>CM046879.1:582346575-582946575 GCA_025667525.1 Glebionis coronaria
ATCTTAATGGTTTCAGTACCTCGTGGCTTCATATGGTTGTTAGATCATCCTTGGCTACTTATGGTTGTTAGTTGAAATCAATAACTTTATGTCTAATAAATTTTATCTATATGATCCACAAGGCTTTACACATCGAAAAACACATGCGGTGACTTTCGCTTGTACAACCTTTCCTCATTCCATGAGCTACCTGAATTGACGCATTATGAGTACAACATTTTCTTTTTATAAATTTGACCTGTTAGAGATAAGACATAATTTGAATCGACCTAATTGTAACTTTGTAAGCAAATAGGTTAACATCGCTTCGTGCCCACCTCTATGACATCCAACGGCTACATTATGCGTTGACAATTACGTTTCCTTTTGTGAACATCGGTTGACCGAAACAACTACACTAAGGAGCTAGCATGCTCACTTTTCAATGACTTGTTTCTCTTGATGACCCATAGGTGTTATCCGGATTGGGTCATAACTATGGTATTAGTAATGAAGCCATTAACAAAGCAGCAAATAACACAAACAACTACACGAACAAAATTCACATATAAACTATTTTAGTTTAATGTATGTAACCAGACTTTAAAAATGTTTGATGACACAAGATCACCTAATAAGACAAACATTATCATAGTGTTGGAACTTACTGAATTTATCTTGCAAATACCCACATCAGTTGGTGACTAAAATGAAAGTGGGTATATTAACCCAAGTAACTCTCATATATGAAGTAAATTTGATGCAGACTTACATTGAGTGTAAGTTTACATCAAATTTTCTTTTTTTTCCTTTCTTAACTTTAAATTAATAAAAGCAAATTATCACTCAAAACTTGTTTCAAAAATTTCTTGTTAACTTAAAGTTATCCGAAACAAATCCCTTAACTTAAAGTTAATAAAAGCAAATTATCATTATCTTTATTATTATAAGACTCAAAACTTGTTTCAAAACATTCGTGTTAGCTTAAAGTTGTTAAAAACAAAATTTTTTACTTAAAATTTAATCAATGCAAATTGTTGTTATCATTATTATTATGAGACTCGAAACTTGTTTCAAAACTTTTTTGTTAGCTTCAAGTTGTTAAAAACAAATTTCTTAACCTAAAATTAATAAAAGCAAACTATTGTTATAATTATTATTACGAAACTAACACTACAAGAAAAAAGGCTTATACGCTGATTAATGTTATGTGAAATAATTTATAAGACCTTTTAAATAATACGACCAAAACAAATGTGTCTTCTATAAAGAGGTTGTAATACATATTTAAGACATCTTTCAACGCCCTAATAAAGACCAACATTATAAAACAATTCTTTAGTCTCATAAATCTATCTTATAAAATCAAAATAGCATTGATAAAAAAATAAGATGTTTTACGGTGTTCTATTATGCTTACCTCTCTATTATGCCTTAAGACACATTTGTGAGTCTTAAAAGATATGTTCACAAGATGAAATTTGTAGTTCATAAATACTTATTTAAGTATCAAATAAAAGGTGCTAATAGAAAAGTGTGACGTTAGAATCAAATTTAATGTCGTAAAACAATCTAGTACTGACATTTAGCATAATAAACATGTTTAATCAATACTATTAGTGTTCTAAGTAGTGACATTTTAACCTGGTTGGCCACTAATACTTTTATGGGTATACTTATTGCGTTGTGCCCTACGTCACGGTTGGTCCATTAGACTCGACCGAGCAGAGGCCGCACACGGTTTGCATAATCAATAATGTTGTTGTCAGGTTTAATGAGTCTAAATATGTTATTTAAGATTCTAAACAAAGGTTATGGGGACTTGTAGTGAAAAAAAGGTTTAACTTTTTTATGAATGTAGGGGTATCTATAATAGTAATGTTGAGGCTTGTCAGTGTCTGGTTGTTCTTTATAACATAATAGGCCTCGTCATCCAGTTGATCAAGTTTTAGCTATGCTTAAGATAAGATTGGTGGTATTGTTTAAACTAATACTAGACCTTGTGAAGTTTGTCACAAGGCTAACCAAACTAGAGAATTATTTAATCTAAGTGATATTAAGAGTAAAAAACTTGAGGATGTTGTTCATCTCAATGTCTCGGGTCCATGTAGGATTACCATTAGAGAAGGTTTTAGATTCTTTTTAACTATTGTTGATGATTACACCGTTGTTAGATATTTTTTCATGAAAAGTAAGAAGTTTACAATAATATAGTTGAGTTATCAAATTTGAATAAAAACCAGTTTGACAAGTTTGTCAAAAGGTTTTCAGTGATAATGATACAAAGTTTGTGGATAAAAAATTTGAAATTTTTGTCAAAGATAATGGAATTTCTCATCAAACTACTTGTATCTACACATTCCAACAGAATGGTTTAGCTAAGAGAAAACATAAACATTTAACATTGCTAGAACCCTCATGTTTCAAAGGGGCTACCATTGAACATGGGGATTGAAAGTGTACTAATTGCAACCTATTTGATTAACATGTTACATATTATTGTGGTATTTGGTAAATCTCCCTATGATTTGGTTTATGAGTGTAAACCTAATCTTTTGAATCGTAATACTATAAACATATATTGATGAACAGGGTACATTTAACATAAATTTAAAAAAAATTGATATTTTTCTCAAAATTAACACTACGTCCGAAAAATCATGGGGTTTTCGGGCACCCGCGGGAACCCCTAGTTCCGTCCCTAGCTATAATGACTTTATGAGCCATAGCTATATGCCATAGCTATTACGAGAATATAGTAGAGTATATGTATGATACAATGACGAGTATCTTAATTTAACTGTAGAAAAGCAAAAAGAAAATGATCTTGATCAAATTTGGTTCACTCATTTTTATAGGTTTTAGTCGATTCTCTTTGATTCGTTTCATAAGAATTTTATTTGCTAAGCGAACCGATAGCCGCTCATGTTTCAGGTTGAATCCATCGGCCCAATCCAGTTTTAAAACTATGTGTATCTGCAAGTAGAAGCTTTGTGTATTCATTTGTACAGTGTATATGATAACACGTAATTTTCATTTTAGAGGTGTTTTGAAATTTAGTTAGCGTGTTTAATGGATTAAGATGTGCTTTGAGAATAATAGTAAATGCGTTGAACGTTAAATAAGTGCGTGTTTGTGCATATGTTAATTGTACATATTGTATAAATCTGTATTTTTAAGTAATGAGATGTTTTAATAAGAGAACTAATCATGTATTAAATATTTGAATGTAATATATATAGTTTTTTTATGCATTAAAGGTTATATATTATGCGTAAAAACATAAATTATTTTAAAATATCAATATTAAGAAAAATATCAACATGTTTATAAAACAACTAGCAGGGTACCCGCGCGTTGCGACGGCGGGTACCCTATAATATAGTTTTGGACAAATTTTTATGTTTTCTTTACAACGAAAACACGAAAAACAATAATTTTAGGTTTGGGTATCTTTATGTAACTGTCTAGCTGAATTGATGGCGACTCCGGTTGTCAGTTGAACCCGCTTGCCTGGTTTGATTTTTAAAACTATATACACTGTCATTTTAGGTAGACAACATATGCACGTTTTTTTTTTGTAAAAATATGCTTTTAATTGTTGTATAACGTAAATATATACTTGTGTTTTAAAATAATTGTTGTTTTAATTATATATTAAGTTGTATTAATTATATTTATTTTTCAAGTATGTATTAATTATTATGTATTAATTAGTATTAATATGAGTATAGATTACTTGTACTATGATTTATTTTAATTGTAAAATGGGGTGATGGGTAATTTAATAGTAGAATTTAATGTAAATCAAATCAAATCAAAAACCCTTATATAGGGAGTATGGTGAAACAATGCCTTAAATACAAAATTCTATAAAAATGACACATGTAATTCATTAAAGGGTTTCATAAAATGCCTCAAAAATAAAATAGGAATTACAAATGATTCCATAAATACAAAATTTTATAAAAATATATAAGGAAGGATTGTGAAATAATGCCTTAAATACAAAATTCTATAAAAATGACACATGCAGTTCATTAAAGGGTTTTCATAAACTGCTTCAAAAAGAAAATAGGAATTACAAATGATGCCTTAAATAGTATTATAAAAATGACACATGTAATTAATTAAAAATGGTTTCCATAAAATGCTTCCAAAAAATAGGATTACAAATAATGTCTTAAATACAAAATTCTATAAAAAAATATATATAAGGGAGGATGGTGAAACAATGCCTTAAATACAAAATTTTAGAAAAATGACACATGTAATTTATTAAAGGGTTTACATATACAAAATTTATTACATTATAAAATTCAAAAATACATAAAATATTTTATACAGTATTATTTATTCTAATAAATTTAATGTAACAAATGTATTTATAACGTTAACGAATGCAAATTCAATTAACTCATAAAATTCTTAAATAAATAAAATATCTTAAACTACGTTATTTTTTTATTATATGCTACATTATTAAAATATTAATGTCATAACTAACACTACATATACTAAACTACTAATACAAACATACATAACTTCAATTTTCATTAAAAAATATATACTTAAAGCTAGCCCGTCCATCACCAATCATAAAACATTCACAGCATAAGTTACAAAACCATACATTGTCTCTTCCATCTCATCTGGATGTCAAAATCATTAAAAGATATGGGATTATGAAACTCACCTGATCAAGCTTCTCCAAATATCCGCGCTCTAGCAAAATCTAAACACACAAACATATACAATCAAGACATGAACCACATACCAAAATGGCTCATCAATCTATTATGGATATCTAATCTTCTCCTACAACTTAACCTCATTTATATGTTCTAAGCATCCTATTACACCCCTCTATAAAGCCCTTAACCTAGTTAAGTTCATAACCCGTCCCGTTAACATTTAACCCAAAACAGTCCCGATTTTCACACTCCGTATTATGAGCCAAACACCCACCAAACCTAAACCACATTCTTTGCAATGAATATATCATAACCTTATATGTGCTAGATAAGTTCTCAGCCCTTGCCCCAATCTCAAAGCTAATTCTAAGTCCTCGATACGCAACTTATACTTTTACCTATCCAGAATTTACTGATTTCGAACATATAAAAAGTTTGTTATGACCAGATGGTCTTAACCTATTCCATTTACTTATCCCCACTCCATATCCTTTCTATAATATATAAACTAACTCCCATATTCGTTTGAAGGTCTATCTATAACCCTAAGGCTGGTGGGAGTGGCTTATAAGCCACACGCGAGTTGGCCAAAGCCACCCGCTGCTTCCATTCCTCTCAAAATTGTCGCGCGCGACTTACTCCCACCAAGCAAAAAATAGGGAGCAAACTCATTCAGGTGAGTTGTAATGTTGTGGGCCCGAGTGATTTTATTTTTTGGGTTGAGCTTATTTGTGGGTGTTTTTTTTAGTGGAGTGTGTTTAAATAATAAAAAAATAGGTATGAAAGGTGAGTGTGGGTGAGTTTGGGTGAGTGTCATTATCTCCATGGGTGAGTTTTTGTGAGTTTGTTAAAAGCTGAGGTGGCGCTGACGTGGAGGCGAGTGGGCTTGCCTCCACTCCCACCAGCCTAAGCACCCTAACAAACTCAAAACATAAAATGTAAACAGGCTGATCCAAAAACTTCTTTGACACAAGATTGATGTAACATATTTTTGACCCACTTCCATACCTCCAATTTAGTTCTCATTTCTTGCATTCAAAACATAACTTAAATACCTTTCCACGGGTACTTGGTCACATCATGAAAGTCTATGAAACTCTAGATATGATAAAAACAATGAACCTAAAACTCTGCCCAGTTTTTAAAAACAAATTTAAACATGATTAAACCCTAATTAACATCACTAATTATCACCAATCATTATCTTAATCATGTTAATTGTTATAAAAACCTAATTATAGATCTATTAAGAACAGTATTCCATCATATAAATTGATTAAATAAAACTTGAAGCCTTAATGATATCAAACATGAAAACTATAAGAATTAAATCAAGATTTTTGCCTCAAATCTTCAAGAAAATTATTTTTGATGAATCCCTAAATTGGAGATCGTAATATTTCAGCCAAAAAGGGCGGAGGAGAGAAAAAAGGGATCTTTTTGATATTACGGTTGGTTTTTATAAGATTTAATAAAAAGGCTTTCACAATTGGGCTCAATTTGGGCTTTTAACAACTTCCTTTTTTTCTTTCTTCCTTGCGTCGTCCAAACCGACCCCCTTTATTTTTTTTGAACGGAAAATTTATTAAAACGACTAGAAAGGCCCTAGAAAATTACAAGGAAATTAAATAAGGAGTTTTAAACCAGTTCTCATGAGAAATAAGGCACACCAAAGAAACGAAACCGAGACGATATCATCAAACAACATGGAACGCTTTGGCAGCGAAGGATAAAAAATGCATTTGTTACGAAAGGACCATATAGACCACCATGAAGTAAAGAAAACTCCTTCCAACAATATTTTAGCCTTGCCCAATAAACGAATGATAGCAAACCAAGAATCCCAATCGGTGAAAGAATCCATGTCTGACCAATTTAAGTTCCACCAGTTACAAATTTTTCTACCAATACACTTAGAAAGATCACACCTGAAAAAAGTATGGTTAACATTTTCTGGAAGAGTGCCACACATCGGACATAGATCAGAGTCTAATGAGATCCCTCTATTAGTAAGATTGATTTTATATGGAAGCCGGTCCAGACGAGCATGCCACACCATAACGTTAACCTTGATTGGGACAAATTTCACCCATGTGGTGACTACATTCAAACTGGGAAGAAAAATCTCATCGATGACCAAGCGGATATCTTTCACATGAAACCTACCATCACCATTAAGATCACAATACCAACGATCTTCTAATGAAGAAAAACTTACCATATTAAATATAGCGAGAAGCTCAGCCCATTGTTGACTTTTAACTCCATCTAGAATCTGTCTTCTAAAGGAAGCAGTAAGATCACTTCTTTTAGAATCAATAGACACGTCTTTGTTTCTCTCTAAGGCGAAGATGCGAGGAAACCGAATACAAAGAGGTTGATCAGTAACCCACTTATCAAGCCAAAATCTGGTCCTAAGACCATTCCCAACACGAATCTTATAATGCGACTTGAAATCAAACCCATTAGAGGACAAATTATTCAACTCTCGCAAAATAAAATTCCAGCAAGAAGCATTTTTTATTTTTTTATTTTTTATTTTTATTATTAATTAATGTATTAATAATATTATCTTAATTTACCTTAATTTATTTCAGCTCCTAAAGTTCTCAAAACCTTAAAACCGTAAAAGTAGTCAATTTTAAGCGATTATCATAAAATACGTAAAATACAAAATTTTATGAAAACTCTTAAAAGAAGTTAATGACTAAGTAAGTAAGTCTAAAATAACTTAAAACTAACCCGTAAATTATTTCTGACACTAAATCCTTAGTCCGAGACCTCTAAACACAAAACCTCGTATCATAAATATACGATTTACTATAATACATATACGTATACGTAAAACCACAAATAACACCATCTCGTTCCATAGTCACTAACATTTGAGCTCATAAACATGAAATCATCACACATTGTTTCACTCACAAGGTACCTTGTACCCGAAAACGATGTCCAAACCATACTCTATTCACACCGCATAACACATAAGCACATAAAGACACGTAATATCATGAAATATGCGCAAACATAAAACTAAGTGACGAACCTCAAAACCGTTGTTATCACAAAAGATTAGTACGAGCACGAAGAATCCTAGTCAAGTTCAAGACCCGTGTACAAGTTACAAGCCTTTGAAGATCTATTCCGAGTGCGAGCACAAGTGTTTTCAAGAATATACAAGCCTCACAAGTAATTCCGACCTTGGGAAATGCAAGAGAAATCATGTAGCTAGTTATAGTAACAAGTACAAAAAGCACTCAGCATGAAAGAAGAGGTCAGCCTTGAAAGTAGATGCCAGCCATCCTCACTTTTCACCATCTCCTTTTCATTTATTTTCCACCAGCATGAAGAAAGGTTGCCATCCAAGTTCATAATCCACCATCTCCTTTCAAGTGGGCACATTTTCTACTACAAGTTACTTAGCATTCTTGAAGCATCAAAGAACACAAAAGAACCTTCTATCGAAGAGTCTAGATTACCTTTGGCTCCAAGCAAACGCCCTTGCCAACAAGCCATGCATTCACTAAATGCCTTCAATTTTGCCAATAAATAAGACCCATGGGGTCACATCTTTCATATGCTTTCACACACTTTCATTTGCCACTTCAATTTACTTCTCATAACTCATTTCACCATCAATAAACTCTCTCCCCCTTGTCCAAAATACCAATCCTGGATTTGAGGGGGGGGGGGAGGGGACAAAGTGAATTATTTTATTAAAAACCTCACCAGCGCGTATCATGTAAATATCATGTAAATATCATGGTTCTAAATTGTCCGGTAAGCCCCGCTTTAAGGTGCGCTAAAGCTTGAGGCGCGATCTTTACGCTACGCAATAGGTCAAAACATGCTAAGACATGAGGTGCGGTGACTTTTTGAATTCAACTCCAAAAATGAATATTATTACATGTAAGGAGAGTTTTCTAACTTTAGTTAATATGTACAACACTTATTGTGAATTTAATATAAATATAATATTGAAATATGATAAAAAAAAATATTTATATGTTGTGTCGCCATAAGCCACGCTTTAAAAACGCTAAAGCATCGCTTTAGCCACTAAAGCGTGTAGCTTGGATATACCGCAATTGCACGTCTCAAGCTATTTATAACCATGGTAATTATACAGAATTATGCAACTTTTAACGAGCACATACACAATTCCCCGAATTAAATTAAATGTTAAATTCTTAGGAGTCATAGCTATAATGACCCATAGCCATCATAGGGATATATGTCATAGCTACAATGACCTTACGAGCTACATGTGTTACAAGAATAGCAAGGTATTTGTGTAATGTGAGGGTGAGTACTTTAAATTAATCAAAGAGAAACAAAATGAAAATGATCTCGATCAAATATGGTTCACTTATTTTTATAGGTTTTGGTTGATTTTTTGGGTTCGTTCGGACGACTTTTAATTACTAACCGAACCGATAGTATGATCTAGGTTGGACCCGTCGGCCCGATTGGTTTTGAAACTATGTGTAATTGTGTATTAGCAAGTAGAAGCTTCGTGTACTAAATTGTATTGTGTATATAATAACATCTAGTTTTCATTTTAGGGGTGTTTTGAAATTAAAATTAGTTAGCGTGTTTAATAGATTAAGATGTGTCTTAAAATAAAATTACATGTGTTGATTAGTCAATAAGTGTGTGTTTATGCATATTTTAATAGTACATATTGTATAAATATTTATATTTTTAAGTAATGGGATGTTTGTTTATTAAAAAGTCATATATAATATATTTTGTTTTGTCAAAAGGTTTTCAATGATAATGATAAAAAGTTTGTGAATAAAAAATTTGAATTTTTTTTCAAAGATAATTGGAATTTCTCATCAAACTACTTTGTAGAAACTAGAAGGGGGGGGGGGGGGGGGGGTTGAATAGTTTCTCTTCGATTGGTGACCAAATTAAAATTACTTTCAATTTGGTTTGTATCAAAACTATCTTTTACTTGAGGCTAAGTTGCATAATGATTAGGTTCAATTGAAATGCACTAGCAAGGATATTAAGCAAGTATAATGATAATGAAATAAGTAAAGAGTAAGGAAGGAGACAACCTAGTGGGAAGACACCAAGATTTATAGTGGTTCGACAACGAGGCTCTATCCTCGTTTCTACTCCACTCCTCGAGTACACCTACTCGAGATTTCCACTATATCCACAAGCTCCCTTCTCGGCGGAGAAAACCTTACATCGTTGCTTACATTATTTTCCGACACTAAGCTAAATGTCGAACCTAATCTTTAGCTAGGACCAATCTACACGACGTTGCATACTTCACAATTTAACGACACAAGGCTAGATGTCGGGTTCTAAATTTAAGGTAGAACCAATCTTCACGACGTTGCCTACTTCACCATTTTACGACACAAGGCTAGATGTCGAGTTCTAATCGAAAGCTAGAACCAATCTTCACGACTCTTCACTTTGAAGCTAAGTGAGAAATTCACACAACACAACTACTAATCACTTTAAAGTTTAGTGAGAACTCACAAGACACAACCACATCACTTTATAGTTTAGTGAGAACTCCTAATCAAATCTATTACAACTCAACTAGACTTATCCAAGTACACACATGTAGCTTGGATTTACACAACACAAATCCAAGCAAACACATATGCAATGGATGTACACAACAAATCCAAGTATCCACAAATAACTTGGATGAGCACAACTAGTCCAAGTATTCATAAATACATTGGATTTACCTAAAACAAAAAGGGATATCATGATGAATATGACTAGCTCATAGATTCATCTTTATCACTACACTAGTGAGTGAGTGATCTTCTCATTGGACATGGTAAAGGAGGGGATCAAGAGGATAATCATATGTAAACATCCTTAACAATTTAAGTGATCATTTACTAATGATTATGCTATAGAAAATAGAAAGAGGGCTGAGAAAAAACGTCAAAGAGGCTTGCTGGAAAATGAGATTTGACCCACTATTTAAAGGAGACAAAGTTACAACGGATCTATAACGGCTACTGTGCGCGGTACCTTATCTCACTCCGCGGTACCATATCGATAAGGTACCGCGTAGGTACTTAAGGTACCGCCACTAGACTCCGCTCCATTTTTTGTCTTTTAGTGGGGTGGGAATATCTGAGGTATTTGAACCCTTCAAAGGATATTCTAACAACATTTGGAATATGTCATTTTCAAATTTTAATTTTCCATTTTAGTAAAATATTTTCTAAAAAAGAAAGTTTATTAAAAAGTCTTTTGTCTTATTAACAAAAGTGAGTTTTAAGGATAATCATTTTGATGATCACTAAGTATGATTAAGAAAGGTTAGTGATATGATTATTACCTTGATGATCGTGTTAGTTAAATAATTCATTTTGTGTTTTACACTAAATGTGTTGTATGGTTTGTTGTGATCAAAACTAAGAAAGATTAGTTAACACTAATAATGTTTTTAGGCATCACTTGCATTAACAATCTCCCCCTTTTTGATTACGACAAACGATAAACTCATTTACGTAGAAACACAAACTATGGAATTATTAACTAGTTTATCACTATCATTTCTCCCCCTTTGTCGTAGCAAAAAGGTTAGCAAAAGTCTTTGAAGAGCATCGAACTTTGCTAGTAGCTCCCCCTTGGTGGTTGCTCCCCCTTGCTTGGGGCACCAAGTTTGTGAGCTAAGGTGACATGCTACACAAAGGTTAGTAGAAAGGAAAGAAACACCAATGTATATATGATCACTACCTACTAAGTAACTTGAGAGGGAGAAAGAGAAGAAATCTCAAATTAGAAGCAAGTATTTTGCTAAGTATGTCCAAAGAGGTAATTGACAAAATCAAACTTCAATCCAATGAAGATGATAAGCTTGTCAATGGGTTAAAGATTTAGAATTGATGGAATCACCCATAAGCAATTGTAAAAAGTTAACCAAGATCAACTCAAAGTAGAACTAATTAAATAGCACACAAATAACACAAAGGTTACATAAAAAAATACAACAAAGAAGATAGTCATACACATAGTATGAGTATCTAAAAGCAATAAATATGGAAAATAAACCACTAGGCATAAGCTAGTCTAATAGTGATATTTTCTAAGATTGCTAAAAATAAAATAAAACTAAAAAGACGACGATGCATCATTCGAAGTTTTGTCCACCGGAACGAAAACTTGAATAGGAGGTCGAGTGAGGAGGAATTCAAGAAAATTTAACTTCTCATACACATGAGCAAGTTCAATTTGTTGAAATCGGCAACAATCACACGAGGATCCATGATGCAACACAAAATCGTTTGATGGGGGTATGGCATCAAACTTAGGGTTTGGTGGTGGTGGGGTAAAGGGTTTGGGAGTGTTTTCACAATGCCTTGTGAGGTTTGGGAAGGTTGAAAGGTCATTGAGTTGGGGGGTATTGAAGGATTGTGGTGGTGGAACATTTTCTTTTGCTCCGGTGATGGGGTTTATGGTGTAAGTCTCATTCCAATACTTGATTGGAGAGAAGGTAGGGTTTTTGGGTGGTTTGGACGAAGATGGTTCATTCTTCTTAACCCAAACGGGTCTAACCGAGATTTTCGGTTTCTTTGAAAGCTTGGATGAAGAAGCTTTGGGTGAGAGGGGTTGTGACAAAGAAATGTCAAGGTTGGGAATGTAAGAGTTAGGCATTGTGAGAGTGTGAGAATGATATCTCAAGGTTGTGTGAGAATGAATTCTCAAGGTTGGGAAGGTGTGAGAATGAAATCTCAAGGTTGGGGTATAAGTAAAATGTAATCAAGGTAAGAATTTGAATACAAAGTGTGTAGTGTCAAGGAATGTTTAGTCAATTTGAGTAAACAAGGAATCTTGACTGGGAATAGGGTTTTATAAATTTTGACCAAAAAATCGTCAAAAGCCACTTTCTGGACGCGGTACCTTATAGGGGCCGGCTGTTCCATATCACTAAGGAACCGCGGGTCTTTTAAGGAACCGCGTCCAGTGGGCTTTAAACCATGTTTTTCCTGGGTTTTGGGAAAAACTAAGACTTTTTCAAAAAATTGAAAATCTTGGAATTTTACCTCTATTAGAACCAAAATATGCTAGGGTTGCATAAAGCAACACATTCACAAAGAATGTCTTGACAAAGGGTGACAAAATAATTTAGATATCATTTTGAACCAATTTTAGTCAAGTTTAGGGGTTGTGATAGATTTAGGTTCAATTTTAATTTCAAATTAAAGTTGATTAGTGTGCACAAAAGGATAGAATCACACAAAGCTAAATCCATAAGTCAACAACATGAATCATTCATTAAGGAAACAAGTAAAAAGACAAATAAAACTAACTAATACATAGCTAGCTTATCATAAAATCTAGATAAATAGTTTTCTTTGGCTTGTTGTTGAAAACTCTTATTATGAAAAGACTCCATCATTCATCTCCTAGGAGGAATCATGGAGAACAAGGCAAGCAAGAAGTCTTGCAAACCCCTATGTAGTCCATACATATCCATCCTTAGGTTATGGATGAGGAAGTGGTTGTAGAGACAACATGGACATCTAGGACCATGAGTTTGTTGAAACCCAAAGTAAGGATCACCCAAGAGGAGGGAAAGAGGGACACCCAAAATTGGGATGTTTGAGTTTGGTGGAGGTGGAGGAGGCAAGTTCTCCAAGGGTGATGTGGGTGAAAGTGGAGGCATGTTCCCCAAAGGGGAAATGGGTGAGTGTGGAGGTGAATCCTCCAAGGTTGGTGAAATGGGTGAGTTGTGAGGGGTAAATGGTGAAGTCACCAAATTGTCATCAAAGTCATTCCCAAAAGGAATGCTTTGGATTGGTTGAGGTTGTGTGGTCACTTCCAAGGGTGCACTTAGAGTGAAGGGTGAAGAAAGCTCATTCATTCTAGAGTTGAATGAAGAGGAGGTAGAACCAAGGGAGTGGTTAGTACCATGGGTGGATGAAGTCTTGCATGGTGCAAGAGGTGGGGAAGGTGATGAAGAAATGAGGATAGGATCATTCTCATTCTTAGGTGTGAGGAAAGGTGAGGAGTTAGGCTTAGCTACCTTAACCCTTATTTTGAGTGTTTTCCTTGGGGTGGAGGTCTTGGAAGTGTTTGAGGTTTTGGTACACACCATGGTTGATTAGGGTGGTTTAAGGTTTAGGGAAGTATGTTTGATGTGTGAAGAACATGGCAAACAAGGTGGGTTTAAATGGGTGAGGGGATGATCCAAACTAGTAATGGGTTAAAATCATTTTAGGTGAATAATGAATTTAGGTAACCTAGTTTAGGAAATGTGCAGTTTATTACTGAAAATCATGCAAGGTTTACACAAAATTAAGAAAACAGTGTAAAGCAAAGATGCTGTCGTGCACAGTGACCGGCGGTTCCTTATCTAGGACCGGCGGTACCTTATCGATAAGGAACCGCGGGTCGATATGGAACCGCGACCAGAAGGTTTTCAAAAATTTCCTATCCCAGTTTTTGATAAACCCAGATTTTTCCCAAAAGTTTCACAAGCCAAAGTTAACTACAAATCATAATCTAATAAGCTAACTATCAAAAGGCAAGCACAAAGCTATGTAAAACATAAACATTATTGCATAAGCAACATTAAGGATCAAAATAAATAGTAATCCAAGCATGCAACACAAGTTAATAAACAACTAAACCAAAGTGTTAATAACCAAATGTTTAACCATCAAATCCAAACTTTGACAAAACTTCAAAGTCTTCACCTCCTTTTCTTTTCTAAACCCTTGATCATCTTTCCCAAATACTTGAACCCTTTTCTTGACTCCACTCGGTGTTCATGTAATTCTCCCTGGGTTCTAAGATTCTCACGATAAAGATGCTCCATATTGAGATTTTCAGGAACATCACTGGAAGGGTGAGGAGGAGGAGCTAAGTCTTCCAAATCATCCTCGAATTGATTTGAGGATGGATGGGAGTTACTCGAAGAGTCAAAATGAGAACTAGGACCGATGTCATCACCATCACTTGGTGGCATATCGGTGTCCTCCTCATCCGGCTCTTGATGGTCGGATTTTCTTGAACCACGGTCACTTCTTGGCTTTCGTTGATACGCCTCTTGAATAGGCAACATAACCCGTTGAACCGGGTGAAAGCGAGAAAGATCGAGTTGAGGAAAATCTTGACCAACCCTTCTAAAGAGGCGAGTAAGAAGCATAGCATAAGGGAGGTTTGTTTTGGGTTTGGAAAGAGCATAATTTATACGTCGAGCAATGTAATATGCAAGATTGTACTTGGTGGAAGTAAATAGGCAAAACAACATATTCCCCATGCAAGCCGGGATATGATCTCGGTTCCCACCAAGACAAAACACATTTTCCCTAAGGATGTTTGCCCATTGGAGCATGTAATCCTTAAGGTCGCTTGAGAGCACTTCATACCTATTCACATTTCACACATTTGTATGAAGGCTTCTCACAACGTTTCCACTACGCTCTTTCGTGATGATTTCAAGGATGAAATTTAGATCAACTTCGGTGGTGTCATTTGGAGGTTTATCGTTTGACTCCAAGAGAGCATCTAGTCTCCACTTATCCATGAAACGACAAGTTCCTTCAAATGGCACACCAAGAATATCACCAAAGTCATCGAGGGAATATTGAATGATTTGACCATTCAACAAGAAACGAATAAAGATTTGGTCGTTGATTTCAAGCATGGAGTAAGAGTTAAAGAACTCAAGAAGGAACAAGGGATAAATTACCTCGTCTATTTAAAGCAAACAATCAAACCCAATAAGCTCGAACATAGAGTTGATATAATTATCTCCCGCTATTCTTGAATCTACAATCCTACCCTCATGGAAACAACGATAGGAAAGGGATGGAAAAGCGTTTTGGAGTTGAGGGGAAACAAAGGTTTGAGAGATGTCAGGCATATAATCTCTAGTGAATTGATGATCTTTTTGATATTGAGAAGGCATGATTAAGTACCTAAATACAAACACAAGACAATATTTCTCCAATCACTCATATGAAAAATAAAAAGGAAAAACGAAAAATGAAAATGTGTTATATCAATTTCTTGACAAACATAGGATTGAATCCATATCATTTTCATGTTCACAATGTGTCTATTCCATAATTAACCAACAACACATGATCTATGTTAGATCAACAATGTATTAGAGCATTGTTTTTTCAAAACAAGGTTTTTAGGTAAGCATTAATAATGTCATTACCTACTTGTTCATGGGTTCATCTCAAATCCATCATTCAACCAAAATCATTTAGCCTAAATTTGGATTTGTTCTACAAGTGGGTTTTAGTGAAATCTTAATGAATATCAACCTAAGGAATCATAGTAAGATTACCATGTCAACCCACATTCCTATTAACGTTTTAATTCAATTTCAATTTTAAAAATCCCCAATTATGAAAGGATGAACCCTAGAACAAAATAGATGAAATTGAAAGAAAATACTTACAATTAATTGATGTTAGATGAAGGATGAGTGAAACCCACAACTTTGAATCAATTAATTTGAGTGATTGAAGGTTTTGGAAGCTTCAACAATGGTGGAAAAGGTAAAACCCGTCGGCTGTGTGTTTTTGGGAGAGAGAGAGTTTGGTTTGAAAAAGAATAAAAAAACTCAAACTGGCGCTCTGACAAAAGTTACTGCCCGCGGTACCTTATCGATAAGGAACAGCGGGTTTGAGCCGCGGAGATAAGGAACCGCCTACAGAGGCAGGTTTTTATCTCTGAAAAACGCCAAATTTTGAAAATCCAGTTTTTTTAAAATACTTAAAATTAACTCATGAGCCTTTTAGAATATCATTGGATCATCATAACACTAAGCAATATGCCTTAATGAAGGATTACGAGTTGAATCAAGATCGAAAAGAATCGAAACGGACAAACGACTACTCGTAGCAAAACGACTAAGTGGAGAGAAGTCAAGAGAAGTGAATCAAGACTAGGATCAATGCTCAAGGGATTAATGACAATCTTCAAGTAGTTGTAACGAAGAGCTTGTGTCATATATAGTGGTTTAAGACGTGCCTTTCCGGCGAAACGATAAACGGCTTTGGTAATGAATAAGCATAAAGCAATTATTCAAGTATAGACTAAGATCACTTTCAATAATAGTATTAGTCTAAACTAAAATATGAGCAAGGTATTAATTCACTTTCTCTCCCACAAAGGGCCTACTAACCGTATGGGTGCAAACCATGGAAATCATGCTTGATACTTTAAGCTTCTACTAACTCACTCTACATCACCATAGTGAGTCAAGTATCCAAGCAATGAAGGTTTGAGAGGATAAAAGAAAAGAAACACAAACCACAAATAAATGTCAAGGCAAGGATGCCGAGAACAAGCACATAGTCAAGTAATGATCAAAAGAATGATCGAAGGGCGTGTGGAAGAACAAAAGCGTACCTTGGCCACAAAGAGCAATCCATGAAGGAGTAAGTGCTATGCCCAATCAATGACTATGATGAGTACTAAGTCTTCAAGGACTAGTATCATTCCCAATCATCTTGGTATCATCCTTCAAAGATGTTAAAGATCAATGAAGATGATTCTTCTAAAAGTGCAAGTAACTCAATCCATAACCAATTAATTGATTGATCTTCATGAGTACCTACACAAAGCAAGATGCAAACTAGTAGATACATTTCAAGAGTATATCTAAAATGCATAAAGGCTACTAATCTTAAGTGGGATGCAATATTATCAATTAAAAGACCTATTTTCAAAGAAAACATAGTTTTGACCAAAGAGAAACTTTAGTACAACTAGACCTTCTAATTTGAGGAGACAATGGATCGATCCAAGTTTCAAAGTACAATATACTTCAAAGATCTTGAGTGACCATCGCTCTGATACCAATTGTAGAAACTAGAAGGGGGGGGGGGTTGAATAGTTTCTCTTCGATTGGTGACCAAATTAAAATTACTTTCAATTTGGTTTGTATCAAAACTATCTTTTACTTGAGGCTAAGTTGCATAATGATTAGGTTCAATTGAAATGCACTAGCAAGGATATTAAGCAAGTATAATGATAATGAAATAAGTAAAGAGTAAGGAAGGATACAACCTAGTGGGAAGACACCAAGATTTATAGTGGTTCGACAACGAGGCTCTATCCTCGTTTCTACTCTACTCCTCGAGTACACCTACTCGAGATTTCCACTATATCCACAAGCTCCCTTCTCGGCGGAGAAAACCTTACATCGTTGCTTACATTATTTTCCGACACTAAGCTAAATGTCGAGACCTAATCTTTAGCTAGGACCAATCTACACGACGTTGCCTACTTCACAATTTAACGACACAAGGCTAGATGTCGGGTTCTAATCTTAAGGTAGAACCAATCTTCACGACGTTGCCTACTTCACCATTTTACGACACAAGGCTAGATGTCGAGTTCTAATCGAAAGCTAGAACCAATCTTCACGACTCTTCACTTTGAAGCTAAGTGAGAACTTCACACAACACAACTACTAATCACTTTAAAGTTTAGTGAGAACTCACAAGACACAACCACATCACTTTATAGTTTAGTGAGAACTCCTAATCAAATCTATTACAACTCAACTAGACTTATCCAAGTACACACATGTAGCTTGGATTTACACAACACAAATCCAAGCAAACACATATGCAATGGATGTACACAACAAATCCAAGTATCCACAAATAACTTGGATGAACACAACTAGTCCAAGTATTCATAAATACATTGGATTTACCTAAAACAAAAAGGGATATCATGATGAATATGACTAGCTCATAGATTCATCTTTATCACTACACTAGTGAGTGAGTGATCTTCTCATTGGACATGGTAAAGGAGGGGATCAAGAGGATAATCATATGTAAACATCCTTAACAATTTAAGTGATCATTTACTAATGATTATGCTATAGAAAATAGAAAGAGGGCTGAGAAAAAACGTCCAAGAGGCTTGCTGGAAAATGAGATTTGACCCAATATTTAAAGGAGACAAAGTTACAACGGATCTATAACGGCTACTGAGCGCGGTACCTTATCTCACCCCGCGGTACCATATCGCTAAGGTACCGCGTAGGTACTTAAGGTACCACCACTAGACTCCGCTCCGTTTTTTGTCTTTTAGTGGGGTGGGAATATCTGAGGTATTTGAACCCTTCAAAAGATATTCTAACAACATTTGGAATATGCCATTTTCAAATTTTCATTTTCCATTTTAATAAAACATTTTCTAAAAAATAAAGTTTATTAAAAAGTCTTTTGTCTTATTAACAAAAGTGACTTTTAAGGATAATCATTTTGATGATCACTAAGTATGATTAAGAAAGGTTAGTGATATGATTATTACCTTGATGATAGTGGTAGTTAAATAATTCATTTTGTGTTTTACACTAAATGTGTTGTATGGTTTGTTGTGATCAAAACTAAGAAAGATTAGTTAACACTAACAATGTTTTTAGGCATCACTTGCATTAACATACTTGTATCTACACATTCCAACAGAATGGTTTAGCTAAGAGAAAACATAAACATTTAACATTGCTAGAACCCTCATGTTTCAAAGGGGCTACCATTGAACATGGGGACTGAAAGTGTACTAATTGCAACGTATTTGATTAACATGTTACATATTATTGTGGTATTTGGTAAATCTCCCTATGATTTGGTTTATGAGTCTAAACCTAATCTTTTGAATCGTAATACTAGAAACATATATTGATGAACAGGGTACATTTAACATAAATTTAAAAAAATGGATATTTTTCTCAAAATTAACACTACGTCCGAAAAATCATGGGGGTTTCGGGCATCCACGGGAACTCCTAGTTCCGTCCCTGGCTATAATGACTTTATGAGCCATAGCTATATGCCATAGCTGTTACGAGAATATAGTAGAGTATATGTATGATACAATGACGAGTATCTTAAATTAACTGAAGAAAAGCAAAAAGAAAATGATCTTGATCAAATCTGGTTCACTCATTTTTATAGGTTTTAGTTGATTCTCTTTGATTCGTTTCATACGAATTTTATTTGCTAAGCAAACTGATAGCCGCTCATATTTCTGGTTGAATCCATCAGCCCGACCCAGTTTTAAAACTATGTGTATCTGCAAGTAGAAGCTTTGTGTATTCATTTCTACAGTGTATATGATAACACGTAACTTTCATTTTAGAGGTGTTTTCAAAATTTAGTTAGCGTGTTTAATGGATTAAGATGTGCTTTGAGAATAATAGTAAATGCGCTGAACGTTAAATAAGTGCATGTTTTTGCATATGTTAATTGTACATATTGTATAAATCTGTATTTAAGTAATGAGATGTTTTAATAAGAGAACTAATCATTTACTAAATATTTGAATGTAATATATTTAGTTTTTTTATGCATTAAAACTTATATATTATGCGTAAAAACATAAATTATTTTAAAATATCAATATTAAGAAAAATATCAACATGCTTATAAAATAACTAGCAGGGTACCCGCGCATTGCGGCAGCGGGTTCCCTATAATATAGTTTTGGACAAATTTTTATATTTTCTTTACAACGAAATCACGAAAAACAATAATTTTAGGTTTGGGTATCTTTATATTAGTGTCTAGCTGAATTGATGGCGACTCCAGTTGCCGGTTGAACTCGTTTGCCCGGTTTGATTTTTAAAACTATATACACTGTCATTTTAGGTAGACAACATATGCATGTTTTTTTTTGTAAAAATATTCTTTTAATTGTTGTACAACGTAAATTTATACTTGTGTTTTAAAATAATTGTTGTTTTAATTATATATTAAGTTGTATTAATTATATATATTTTTCAAGTATGTATTAATTATTATGTATTAATTAGTATTAATATGAGTATAGATTACTTGTACTATGTTTTATTTTAATTTTAAAATGGGGTGATGAGTAATTTAATAGTAGAATTTAATGTAAATCAAATCAAATCAAAAACCCTTATATAGGAAGTATGATGAAACAATGCCTTATATACAAAATTCTATAAAAATGATACATGTAATTCATTAAAGGGTTTCATAAAATGCCTCAAAAATAAAATAGGAATTACAAATGATTCCTTAAATACAAAACTTTATAAAAATATATAAGGAAGGATGGTGAAATAATGCGTTAAATACAAAATTCTATAAAAATGACACATGCAGTTAATTAAAGGGTTTCCATAAATTGTTTCAAAAAGAAAATAGGAATTACAAATGATGCCTTAAATAGAAAATTCAAAAAAGGACACATGTAATTCATTAAATAGTTTCCATAAAATACTTCAAAAAGAAAAAATAGGAATTACAAATAATGCCTTAAATACAAAATTTTATAAAACAATATATAAGGAAGGATGGTGAAACAATGCCTTAAATACAAAATTTTAGAAAAATGACACATGTAATTTATTAAAGGGTTTACATATACAAAATTTATTACATTATAAAATTCAAAACTACATAAAATATTTTATACAGTATTATTAAATTCTAAATAAATTTAATGTAACAAATGTATTCATAACGTTAACATATGCAAATTCAATTAACTCATAAAATTCTTAAATAAATAAAATATCTTAAACTACGTTATTTTTTCATTATATGCTAAATTATTAAAATATTAATGTCATAACTAACACTACATATACTAAACTTCTAATACAAACATACATAACTTCAATTTTCATTAAATAATATATACTTGAAACTAGCCCGTCCATCACCAATCATAAAACATTCACATCATAAGTTACAAAACCATAAAGTGTCTTTTCCATCCCATCTGGAAGTCAAAATCATTAAAAGATATGGGACTATGAAACTCACCTGATCAAACTTCTCCAAATATCCGCGCTCTAGCAAAAATCTAAACACACAAACATATACAATCAAGACATGAACCACATACCAAAATGGCTCATCAATCTATGATTGATATTTAACCTTCTCCTACAACTTAACCTCATTTATATGCCATAAGTATCCCATTACACCCCTCTATAAAGCCCTTAACCTAGTTAAGTTCATAACCCGTCACGTTAACATTTAATTAAAAAAAGTCCCGATTTTCACACTCCGTATTATGAGCCAAACGCCCACCAAACCTAAACCACATTCTTTTCAATGAATATATCATAACCTTATATGTGTTAGATAAGTTCTCAGCCCTTCCCCCAATCTGAAAGCTAATTCTAAGTCCTCGATACTCAACTTATACTTTTACCTATCCAGAATTTACTGATTTCGAACATATAAAAAGTTTGTTATGACCAGATGGTCTTAACCTATTCCATTTACTTAGCCCCAATCCATATCCTTTCTATAATATATAAACTAACTCCCGTATTCGTTTGAAGGTCTATCAATAAACCTAAGCACCCTAACCAACTCAAAACATAAAATGTAAACAGTCTGATCCAAAAACTGCTTTGACACCAGACTGATGTAACCTGCTTTTGACCCACTTCCATACCTCCAAAATAGTTCTCGTTTCTTGCATTCAAAACATAACTTAAATAAATTTCCACGGGTACTTGGATTGCATCATGAAAGTCTATAGAACTCTAGATATGATCAAAACAATGGACCTAAAATTCTACCCAGTTTTTAAAAACGAATTTAAACATGATTAAACCCTAATTAACATCACTAATTATCACCAATCATTATCTTAATCATGTTAATTGTTATAAAACCTAATTATAGATCTATTAAGAACCCTAATCCATCATATAAATTGATTACATAAAACTTGAAGCCTTAATGATATCAAACATGAAAACTATAAGAATTAAATCAAGATTTTTACCTCAAATCTTCAAGAAAATTATTTTTGATGAATCCCTAAATTGGGGATCATAATATTTCGGCCAAAAAGGGTGGAGGAGAGAAAAAAACGGATCTTTTGATATTATGATTGGTTTTTAAAGGATTTAATAAAAAGGCTTTCACAATTGGGCTCAATTTTAGCTTTTAACAACTTCTTTTTTTCTTTCTTCATTGCGTCGTCCAAACCGACCCCCTTTATTATTTTTTATTTTTTTTTTATTATTAATTAATGTATTAATAATATTACCTTAATTTACCTTAATTTACTTCAGCTCCTAAAGTCCTCAAAACCTTAAAACCGTAAAAGTAGTCAATTTTAAGCGATTACCATAAAATACGTAAAATACATAATTTTATGAAAACTCTTAAAATAAGTTAATGACTAAGTAAGTAAGTCTAAAATAACTTAAAACCAACCCGTAAATTGTTTCTGACACTAAATCCTTAGCCCGAGACCTCTAAACACAAAACCTCGTATCGTAAATATACGACTTATTATAATACATATACGTATACGTAAAACCACAAATAACACCATCTCATTCCATAGTCACTACCATGTGAGATCATGAACATGAAATCATCACACATTGTTTCACTCACAAGGTACCTTGTACCCGAAAACGATGTCCAAACCATACTCTATTCACACCGCATAACACATAAGCACATAAAGACACGTAATTTCACGAAATATGCACAAAAATAAAACCAAGTGACGAACCTCAAAACCGTGGTTGTCACAAAAGATTAGTACGAGCACGAAGAATCCTAGTCAAGTTCAAGACCCGTTTACAAGTTACAAGCCTTTGAAGATCGATTCCGAGTGCGAGCACAAGTGTTTTCAAGAATATACAAGCCTCACAAGTAATTCCAACCTTGGGAAATGCAAGAGAAATCATGTAGCTAGTTGTAGTAACAAGTGCAAAAAGCACTCAGCATGAAAGAAGAGGTTAGCCTTGAAAGTAGATGCCAGCCATCCTCACTTTTCACCATCTCCTTTTCACTTATTTTCCACCAGCATGAAGAAAGGTTGCCAGCAAAGTTCATAATCCACCATCTCCTTTCAAGTGGGCAGATTTTCTACTACAAGTTACTTAGCATTCTTGAAGCATCAAAGAAAACACAAGAACCTTCTATGGAAGCGTCGTGATTACCTTTGGCTCCAAGCAAACGCCTTTGCCAACAAGCCATGCATTCACTACATGCCTTCAATTTTGCCAATAAATAAGACCCATGGGGTCACATCTTTCATATGCTTTCACACACTTTCATTTGCCTCTTCAATTTACTTCTCATAACTCATTTTACCATCAATAAACTCTCTCCCCCTTGTCCAAAATACCAATCCCGGATTTGCCCGGATTTGGGGGAGGGGGGGGGGGGAGGGGACAAAGTGAATTATTTTTTTAAAAACCTCACCAGCGCGTGTTGATGAGTTAACGCAGGACCATAATGTCGTTTTTTTTTTGTTTCTAGGCAACAAAATTAGTAAAGTATCATGCAAATATCATGGTTCTAAATTGTCCGGTAAGGCCCGCTTTAAGGTGCGCTAAAGCTTGAGGCGCGACCTTTATGCTACGCAATAGGTCAAAACGTGCTAAGACATGAGGTGCGGTGACCTTTTGAATTCAACTCCAAAAATGAATATTATTACATGTAAGGAGAGTTTTCTATCTTTAGTTAGTATGTACAACACTTATTGTGAATTCAATATACATATAATATTGAAATATGATAAAACAAATAAAAATTTTATATGTTGTGTCGCCATAAGCCAAGCTTTAAAAACACTAAAGCATCGCTTTAGCCGCTAAAGCGTGTAGCTTGGATATACCGCAATTGCACGTCTCAAGCTATTTATAACCATGGTAATTCTACATAATTATGCAACTTTTAACGAGCACATACACAATTCCTCGAATTAAATTAAATGCTAAATTCTTAGGAGTCATAGCTATAATGACCCATAGCCATCATAGGGATATATGCCATAGCTACAATGACCTTACGAGCTATAGGTGTTACAAGAATAGTAAGGTATTTGTGTAATGTGATGGTGAGTACTTTAAATTAATCAAAGAGAAACAAAATGAAAATGATCTCGATCAAATATGGTTCACTAATTTTAATAGGTTTTGGTTGATTTTTTTGGTTCGTTTCGGACGACTTTTAATTACTAACCGAACCTATAGAATGATCCAGGTTGGACCCGTCGGCCCGATCTGGTTTTGAAACTATGTGTAATTGTGTATCAGCAAGTAGAAGCTTTGTGTACTAAATTGTATAGTGTATCTAATAACATGTAGTTTTCATTTTAGGGGTGTTTTAAAAATTAAAATTAGTTAGTGTGTTTAATAGATTAGGATGTGTCTTAAAATAAAATTACATGTGTTGATTAGTCAATAAGTGTATGTTTATGCATATTTTAATTGTACATATTGCATAAATACTTATATTTTGAAGTAAGGGATGTTTGTTTATTAAAAAGTCAGATGTAATATATTTTGTTTTGTCAAAAGGTTTTCAGTGATAATGATACAAAGTTTGTGAATAAAAAATTTGAAATTTTTGTCAAAGATAATGGAATTTCTCATCAAACTACTTGTATCTACACATTCCAACAGAATGGTTTAGCTAAGAGAAAACATAAACATTTAACATTGCTAGAACCCTCATGTTTCAAAGGGGCTACCATTGAACATGGGGTCTGAAAGTGTACTAATTGCAACCTATTTGATTAAAAGGTTACATATTATTGTGGTATTTGGTTAATCTCCCTATGATTTGGTTTATGAGTCTAAACCTAATCTTTTGAATCGTAATACTAGAAACATATATTGATGAACAGGGTACATTTAACATAAATTTAAAAAATTGATATTTTTCTCAAAATTAACACTACGTCCGAAAAATCATGGGGTTTTCGGGCACCCGCTGGAACCCCTAGTTCCGTCCCTGGCTATAATGACTTTATGAACCATAGCTATATGCCATAGCTATTACGAGAATAGAGTAGAGTATATGTATGATACAATGACGAGTATCTTAAATTAACTGAAGAAAAGCAAAAAGAAAATGATCTTGATCAAATCTAGTTCACTCATTTTTATAGGTTTTAGTCGATTCTCTTTTATTCGTTTCATACGAATTTTATTTGCTAAGCGAACCGATAGCCGCTCATGTTTCAGGTTGAATCCATCGGCCCGATCCAGTTTTAAAACTATGTGTATTTGCAAGTAGAATCTTTGTGTATTCATTTGTAAAGTGTATATAATAAAACGTAATTTTCATTTTAGAGGTGTTTTGAAATTTAGTTAGCGTATTTAATGGATTAAGATGTGCTTTGAGAATAATAGTAAATGCGCTGAACGTTAAATAAGTGCGTGTTTGTGCATATGTTAATTGTACATATTGCATAAATCTGTATTTTTAAGTAATGAGATGTTTTAATAAGAGAACTAATCATGTATTAAATATTTGAATGTAATATATTTAGTTTTTTATGCATTAAAGCTTATATATTATGCGTAAAAACATAAATTATTTTAAAATATCAATATTAAGGAAAAATATCAACATGTTTATAAAATAACTAGCAGGGCACCCGTGCGTTGCGGCGGCGAGTACCCTATAATATAGTTTTGGACAAATTTTTATGTTTTCTTTACAACGAAATCACGAAAAACAATAATTTTAGGTTTGGGTATCTTTATGTAACTGTCTAGCTGAATTGATGGCGACTCCGGTTGCCGGTTGAACCCGTTTGCCCGGTTTGATTTTTAAAACTATATACACTGTCAATTTAGGTAGACAACATATGCACGCTTTTTTGTAAAAATATGCTTTTAATTGTTGTACAACGTAAATATATACTTGTGTTTTAAAATAATTGTTGTTTTAATTATATATTAAGTTGTATTAATTATATTTTTTTTCAAGTATGTATTAATTATTATGTATTAATTAGTATTAATATTAGTATAGATTACTTGTACTATGTTTTATTTTAATTGTAAAATGGGGTGATGGGTAATTTAATAGTAGAATTTAATGTAAATCAAATTAAATCAAAAACTCTTATATAGGAAGTATGGTGAAATTTTGCCTTAAATACAAAATTCTATCAAAATAACACATGTAATTCATTAAAGGGTTTCATAAAATGCCTCAAAAATAAAATAGGAATTACAAATGATTCCTTAAATACAAACTTTTATAAAAATAAATAAGGAAGGATGGTGAAATAATGTCTTAAATACAAAATTCTATAAAAATGACACATGCAATTCATTAAAGGGTTTCCATAAAATGCTTCAAAAAGAAAATAGGAATTACAAATGATGACATAAATAGAAAATTCAATAAAGGACACATGTAGCTCATTAAATGGTTTCCATAAAATGATTCAAAAAGAAAATAGGAATTACAAATAATGCCTTAAATACAAAATTCTATAAAAAAAATATACAAGGAAGGATGGTGAAACAATGCCTTAAATACAAAAATTTAGAAAAATGACACATGTAATTTATTAAAGGGTTTACATATACAAAATTTATTACATTATAAAATTCAAAACTACATAAAATATTTTATACAGTATTATTAAATTCTAAATAAATTTAATGTAAGAAATGTATTCATAACGTTAACGTATGCAAATTCAATTAACTCATAAAATTCTTAAATAAATAAAATATCTTAAACTACGTTATTTTTTTATTATATGCTACATTATTAAAATATTAATGTCATAACTAACACTACGTATACTAAACTTCTAATACAAACATACATAACTTCAATTTTCATTAAAAAATATATACTTAAAGCTAGCCCGTCCATCACCAATCATAAAACATTCACAACATAAGTTACAAAACCATACAATGTCTCTTCCATCCCATCTAGAAGTCAAAATCATTAAAAGATATGGGACTATGAAACTCACCTGATCAAGCTTCTCCAAATATCCGCGCTCTAGCAAAAATATAAACACACAAACATATACAATCAAAACATGAACCACATACCAAAATGGCTCATCAATCTATGATGGATATCTAACCCTCTCCTACAACTTAACGTCATTTATATGGCATAAGTATCCCATTACACCCCTCTATAAATCCCTTAACCTAGTTAAGTTCAAAACTCGTCCCGTTAACATTTAATCCAAAACAGTCCCGATTTTCACACTCCGTATTATGAGCCAAACGCCCCCCAAACCTAAACCACATTCTTTGCAATGAATATATCATAACCTTATATGTGTTAGATAATTTCTCAGCCCTTGTCCCAATCTTAAAGCTAATTCTAAGTCCTCGATATGCAACTTATACTTTTACCTATCCAGAATTTGCTGATTTTGACCATATGAAAAGTTTGTTATGACCAGATGGTCTTAACCTATTCCATTTACTTAGCCCCACTCCATATCCTTTCTATAATATATATAAACTAACTCCCATATTCGTTTGAAGGTCTATATATAACCCTAAGCATCCTAACCAACGCAAAACATAAAATGTAAACAGGCTGATCCAAAAACTGCTTTGACACCAGACTGATGTAACCTGTTTTTGACCCACTTCCATACCTCCTATTTAGTTATCGTTTATTTCATTCAAAACATTACTTAAATAACTTTCCACGGGTACTTGGATCGCATCAAGAAAGTCTATAGAACTCTAGATATGATCAAAACAATGGACCTAAAATTCTGTCCAGTTTTTAAAAACAAATTTAAACATGATTAAACCCTAATTAACATCACTAATTATCACCAATCATTATCTTAATCATGTTAATTGTTATAAAAACCTAATTATAGGTCTATTAAGAACCCTAATCCATCATATAAATTGATTACATAAAACTTGAAGCCTTAACGATATAAACATGAAAACTATAAGAATTAAATAAAGATTTTTACCTCAAACCTTCAAGAAAATTATTTTTGATGAATCCCTAAATTGGGGATCATAATATCACGGCCAAAAAGGGTGGAGGAGAGAAAAAAACGGATCTTTTTGATATTATGATTGGTTTTTAAAGGATTCAATGAAAAAGCTTTCACAATTGGGCTCATTTTGGGCTTTTAACAACTTCCTTTTTTTTCTTTCTTCCTTGCTCGTCAAAACCGACCCCCTTTATTAATTTTTATTTTTTAATTTTTTAATTTTTTAATTTTTATTATTAATTAATGTATTAATAATATTACCTTAATTTACCTTAATTTATTTCAGCTCCTAAAGTCCTCAAAACCTTAAAACCATAAAAGTAGTCAATTTTAAGCGATTACCATAAAATACGTAAAATACATAATTTTATGAAAACTCTTAAAATAAGTTAATAACTAAGTAAGTAAGTCTAAAATAACGTAAAACTAACTCGTAAATTATTTCTGACACTAAATCCTTAGTCTGAGACCTCTAAACACAAAACCTCGTATCGTAAATATATGATTTACTATAATACATATACGTATACGTAAAACCACAAATAACACCATCTCATTCCATAGTCACTACCATGTGAGCTCATGAACATAAAATCATCACACATCGTTTCACACACAAGGTACCCTGTACCCGAAAACGATGTCCAAACCATACTCTATTCACACCGCATAACACATAAGCACATAAAGACACGTAATTTCACGAAATATGCACAAACATAAAACTAAGTAACGAACCTCAAAACTGTGGTTCTCACAAAAGATTAGTACGAGCACGAAGAATCCTAGTCAGGTTCAAGACCCGTGTACAAGTTACAAGCCTTTGAAGATCTATTCCGAGTGCGAGCAGAAGTGTTTTCAAGAATATACAAGCCTCACAAGTAATTCTGACCTTGGGAAATACAAGAGAAATCATGTAGCTAGTTGTAGTAACAAGTGAAAAAAGCACTCAGCATGAAAGAAGAGGTCAGCCTTGAAAGTAGATGTCAGCCATCCTCACTTTTCACCATCTCCTTTTCACTTATTTTCCACCAGCATGAAGAAAGGTTGCCAGCCAAGTTCATAATCCACCATCTCCTTTCAAGTGGGCAGATTTTCTACTACAAGTTACTTAGCATTCTTGAAGCATCAATGAATACACAATAACCTTCTATGGAAGAGTCTAGATTACCTTTGGCTCCAAGCAAACGCCTTTGCCAACAAGCCATGCATTCACTACATGCCTTCAGTTTTGCCAATAAATAAGACCCATGGGGTCACATCTTTCATATGCTTTCACACTCTTTCATTTGCCACTTCAATTTACTTTTCATAACTCATTTCACCATCAATAAAATCTCTCCCCCTTGTCCAAAATACCAATCCCGGATTTGAGGGGGGGGGGGGGGGGAGGGGACAAAGTGAATTATTTTTTTAAAAACCTCACCAACGCGCGTTGATGAGTTAACACAGGACCATAACGCCGTTTTTTTGTTTCTAGGTAACAAAATTAGTACAGTATCATGTAAATATCATGGTTCTAAATTGTCCAGTAAGTCCCGCTTTAAGGTGCGCAAAAGCTTGAGGCGCGACCTTTACACTACGCAATAGGTTAAAACGTGCTAAGACATGAGGTGCGGTGAATTTTTGAATTCAATTCCAAAATTGAATATTATTACATGTAAGGAGAGTTTTCTAACTTTAGTTAGTATGTACAACACTTATTGTGAATTCAATATAAATATAATATTGAAATATGATCAAACAAATAAGAAATTTATATGTTGTTCATCTCAATGTCTGGGGTCCATGCAGGATTACTACCATCAGAGATGGTTTTAGATTCTTTTTAACTATTGTTGATGATTACGCCACTGTTGGATATTTTTTCATGAAAAGTAAGAAGTTTACAATAATATAGTTGACTTATCAAATTTGAATAAAAACCAGTTTGACAAGTTTGTCAAAAGGTTTTCAGTGATAATGATACAAAGTTTGTGAATAAAAAATTTGAAATTTTTGTCAAAGATAATGGAATTTCTCATCAAACTACTTGTATCTGCACATTCCAACAGAATGGTTTAGCTAAAAGAAAACATAAACATTTAACATTGCTAGAACCCTCATGTTTCAAAGGGGATACCATTGAACATGTGGACTGAAAGTGTACTAATTGCAACCCATTTGATTAACAGGTTACATATTATTGTGGTATTTGGTAAATCTCCCTATGATTTGGTTTATGAGTCTAAACCTAATCTTTTGAATCGTAATACTAGAAACATATATTGATGAACAGGGTATTTTTAACATACATTTAAAAAATTGATATTTTTCTCAAAATTAACACTACGTTCGAAAAATCATGGGGTTTTCGGGCACCCGCGGGAACCCCTAGTTCCGTCCCTGGCTATAATGACTTTATGAGCCATAGCTATATGCCATAGTTATTACGAGAATACAGTATAGTATATGTATGATACAATGACGAGTATCTTAAATTAACCGAAGAAAAGCAAAAAGGAAATGATCTTGATCAAATCTGGTTCACTCATTTTTATAGGTTTAGTCAATTCTCTTTGATTCGTTTCATACGAATTTTATTTGCTAAGCGAACTGATAGCCGCTCATGTTTCAGGTTGAATCCAACGACCCAGTCCAGTTTTAAAATTATGTGTATCTGCAAGTAGAAACTTTGTGTATTCATTTGTACAGTGTATTTAATAACACGTAATTTTCATTTTAGAGGTTTTTTGAAATTTAGTTAGCGTGTTTAATGGATTAAGATGTGCTTTGAGAATAATAGTAAATGCTCTGAACGTTAAATAAGTGCGTGTTTGTGCATATGTTAATTGTACATATTGTATAAATCTGTATTTTTAAGTTATGAGATGTTTTAATAAGAGAGCTAATCATGTATTAAATATTTTAATGTAATATATTTAGTTTTTTTATGCATTAAAGCTTATATATTATGCGTAAAAACATAAATTATTTTAAAATATCAATATTAAGAAAAATATCAACATGTTTATAAAATAACTAGCAGGGTACCCGCGCGTTGCGGCGGCGGGTACCCTATAATATAGTTATGGACAGATTTTTATGTTTCTTTACAACGAAATCACGAAAAACAATAATTTAGGTTTGGGTATATTTATGTAACTGTCTAGCTGAATTGATGGCGACTCCTGTTGCCGGTTGAACCCGTTTGCTCGGTTTGATTTTTAAAACTATATACACTGTCAATTTAGGGAGACAACATATGCACGTTTTTTTTGTAAAAATATGCTTTTAATTGTTGTACAACGTAAATATATACTTGTGTTTTAAAATAATTGTTGTTTTAATTATATATTAACTTGTATTAATTATATTTATTTTTCAAGTATGTATTAATTATTATGTATTAATTAGTATTAATATGAGTATAGATTACTTGTACTATGTTTTATTTTAATTGTAAAATACGGTGATGGGTAATTTAATAGTAGAATTTAATGTAAATAAAATCAAATCAAAAACCCTTATATAGGAAGTATTGTGAAATTTTACCTTAAATATAAAATTTTATAAAAATGACACATGTAATTCATAAGGGTTTCATAAAATGCCTCAAAAATAAAATAGGAATTACAAATGATTCCTTATATACTAATTTTTATAAAAATATATAAGGAAGGATGGTGAAATAATGTCTTAAATAAAAAATTCTATAAAAATGACACATGCAGTTCATTAAAGGGTTTCCATAAACTGATTCAAAAAGAAAATAGGAATTACAAATAATGCCTTAAATAGAAAATTCAAAAAAAGGACACATGAAATTAATTAAATGGTTTCCATAACATTCTTCAAAAAGAAAATAGGAATTACAAATAATGCCTTAAATACAAAATTCTATAAAAAAATATATAAGGAAGGATGGTGAAACAATGCCTTAAATACAAAATTTTAGAAAAATGACACATGTAATTTATTAAAGGGTTTACATATACAAAATTTATTACATTATAAAATTCAAAACTACATAAAATATTTTATACAGTATTATTATATTCTAAATAAATTCAATGTAACAAATATATTCATAACGTTAACGTATGCAAATTCAATTAACTCATAAAATTCTTAAATAAATAAAATATATCTTAAACTACGTTATTTTTTTCATTATATGCTACATTATTAAAATATTAATGTCATAACTAACACTACGTATACTAAACTTCTAATACAAACATACATAACTTCAATTTTCATTAAAAAATATATACTTAAAGCTAGCCCGTCCATCACCAATCATAAAACATTCACAACATAAGTTACAAAACCATACAGGGTCTCTTCCATCCCATCTAGAAGTCAAAATCATTAAAAGATATGGGACTATGAAACTCACCTGATCAAGCTTCTCCAAATATCCGCGCTCTAGCAAAAATCTAAACACACAAACATATACAATCAAGACATGAACTACATACCAAAATGGCTCATCAATCTATGATGGATATCTAACCTTCTCCTACAACTTAACGTCATTTATATGCCATAAGCATCCCATTACACCCCTCTATAAAGCCTTTAACCTAGTTAAGTTCATAACCCGTCCCGTCAACATTTAATCCAAAACAGTCCCGATTTTCACACTCCGTATTATGAGCCAAACGCCCACCAAACCTAAACCACATTCTCTGAAATGAATATATCATAACCTTATATGTGTTAGATAAGTTCTCAACCTTTCCCCAATCTCAAAGTTAATTCTAAGTCCTCGATATGCAACTTATACTTTTACCTATCCAGAATTTACTAATTTTGAACATATGAAAAGTTTGTTATGACCAGATGGTCTTAACCTATTCCATTTACTTAGCTCCACTCCATATCCTTTCTATAATATATATAAAATAACTCCCATATTCGTTTGAAGGTCTATATATAACCCTAAGAACCCTAACCAACTCAAAACATAAAATGTAAACAGGTTGATCCAAAAACTGCTTTGACACCAGACTGATGTAACCTGTTTTTGACCTACTTCCATACCTCCAATTTAGTTCTCGTTTCTTGCATTCAAAACATAACATAAATACCTTTCCACGGGTACTTGGATCGCATCATGAAAGTCTATAGAACTCTAGATATGATCAAAACAATGGACCTAAAATTCTGCCCAGTTTTTAAAAACAAATTTAAACATGATTAAACCCTAATTAACATCACTTGTTATCACCAATCATTATCTTAATCATGCTAATTGTTATAAAAACCTAATTATATATCTATTAAGAACCCTAATCCATCATATAATTTGATTACATAAAACTTGAAGCCTTAATGATATCAAACATGAAAAGTATAAGAATTAAATCAAGATTTTTACCTCAAATCTTCAAGAAAATTATTTTTGATGAATCCCTAAATTGGGGATCATAATATTTCGGCCAAAAAGGGTGGAGGAGAGAAAAAAACGGATCTTTTTGATATTATGATTGGTTTTTAAAGCATTTAATAAAAAGGCTTTCACAATTGGGCTCAATTTGGGCTTTTAACAACTTCCTTTTTTTTTATTTCTTCTTTGCTCGTCCAAACCGACCCCCTTTATTATTTTTTATTTTTTATTTTTATTATTAACTAATGTATTAATAATATTACCTTAATTTACCTTAATTTATTTCAGCTCCTAAAGTCCTCAAAACATTAAAACCGTAAAAGTAGTCAATTTTAAGCGATTACCATAAAATACGTAAAATACATAATTTTATGAAAACTCTTAAAATAAGTTAATAACTAAGTAAGTATGTAAGTCTAAAATAACTTAAAACTAACTCGTAAATTATTTCTGACACTAAATCCTTAGTCTGAGACCTCTAAACACAAAACCTCGTATCGTAAATATACGATTTACTATAATACATATACGTATACGTAAAACCACAAATAACACCATCTCATTCCATAGTCACTACCATGTAAGATCATGAACATGAAATCATCACACATCGTTTCACTCACAAGGTGCCCTGTACCCGAAAACGATGTCCAAACCATACTCTATTCGCACCGCATAACACATAAGCACATAAAGACACGTAATTTCACGAAATATGCACAAACATAAAACTAAGTGACAAACCTCAAAACCGTGGTTGTCACAAAAGATTATACGAGCACGAATAATCCTAGTCAAGTTCAAGACCCGTGTAAATGTTACAAGCCTTTGAAGATCTATTCCGAGTGCGAGCACAAGTGTTTTCAAGAATAAACAAGCCTCACAAGTAATTCTGACCTTGGGAAATGCAAGAGAAATCATGTAGCTAGTTGTAGTAACAAGTGCAAAAGCAAAAAGCACACACAAGAACCTTCTATGGAAGAGTCTAGATTACCTTTGGCTCCAAGCAAATGCCCTTGCCAACAAGCCATGCATTCACTACATGCCTTCAATTTTGCCAATAAATAAGACCCATGGGGTCACATCTTTCATAGGCTTTCACACACTTTCATTTGCCACTTCAATTTACTTCTCATAACTCATTTCACCATCAATAAACTCTCTCCCCCTTGTCCAAAATACCAATCCCGGATTTGAGGGGGGGGGGGGAGTTACAAAGTGAATTGTTTTTTTAAAAACCTCACCAGCGCGCGTTGATGAGTTAACGCAGGACCATAACACCGTTTTTTTTTTCTAGGTAAAAAAATTAGTACAGTATCATGTAAATATCATGGTTCTAAATTGTCCGGTAAGGCCCGCTTTAAGGTGCGCTAAAGCTTGAGGCGTGACCTTTACGCTACGCAATAGGCTAAAACGTGCTAAGACATGAGGTGCGGTGACTTTTTGAATTCAACTCTAAAAATGAATATTATTACATGTAAGTACAGTTTTCTAACTTTACTTAGTATGTACAACACTTATTGTGAATTCAATATAAATATAATATTGAAATATGATAAAACAAATAAAAAATTTATATGTTGTGTCGCCATAAGCCACGCTTTAAAAACACTAAAGCATCGCTTTAGCCGCTAAAGTATGTAGCTTGGATATACCGCAATTGCACGTCTCAAGCTATTTATAACCATGGTAATTATACAGAGTTATGCAACTTTTAACGAGCACATACATAATTCCCCAAATTAAATTAAATGCTAAATTCTTAGGAGTCATAGCTATAATGACCCATAGCCATAAGGGATATATGTCATAGCTACAATGACATTACGAGCTATAGGTGTTACGAGAATAGTAAGGTATTTGTGTAATGTGATGGTGAGTACTTTAAATTAATCAAAGAGAAACAAAATGAAAATGATCTCGATCAAATATGGTTCACTTATTTTTATAGGTTTTGGTTGATTTTTTGGGTTCGTTTCGGACGACTTTTAATTACTAACCGAACCGATAGAATGATCCAGGTTGGACCCGTCGGCCCTATCTGGTTTTGAAACTATGTGTAATTGTGTATCAGCAAGTAGAAGCTTTGTGTACTAAATTGTATAGTGTCTATAATAACATGTAGTTTTCATTTTAGGGGTGTTTTGAAATTAAAATTAGTTAGCGTGTTTAATAGATTAAGATGTGTCTTAAAATAAAATTACATGTGTTGATTAGTCAATAAGTGTGTGTTTATGCATATTTTAATTGTACATATTGTATAAATATTTATATTTTTAAGTAATGGGATGTTTGTTTATTAAAAAGTCTGATGTAATATATTTTGTTTTTTATACATAAAACTTTTATATTATGTATGAAAATTTAAATTACATAAAAAAAAATTAAAGATGAAATATATCAATATTTCTATAAGACATGTAAATATAAAACTTTTAACAAAAATGCATGCGATTAAATTAAATGGTAGTAATAAAAACAAAAGATGATGCAAATCAAAAGATCTTACAAACCATTATTATAACGATCTATTGAGTAACACTATCTTTACATAGTTAAATAACAATACGCTTATATCTATATGATTATTTGATTCTTTTTTTCCGACGTGGGATCGTTGAATCCAACAAACCTATCATATTTCTATATTTCTTTCTAGATTTATTATAATCTTCTTGTTAATTACGGCTGCTGCCATCTTTTCTAAACTGGATGTAGAACTTAAAGCTATAACGTCAACTACTAAAACTATATTCATCTATCAAAATTTTCATTTATCAATCATACTAAAAATAATGTATTGATCACATATGTATTTCGAACTCATGAACCGCAGACTTGTATAGTCACCTGGTGCGGTTGTAATACTCTGTATTTGTCTATCTGATGTCAAAATAACAGTAGGACTTTCAGTATATATATGGTCATGTATCCATCTAGTTATTATATGTATCATATATTCGTATGTATTGCGTTAAGGATAAACAAACCATCATGGAACAACTGCTAAAGAAAAAGATTTAGTTAAGACCAAAAGTTTTGGATCTTTTTTTTTTAAAATGCGTTAGGCTGGCCTCACAGAGTTGTGACTACCCCTTGCTCTTTTCGGTGAAAGGGATGACAAGTTTGGGCTAATCAAAGCTCATTGCCTGAACCTTTTTCTGGAACACCCACTTTTTTTGCACGATACTTTTCCTTAATATCAAGTCCGAGAGCTGGATGGGAATTCTGGAAATATATATAGGAACATATCCTCTGATAGGATAAGGTCGTCTCACTTGGAAGGGCTGATATCTTATCTCTTATTAAGAGCATTGACCATACACGTTGGTCCTAAATGTTTCTTGTAATCCATCATTTGTGGGGATGGTCTAAGATTTGGTATCACTTTCTTTTAGAAAGAAGGGTAAAGGTCATACCTGAATTTTGCCTATCATGAAACTATGACAACAGAAATGAAAACTATAGTGTAGTTTTGAGCTTTCCGCTAAGAAAATTGACATGTTGGTGTATCTTGCAGCAAAATGGGCAAACGTTCACACTTCACGTTTTAGGTGGTTAAAATTGTCTCATTCAACATTACTAGTAATCCGTTAATGAGTAATCAAGTTCAAACATGGAGCAGTATGAATCCACAACTTCTTGTTCAAGCATGAACAAGTATGAACGACAAGTTATCGTTCAAACATGAACAACTAATTAATGAAGGGGAAGTGATGGTGTTTAAAAACAGACACATGATATGGTAGAAATCACATACCTGGATGGGGTCAATGGATGATCAAAAAGGTCCATGGCCTAGGTTGTAACATCCATTGCACTTTGGAGGGTACCTCCTAAGGTCGACCCAAGAGGTCGAACCTACATCATAATTTGTTGAAGGGGCTTACGTTTGCACAACCCCGCTTAGTACTTGAGTTTAAAAGGTTTGACTTAAGCTATTGTTTTGTTCAAATATTCAAACTACATCTCAACTTATCGATTAATGAATATTGAGAAGTGTTTTACATATATTAGCAGTGTTTTTAAATAAGCGTTAACGTATATAATAAAAAGTTCACTTGCGGAAATAGATGTTGAAGGCTGGATCAGAAGAAAAAATGAGTTCAATATCTAGTAGAGATATATGACCAAAAGCTTTGGCTCATGTCCACGAATGGGTGATTACAATTTCTTGTGGGGATAGCTTGCTACACATTTGGTTTCTTCAAAAGATTTTCGACTTCATGTGCACTAAACATCTCGTGGAGTCGTGGTTAGAAATTATTTCAATGTGTCAGGTCTTAGAATCTAGAAGACAGCCATGTGTGAGCAGAGTTATAACTAAAACATAAAGCAAAAGTGATCTTTACAAATACCAAAACATAAAGGGAAAGTGATATTTACAAATACCATTTAGACACGATCTTTTGCAAAATCTAATTAACCAAAGAAGTGACTATATTTAAGATGTGCCTATATAAAAGATATCGTTTCAATTGTTAATAGCAAGTGATTATGTACTACCTGCTACTCAAGGGTCTGTTGGGATAGCTTGCTACGGATTTAGATTTTAAACTTCCAACTTTACTATTAAAGTTCCTACCTTGTTGATATGGTGAGTTTCTCGTTTAATGTTGTTGATCATGGTTCAACTCATGACGAAGGCAGTGTATGCAAACAACATACTTCCCATTGTTATCGACTTATCATGTCAAACAGTACCAAGAAAATTGTATCCAATTTATAAAAAGTTATTGTCGGGCTAAGAAGGGATCAACCATGGTCAAAGGAACAGGACGATGCAACTGTAATCTTCAGAGTGTCTTGAAACAGCTTGTGTGCATATTTCTTACATAGCCCTTCACCTAGGCGGATTATTGGCAATTCCAATTCCCCTAACTAGAAGGCTGAGCCAAACCTTCCTAGTCTACACAGGGCCACACAGTGTTCACCATTTTGGGCAAACACCAGATAACTTCTTTCACCTCCCACAACCGATCCCCACAGACGCTCGAGCCAAATCTGCCCTAGCTCTTTGCCCTTCAATAACTTTAATGCCCCCACTTGGAAATATTTCAAACGTTGGGTACCCTTTTCTAAGAAAAAGTGAAACTGGAAGAAAAACACACCCACATGCGTATTTCACCACTTCTATCCGTGTTAATTCTTTGCTCATTTAATTTATTCTATCCCGCTACTCGTTTCTTACAAGTTCGCTTTGGATAACAGTGAAGTTGAAAGGGAACTTGGGGTGTTATTTTCCAAAGGACGTAAGTCAAGAAATCAGACAAAGAAACCAACTGTGGATATATTCCAGATGCTTGTTGAAGATGTGTCATGTGAGGGATGGAGTACTGGTACGCTACATTTTTTATGTACCTCCATTTACTTTCGATTCATGATATTAGACCGCAATATGCTCTTTAAGTACACTTACGAGATATTGCACCAAATATAATTTTGAAGGTATTTGACGACGAGACAGATGCTTCCAAATATTGTGACTTGTTGCAAGGAGGAGGTCAAGAAGTGGCGGAGGCAGGCACGGGTCTAAGGGGTCGTCTAACCCCCATAGCGAAAAAATTGTAGTGTAAGTTTTCGAAAATATCCGGATTTGTTTTATAATCTGCCCCCCTAAGAACCATTTTGTAGAGTATTTTATAAAAAATATAAAAGTTTAACCCCCCGAGTCAAATTTTCTTGTTCCGCCCCTGAGGTCAAGGTTGTGAAGGGGTTGCAGAGGTTGAAGCCTCATCGGTAAGAACTTTAATTCTTGTTTTTAAGTTTAAATTCAATCTTGTGCATCTTACAAAATACATACTTAGTAATTTGATTATATCAAGGACAGAACATGAACACAGAGTGTATTTTGAAATTAATTACTGTAGTTATTTGATGTTTGGATGGACATATAACAGTCATCTTGACATCATAATTTATGTAGTAAACGTTCTGCAACAACAATGATAATTAGAGGTGGCAGATCCACCCATTTCCTAATGAATCGGCTGATTCGGGCCGTGTTCTATCTCATACGAGTCAAACATATATAGCTAAAGGTGAACAGGTCAAGGGTATCCCAAGTGTATCTTGTATGCATACAACTTCATAAACAAAGTTACACGTATATAAAGACTTCTAAGAAGTTAGGATATGGGTCTGCGTTTATTCCTTAAAAATATAAACAAATGCTTGCTAACGTGAATGTTTATAAGGAATCTAATTTGCAGGTATTTGATCTGTGCCAAAAAATGAGGGCGCTTGCTGTTTTGTTCAGAAGAGGAAGAACGCCTCCTTTACCAAAAAGCCTTAAACAAAACTTAAGTGCAAAGAAGCGCTCTCTTGAAGACGAAGACCTATCTAATACATTGAACCTCTAATGTTGAACCCTATCTAATACATTGAACCTCTAATGTTGAAACCTATCTAATACATTGAACCTCTAATGTTGAACCCTATCAAATACGTTGAACCTCTAATGTTGAAACCTATCTAATACGTTGAACCTCTAATGTTGAAACCTATCTAATACGTTGAACCTCTAATGTTGAACCCTATCTAATACATTGAACCTCTAATGTTGAAACATATCTAATACATTGAACCTCTAATGTTGAACCCTATCTAATACAATGAACCTCTAATGTTGAAACCTATCTAATACATTGAACCTCTAATGTTGAAACCTATCTAATACATTGAACCTCTAATGTTGAAACTTATCTAATACATTGAACCTCTAATGTTGAACCCTATCTAATACATTGAACCTATAATGTTGAACCCTATCTAATACATTGAACCTCTAATGTTGAACCCTATCTAATACTATAACATCCCGTACTTTTCACGTCATTATTTTATTTTCAAACTTTTAGTTATAAAAGTTATTTTATGAAAAGAAAAATAATCTTTCTGATTATTTAATAAAATAATTTCTCAAAAGTCTTTAAACGTGTTCTCTTCCGTACTTCGTCATTTAATTATGCATGCGACAATTTATATTTATTTTAAGTCATTATTTATTCTCAAAGTTATTTTAACTTATTTTTATTTATTTAAAATAGTTTATTTTTCGGTTTATCGTAAAAAAAAATTTATTGCATAAATAATAATCAAAGTTAATGAAAGTGTTCTTATTCACATTTGTCTACGTCTAGTCTACAATCTCGAAATAATTTACTCATAACCGAAATGTTCTCCGAATATCATATTTTTATTTTATATTGAGCGCTTATTTTTCGTGCTATACGCGTAACTTTTAAATCGCGTAACTTTTAAAATATCGGACATCGATAATACCCGACTTATCAATAATGAAACAAAATAAAAATATATATAAAACTTAAACAACATAAACTCCTACTCACTTGTACAAACGAAAGCCACATTAGTATAAAATTCTGTCAAAATAAATAAGCAAATGGCCCAATTGTGTTATAATAATTATTTACAGTTTTAACTTTTAAGAAACTGCTATATATATATATATATATATATATATATATATATATATATATTTTAGTCGGTGCATGTCCATTGTCCTGGACTTTACTACTAGTACTACACACAATGTCATTTTTCTTCAGCTCAACACGCAACTACCTGCATGGCAACGTTATTGCCACGTAATCGTCTTAAGCTTTACAACGTAGCTATATGCTTTCATCTTCAAAGCTCAATTTAATATTGTTCACTCTCCACGTACACTAGCTAATAAGCTTTGCTCTAGTTGCAGGAGTCGCCAACACATGGTCATAACAAATTATGAAATGATGCTAAACTCAAGTTTACTTCTTTACTTCTTTAAACCTCAAGAGATGATAGCTTGCTATTGAATGCAACGCTTATACATGGCTGCTACAAATGGTTGCTACAAACTTTGCTATTCATATGGTTAACTAGCTAGTGAACTTTCTCAACAGTTGGTAGTACGTCTCACAATACTAAGCTTTCTCGCGTTCATGCGCCTGTTGGGATTTAGAACTAGTTAAACCATTAACTACGAGTGCGCAGCGGAATGGATCTAGTATAATATTCATGATTAACACATAATAAAACAATATTAAAACCAACCTTTTAATTAATTGAATAAATCAATTAATTGATCTTGATCTTGAATCTACAACGGTAAAGTAACCGTCCTCTAGCGATTGCTCACACGACACGTCAAACGAACACACCACGATGCTAGTGGTAACTTCACTTTGATTATCTTGCAACTAGAAACCCTAATATCCAAAACCCTAATTTTATAGGTTATGGATACGGTTTATAGATAGTAACAAGATACTTGGAAAAATTCACCGAAAACCCTAATTAGGGTTAGGGTTTGGACGAACCACAAGGGGAACCAAACAAGAGACCAAAACTTTGATACGAGGATCAAAGGTTTAGTATAAGGCTAAGAAACTTCACAAGTAAGTACCCTAAGGTAGTTGATCTTGCAAAGGTTTACACTTTAAGTGAATTTAGGGTTAAGGAAAAGTTCGTAAGGGTTTGGGGTGGGGTTTGAGTCGATCGGCCAACACAAACAAGAAAGAGGGGATGATAAAATTATGAGGGGTATGGGATTGTATTTATACACATCCTTGAACCTCCTCAAAATTAATTAGGCCCAACCCAACACCTAAATTAAGTAACTTAATTACTTGATCACCAAACAAAGGATCTTCTAGACCCCTTAGGGAATTCGGCCGCCTATAGGGCACCGGATGTTTCTAGAAGTCGATTTCCTTCCTTAAATTTAAATAACGCACTCGCCTTTAATTAATTAAATCCCGTAATTAATGAAACCACCGTTAATTAAATAAAACGTAAAGTTTTTATTATACGTTTAATTATATATAATAAAACGTAAATAAACGTGTGTTCTCCGTATTGAGTGTGTGCCCCCGATAGGCTCACGCATTTACCGATGGCTAAACGATCGCATATCTCAACAGCTCCCACTTGTGAGAGTTTAGGCATACAGCGTCCATAATGAAGCATCTAGCAACACTTCATTATAACCGGAAAATGTTGAGTTAAATAGTTTCAAGAATAAGATCTTAAAGACTAGTAATGGTGTACGATTATTTGAGCTTGCTGATAATCATCCCTTCGTTACAATGTACCGGTTGAACCATGGATATGGATCCTAACTCATTCCATATAGTTTAACTTTAATTCCTCGTTTACAAATTAATTTAGATAGTCCAAATTGTAACAAGCATCATCTTGATTACATTTTGGGTACGGCCATACAATTACCTAATTAATTCTGGAGGGGATCCAGGGTACTTCACTGCACTATATCAGAGTGGAGGAACGAATTCTATGTTGACTGCAAGTGTCTGTGGATGCTGCTTCACAACACTTCCAATTAGAGTCGTTATAGCTAGATCTTCCGAACTAGCGTTGGACATAAAATCAAGAAGCGATATCCACACATGCACAACTTGTTTGCATCTCAAGTCTAAGGATGACCTAATCCTCACCATTTATGTATTCGAATTTACTCATGACAACGGATCCAAAAGTAACCATTCGAAAGTTCGGGGTGTCCAATATTCATATCAATGAATAACATATGAGTTTGGTTGGAAGCCGTCCACCATATATACCAGTATATATAACCAACACTCATAATTGTCTTAATGTATACAATATTCCCATATTGTTTAACCGACAATGGACATGTTTAGAATAATTAAATTATTCAAGGATTTAAACATACAAACATAGGGCAACAATAATTATATGAAGATAACAAACATCAAATATCTTTATTCATCAGAAAATAATTAAATTTTCTTACAATCCCAAATTATCCAAATACTTCGATTAACACAGATTACATTAGACTATTAGCTGGAAGCAAACCAATTCCATGAGTCAACATGGAATGCCTTTTGAGATCTAACGCCTTTGTGAAGGGGTCAGCTAAATTGTCGTCTGTGTGAACTTTCTCCAGACTAACATCACCAAGTTCAATCACTTCTCTGAGGTAGTGAACTTTGGAACGATAATGTTTCGCACCTTTAGTGATTCCTGGTTCATTAGCTATAGTAATGGCTCCGGTATTGTCACAATACATCGTCATAGGTTCATTATTTGTGGGAACAACACCAAGCCCAGAAATAAACTTCCTAATCCAAACTGCCTCTTTAGCAGCCTCCGAAGCGGCTATATACTCAGCCTCTGTAGATGAGTTTGCATGGATGGTCTGCTTTGCGCTTTTCCAGCTTACAGCACCTCCGTTCAGCATGAAAACATATCCCGTCTGAGACTTCGTGTCATCAACATCCACAAGATATCCAGCATCAGTGTAGCAAGCAACCCTGAGCTCTCTTTTCATACCTCCTCCATAAACAAGAAACATGTCTTTGGTATGCCTAAGATACCTCAGAATGTTCTTAACAGCGGTCTAGTGAGAATCGCCAGGATTCTGCTGAAATCGGCTAGTCATGTTCTGAGAGAACGCAACATCAGGTCTCGTACATCTAACAGCATACATGATTGATCCTATTACCGAAGCATAAGGAATTCTCTGCATGCGTCTCACCTCATCAGGTGTCAATGCTCCTTGAGTCTTAGATAATTTTGATTTAGTTTGCATGGGAACAAAGCCACGTTTGGAATTGTACATGTTATACTTCTTCAAAATCTTATCTAAGTAAGCACTTTGACATAAACCAATTAACCGTCTAGGTCTATCACGTATGATCTTGATTTCAAGAATATACGCAGCATCTCCCAAATCCTTCATGGAAAAACACCTTCCAAGGTAAGCTTTTACACTTTGCAACATTGGAATGTCTTTTCCCATCAACAATATGTCATCAACATACAGGACAAGAAACACTACGCTACTCCCACTAGCTTTGATATATACACATGGCTCATCAGGATTTTGACTGAAACCAAATTTCTTGATTTCATCATCAAACCTCTTGTTCCATTGCCTTGATGCTTGCTTAAGTCCATAAATGGATCTTTGTAGCTTGCATACACGGTTTGGATACTTTGGATCTACAAAACCCTCAGGTTGCTTCATATAGACTTCTTCATAAAGCAGTCCATTGAGGAAGGCGGTTTTAACATCCATTTGCCAAATCTCATAGTCATAGAACGCAGCTATGGCTAAAAGAATCCTTATAGCTTTGATATCCACAACAGGAGAGAAGGTTTCTTCATAATCAACCCCGAAGGTTTGAGTGAAGCCCCTCGCTACATATCGAGCTTTAAAGGTGTGTACATTGCCATCCATGTCGGTCTTCTTCTTGTACAACCACTTGCCACTAACAGTTCTAGCGTTAGGGGGAAGGTCTACTAAGATCCAGACGTCATTGTCTTTCATGGATTGCATCTCCACATTCATAGCATCCAGCCATTTGTCAGATTCAGGATCTGCTAATGCAGCTTTGAAGTTAGTGGGTTCATTATGATCCCCTAACTCATGTTCCTCAGCGTCAATGTATAAACACATACGGTCAGGAGCACGCTTAGTCCTTGTAGACTTTCGAATGGGAGCTATATCACTTATAGGTTCATCAATTTCTTGATTATCCTCTTCATGATTGCTAGTGTTTTCAGAAGGATGTATATCTTCATCTTGAATTACTTCAAGATCCTCTATACTCCCACTTGCTTCTTGATTCATAAGATTGCTCTCTAGGAATTCAGCATTACGAGCAACAAATACTTTGTTCTCGGGTGGGTAGTAGAAGGAGTAACCCATCGTTTCCTTTGGGTAACCTACAAATATACACTTAACAGATCGGGGCTCTAGTTTGTCAGGTTTGATAAGCATGTCACGCTTAACAAGAGCCTCACATCCCCAGACCTTTAAGTAAGACAGCGTAGGGGCTTGCCCATACCATACTTCGTATGGAGTCTTTTCAACCTTCTTAGTTGGAACCATATTGAGTATGCGAGCAGCAGACTCAAGAGCATAATCCCAAAAGGATTTAGGAAGAGTTGTTTGGGCCATCATGGAACGAACCATATCAAGTAGGGTTCTATTTCTCCTCTCAGACACACCATTGTGTTGTGGTGTATATGGAGGAGTTCTTTGGGAAACTATCCCCTGTTCCTTAAGATGCTCCAGAAATTCATAACTCATAAATTCACCTCCACGATCCGATCGTAGTGCCTTTATGGTTTTACCGAGTTGATTTTCTACTTCCTTTTGAAACACCTTAAATGTTTCAAACACTTCATGTTTATGTTTTAGCAAGTAAACATAACCATAACGACTATAGTCGTCAATGAAAGTGACGAAGTAACTTGCACCTTGTCTTGACACGGTTCTAAATGGACCACATACATCAGTGTGGATTAGTCTAAGTAGATCTTTAGCCCTATCCACTTGATGTGAATAAGGTTTACGTGCCATCTTTCCAGATAAGCATGAAACACATTTGTCAAAGGAATCATCATCGTTTGACTTGAGCAATCCATCAGATTGTAATTGCTTAATGCGCTTTTTGCTTATGTGGCCAAGGCGACAATGCCATAGCAATGTAGAGTCCAAATTAGTTTTGGCCCTTTTGTTGCTCATAGCATACATAGAACTATTGTTTGCATTAGAATCACACATATCAATTTCATAAATACCATTACTAGGAACAACATTAAAATAAAACATATTATTTTTCGAAACCGAAATAGTTGCATTATTCTCAAAACGATTAACAAAACCATGGTCATACAAACATGAAACTGAAACAATCCCTCTAGAAATAGAAGGTGCGTAATGACAATTATTCAACATAACAACCAGTCCACTAGGGAGAAATAATTGAAAAACACCAATGGCTTCAACAGCTGCACGATGACCATTGCCCACGTACAGATTCAAAGCTCCTGGCTTCAGCTTCTTACTTATCCTTAGACCCTGAGTAGTATTACAGATGTGAGTACCACAACCAGTGTCATAAACCCAAGATTTATTAGGAAAAGTAAAGAGTTCTATCGTGAAGATACCTGAAGTGCTAGCTCCTTGCGAGGACTTCTTTCTCTTCCACAACTCAGTGAGATACTCTGGACAGTTTCTCTTCCAATGACCAATTTCACCACATTGGTGACAAATGGCATCCTTAGCAGGATTCTCTTTCCTTGGTGGAGGGGGAATCTTGGCTCTGGGAGTAAAGTTAGCTACTTTCTTCCCTTTACCACGATTCTTACCCTTTGCAGCATTAGACGGTTTAGCCTTGTTAGGCTTTTGAACCCTTCCTGCTCTAATAGCATTAATGGTATTAGGAGTAGCAGGTGCAACCTTCTTTGGCAACGTTTTCTCATGCAACTTAAGCATGGCATGCAATTCAGGTATTGTCTTCCCCAGGCCATGCATGTTATAGTCTTGCACAAACCTATCATAGTCCTTATTCAGTGAGGCTAAAATTAGGCTGACCGAAAGTTTCAAAGACATGGGGTGACCCAAACGTTCCAAATTCTCTATGAACCCCTTCATCTTTAAGACATAGGAGCTCACAGATTGTCCATCCTCATGTTTACATGCGTGAAAGGCACGTGCAACATCAAGGAGTTCTTGATCAGCTTGTTCAGTGAACATGGTCTTCAACTCTTCCATCATAGACCATGCGCCGTGACCCTCCAAAAGTTTCTGGAGTTCAGGGGACATAGTCATGAGCATAAGGCCAGCGATTTCTCGTGACCTTCTGACCCAAGTTGGATGTAAATCCGGGTCTTGCTCTGGTCCTTCATGACCATGAGGCAGAATTGCAGGTAGATCAGGAATTGGTTGCTCAATGTATTGAACCAAGTCATCAGTTTCGAGCGCTATCCGAAGAGCACGATACCAATCAACAAAGTTATTCTCAGTCAATTTCATCTTTTCAAGGAATGACTTAACAACCGTGCTGTTTAAGCAAGAGTTTTGATTATTCATCTACAAAATAAAAGTTCAACGATTAGTATTTTCGATAATTACATTCTCAAAGAATTAACTACCCAATTAATCATGTTGAGACTAAGATCCTTACTTGCACTCCCACTTAATATTAGAGGTCCGACCGTCTAGTATTCAAGTGGGGCAAGAGGTAAGCGACGGGCGTTAATTGCATTACAAGTGCAACTCTTAGTTTGTATGAGACGATTCATGAAGTTTATTTTGTCGTAGAGTGTTTGAATGGGATGTTCTCTCATCTCTTTCGAGAACCTTTGAACATCTCAAACAAACTTGTTCTACACTTAATAAAGTCATGAGTATGTTTCATCTCATCTTTATGCCTCGGGTTCCGAATCTGACCGGGAACTCGACTTTAAGTCGTACCAATTTGAAGCAGCAATTATTGGCAAAGGTCTGACCAGTGACAAAGATCGCCTTGGGTATGTAATTCGCCCTAGGTCTGACCAGTTGACGAAAAACAACTACAAGTGCTTCTAAATTGGATGGCATAGACTTAAAAAATTTCAAATAGGTATCACATAAGTTTTTAGAAAAACAAATGTCAAAGTGTGTAAGAGAATGCATGAAATTCATTCTCTTAGCACAAGTTAAGAAAACAATTTGTTAACTTTTCAGTTTTTAGGCGTGTTCTACCACGGGAGAAGATTAAAGAGAGATCAAACCCTATATCCTACTCTTCATGCACCCGAGGGTGCAAGTGCTTGGGATAATTATTCCATAGGTGTCGAAACAACTATGGAACACGGGAGAAGATTAAAGATTTCTCAAACCCTAGATAGCTCGACTAGAGCACGAAGTGCAATAGCAAGTCCATCATTAGTAAAGACACAAAACGGTGTTGTAATTTAAGTATTATAAACTAATTGATTTTGCAAATCACGTCGTTGAGAAGATAGTTTATAAGCCATCATTACGGTATGTAAGCCCAACTCGAGTGACAATATGATTTCGCAAAATAATTAGAATACAATAAAACCAAGTTTCATAGTTCTTATGTCAATATTAATATTTGTTCAAAAAATCAATATTTTAACAAATAACACATAGCCGATTCGCAAGGAAAATATGGTGTATGACATAGTTTTAAAGCTAGTTTCGATATAAGTACCATCCGTTTTTATGATTCCTAGAATCTTGAGTTATTACGTTTTGCAATTCATAATGGAAAACAAATAAGCACATAAAAACAGACAGAAGGGGGTAGAAACAGAAGACAGACTCTATATGAAAGCGGTAAATCATATAAGATCCAAGTCTCGAATGAGTCTTCCCCAAATTGAGGACCAAAAACCCTCATCAAGTTTTCGAGCAAGGTACTTGATGACGTGCAAAGTATCACAAAAGTGAGATGCAAAGGTCTTTGACGGATAATAAAAAACAAAAGTAATTATTAACCGGTTCAATTTTAACCTACCCAATTTTAATAGATCTAGATCAAGATTAAAACTTTATGACAAGTATGCATGTAGTTGTCATAAAAACATAAATAAAAGAGATTTTAAAGCGAAGCAAGCGTGTTTTATTCTATGTGTAACCCATGAATGCCATACGATTTGACTCGTGATGCCACTGTTGGGATTTAGAACTAGTTAAACCATTAACTACGAGTGCGCAGCGGAATGGATCTAGTATAATATTCATGATTAACACATAATAAAACAATATTAAAACCAACCTTTTAATTAATTGAATAAATCAATTAATTGATCTTGATCTTGAATCTACAACGGTAAAGTAACTGTCCTCTAGCGATTGCTCACACGACACGTCAAACGAACACACCACGATGCTAGTGGTAACTTCACTTCGATTATCTTGCAACTAGAAACCCTAATATCCAAAACCCTAATTTTATAGGTTATGGATACGGTTTATAGATAGTAACAAGATACTTGGAAAAATTCACCGAAAACCCTAATTAGGGTTAGGGTTTGGACGAACCACAAGGGGAACCAAACAAGAGACCAAAACTTTGATACGAGGATCAAAGGTTTAGTATAAGGCTAAGAAACTTCACAAGTAAGTACCCTAAGGTAGTTGATCTTGCAAAGGTTTACACTTTAAGTGAATTTAGGGTTAAAGGAAAAGTTCGTAAGGGTTTGGTGTGGGGTTTGAGTCGATCGGCCAACACAAACAAGAAAGAGGGGATGATAAAATTATGAGGGGTATGGGATTGTATTTATACACATCCTTGAACCTCCTCAAAATTAATTAGGCCCAACCCAACACCTAAATTAAGCAACTTAATTACTTGATCACCAAACAAAGGATCTTCTAGACCCCTTAGGGAATTCGGCCGCCTATAGGGCACCGGATGTTTCTAGAAGTCGATTTCCTTCCTTAAATTTAAATAACGCACTCGCCTTTAATTAATTAAATCCCGTAATTAATTAAACCACCGTTAATTAAATAAAACGTAAAGTTTTTATTATACGTTTAATTATAAATAATAAAACGTAAATAAACGTGTGTTCTCCGTATTGAGTGTGTGCCCCCGATAGGCTCACGCATTTACCGATGGCTAAACGATCGCATATCTCAACAGCGCCATCATCCATCGCGAGCAAGAAGTTGTAACATCGGTCAAGTTAAGGAAGGGTATCGGTGAAGGTGACAATGAATGGATGTTCGAAGTTCGTATTTCGGTTCGGTTCAATCACGATCGACCTTGGTTCAAGTCGTTATGATTGGAGCTTTGGTTTCTTAGTCGTTGGTATGCGGTTTGTTAGACGCAGGTCCAAGTTCGTGTTTTGGTTCGAGTCTCGAGCACACTAAACTTCGTTTGTATGCGTGTTCATTTCGGTCTTCATTCTTGTGCATCATAGCTCCGAAATTACTCGTCTCGCATCTCGACGTGGAGCTGAGGTATGGCTCGATATTAACTTACGCTTGTTATTTGTTTTACTATTCGAATGATATAAAACAGAAAGAACAACCATTGCTTGAAATATGCGAATAAAATGCTAAAAACGAATAACCGTCATATGAAATTCCAATGTTAAGAATGAAGCAAATGCTTCACGTTACTTTCATGTAATTTTAAATCACATTTACACTTTTGGTCCTTCAATTATCAAGCTAACTAAAATGAAGTAATATAGAATTTCAATGTAACATTTTTAACCTTTTCCATTTTATTCTTTTTAAAACTAGTCCACACTATATTTTTATGAAAACATTTTTTTTTGGTAACTCGTTTATTCTATTACGCTGTCGTTTATACCTCTAAGACACGCAACTTTATTTTAGGTCATTGTTAGAAGCTCGTGGTTTCTCGGCTTATCTTATTTCATCATTGCACTCATGTCACTATTATCTCGATCGTTATCCTCATTTGATATCCTTATCGCTAAGGTGAGTTCATAGCCTCGCATTTAAATTTATGTAGAAATATTTTATAAACCCGCGAGGGGGATACATGCTAGTTTTATAAATTGAACACAAGTTGTTTTCGGTATGTTGGACCCGAATGTGATTATAAATGCATAAGTACCTATTGTCTTATGAAGTCTCTGAATTTCATGCACTGTTAATTACCTCGAAAGGGTAAACGCTAATACATTTGATAGATCTATTGGGCTTGACACCCTATCCTAGGGTCTGTATCCATAAGTGGTACCACCTGAAAGGGATGTTATGTATAAGAGGGTCGTTGGTATATGACAATATTACCTGTTTGTAGGGGCGCCGGAGGTTCCGGTTTGATTGTGGTTAACGTTCAGTGGCGTGAGCTTAATGAATTTATATATACAACTTGTCTGATCCGCAAGTTTGAGATGATTAAACATTCTTGTGTTCACCTATTATTCATTTAAACCTATGAATTCACTCAACCGTTGTGTTGACATTTTAGCATGTATTCTCAGGTATGTAGGTTTATGAGCAGCTGGAGCATTGAGTCGCGCGGGATAAAGTAAAGGCAAATAAATAATTTCCATTCGATACATTTGACAAATCTTTATTATTTCTTAAGGTTTGTATAAATTGTTGGGACCTATTTCATTTGAAACTCTGATTTAATAACATTATCGAATGGTTTATTTTATAAAACGTCTCTTTTGAGGTCGTTTTCTATGACTGTGTGCGATGTGCTATGAAGAAACACCCAATGTTAATATTCCGCTGCATTGTGAAATTGGGGGTGTTTCAAATACGTTGAACCTCTAATGTTGAAACATATCTAATACATTGAACCTTTAATGTTGAACCCTGTCTAATATATTGAACCTCTAATGTTGAACTCTATCTAATACATTGAACCTCTAATGTTGAACCCTATCTAATACATTGAACCTCTAATGTTGAACCCTATCTAATACATTGAACCTCTAATGTTAAACCATATCTAATACATTGAACCTCTAATGTTGAAACCCTATCTAATACATTGAACCTCTAATGTTGAAACCCTATCTAATACATTGAACCTATAATGTTGAACCCTATCTAATACATTGAACCTCTAATGTTGAAACCTATCTAATACATTGAACCTCTAATGTTGAACCCTGTCTAATACATTGAACCTGTTGAAACTTATCTAATACATTGTACCTCTAATGTTGAAACCTATCTAATACATTGAACCTCTAATGTTGAAACTTATCTAATACATTGAACCTCTAATGTTGAACCCTATCTAATACATTGAACCTCTAATGTTGAACCATATCTAATACATTGAACCTCTAATGTTGAACCCTATCTAATACGTTGAACCTCTAATGTTGAACCCTATCTAATATGTTGAACCTCTAATGTTGAAACATATCTAATACATTAAACCTCTAATGTTGAAACCTATCTAATACATTGAACCTCTAATGTTGAACCCTATCTAATACATTCAACCTCTAGTGTTGAACCATATCTAATACATTGAATCTCTAATGTTGAAACCTCTCTAATACGTTGAACCTCTAATGTTGAAACCTATCAAATACGTTGAACCTCTAATGTTGAAACCGTATCTAATACATTGAACCTCTAATGTTGAACCCTATCTAATACATTGAACCTATAATGTTGAACCCTATCTAATACATTGAACCTCTAATGTTGAAACCTATCTAATACATTGAACCTCTAATGTTGAAACCTATCTAATACGTTGAACCTCTAATGTTGAAACATATCTAATACATTGAACCTCTAATGTTGAAACCTATCTAATACATTATCTAATACATTGAACCTCTAATGTTGAAACCTATCTAATACATTGAACCTCTAATGTTGAAACCTATCTAATACATTGAACCTCTAATGTTGAACCCTATCTAATACATTGAACCTCTAATGTTGAAACCTATCTAATACATTGAACCTCTAATATTGAAACCTATCTAATACCTTGAACCTCTAATGTTGAAACCTATCTAATACGTTGAACCTCTAATGTTGAAACCTATCTAATACGTTGAACCTCTAATGTTGAAACCTATCTAATACATTGAACCTCTAATGTTGAACCCTATCTAATACATTGAACCTCTAATGTTGAACCCTATCTAAAACTAAAATATACAATTATATAAAATTATTATTATTAATCATTTAAAAGTAAATTACATAAATGGTATATAAAAAATACAATTATATAAAACTTATTATTATTAATTATCTGAAAGTAAAATATACAATTATATAAAAATAAAATATGCAACTATATAAAACTTATTATTATTAATAATTTAAAACTAAATTACATAAATGTTATATAAAAAAATATACAATTATATAAAACTTATTATTATTAATTATCTAAAAGTAAAATATACAATTATATAAAACGTATTATTATTAATCATTTAAAACTAAATTACATAAATATCATATATAAAAAATATACAATTATATAAAACTTATTATTTTTAATTATATAAAACTAAAATATACAATTATATAAAATTATTATTATTATTATTAATCATTTAAAAGTAAATAACATAAATGGTTAAAAAAAAGTTTCCCCAGCGACATGTCGCTGGGGTAAAGTTTGTTTTATTAATTTCAGAAATCCCTCGAAAAATTTTCATTAACGCGCTTTTTTCACAAAACGACAAAACCATGTTTCCCCAGCGACATGTCGCTGGGGATAGTTTTGTTAGAATCAGCAGGTTATTAAACCAGCTGGCGCAAACGACAAATTCTAAAGTTTCCCTAGCGACATGTCGCGGGGGAAAATTTCGTAAAAAATAAGGAAAGTTTCCCCAGCGACATGTCGCTGGGGATATTTTTGACCATTTCTTATCCTCAAACGATTTACAGAAACTTCACTTATCTCTTTTTCTCTTCTCTCAAACAAACGCTGCCTACAACATCATCACCAATCATCACTACCATTCACACCACCAATCATCACCACCATTCATCACCACTACCACCGTCATCTCCAGCCATCCCCACCACATAACCCACCACGAATCATCACCACCATTCATCACCACCATTCACACCACCACCAGAATGTCTTCACCACCACCACCACCGTCATCTCCAACCATCCCCACCATATAACCCACCACGAATCACCACCAACATCGCCGCCAACACACCACCACCGAACATCATCACCACCACCACCACATCACCCTCTTTTCTCTCTAATTGATAGTTCTATAAACAAGTTTGTGGTGGTGGATTTACTTTATCTATTAATTAAAGGTATATTTTTCTTAATTGAGTTATTTATAATAATTAAAATTCTTTTTGATATAATTAAAATTAATTTTTTATAATTTCAGCAGGGTAGGCAGCGTAGGTAGCAGTAGGCAGCGTAGCTAGCGGTAGGCAGCGTAGGTAGCGGTAGGCGACAGTAGGCAGCGGTAGGCAACTGTAGCAGCGGCAAGCAGCGGGAAGGTATATTTTATATAAAAAAAAATTCGTTTGGTTTCCCCAACGACATGTCGTTGGGGATTTAAAAAAGTTATTTTCTTGTATTAAATTTAAATCCAAGAACTCCTTATACATGATGCCTAACCGAAGAGAACACTTTATTTTGATATAAGCTGTTTTCCAACAGCTTATTCGTATAAGCTTATCAGAACAGCTTTTTCTGATAAGCTTATCAGAATAAGTTGTTTTCAAACAGCTTATTCTGATAAGCTTATCCGAATAAACTTTTTTCAAACAACTTATCCTGATAAGCTTATCAAGATAAGCTGTTTGAAACAGCTTATTCCGATAAGCTTATCGGAATAAGCTGTTTGAAAACAGCTTATCAGAGATAAGCTTATCAAGATAAGCTATTTTCAAACAACTTATTCTGATAAGCTTATCGAAATAAACTGTTTTCAAACAGCTTATCCTGATAAGCTTATCAGGATAAGCTATTTGAATACAGTTTATCCCGATAAGCTTATCGAAATAAGCTAATTGAAAACAGCTTATCTAGCTGTTTTCAAACAGCTTATCCTGATAAGCTTATCAGGATAAGCTGTTTGAAAACAGCTTATCCTGATAAGCTTATCAGAATAATAAGATGTTTGATATAAATGTTTTATTGAATTAAACCTTAGGAATGTTTTAGGATTTTAGCGATTAATTTCAGAAAATTCCCGTCTAAAATTGATCAACCTATAGAAAACCCGTCCGAAGTTAATTTAATAGGAATTAACTTCGAAAAGTCCCCTGTTTGGGACTGCTTTTTGATTGTTTTGTCTCATTTAGGATATGAATGCATATAACTGGTTTACTATTTGAGATGATTTCGACAATGTTTCTCCTTTACTCCTACGAATATGTCTTTAAACACATATTTGGGGAGTTGAGGGGAAATGCTGCCGAAATTTTCTCAAATAGTAAATCGGTTATACGCATTCATATATGAGACGAAGCATCAAAGAGTGGGTTAGGATTGCCTTCCATAGTTGCACTAGGTGAACAAAACATCTAGGATTGCTTTCCATAATTGCCTTCCATGTAATAATAACTAAATATACGGATAAAACGCAGTTATGGTATTCGCTGATAAGAGTTGGATAAAAAAACCGATTGTTTCCAAAGAATTTAATGACGGTCTCACAAAGTTCGTCAATCATTACCGGCCGTTGGTGAATTCTGTGGGGAGAATTAGATGTCCATGCAAAAAATGTCGAAATGTATTATGGAAACCCATCGAATGGATTGGAGATGAAATTGCTATAAACGGGTGGGACCCACTTTATACCACATGGGTCAAACACGGTGAACCAGCTCCACGTGCGCGAGTGATAGATAACCTAAGAGAACCTATGATGAGTGACATGACAACGTTACTCGATGATTTTAGCTATATTCCTTCGAATGAACCAACACAAGGAGATAATATTGGTGAGACTAGTAACCAACCGACTCAACCGACTCAAGCCACTCGTACCGAGTTTGAAGAGTTGTATGCAAGTGTCAACGAGGCGCTGTATGATGGTTGTGAACATGTGTCTCGACTAGACTTTATGGAAAAATTTACCTATTTTAAGGCTAAAGGTAAAATGCCAAATTCTTTATTTAATGAAATATTAGAGTTTCTCCGATATACATTACCCGATAGTAACGGATTCAAGTTCCCACCAAACTACTATGAAATAAAGAAGACATTTAAAACGACCGGGTTAGGGTACGAGTCGATACATGCTTGTGAACACGATTGCTGCTTGTTTTGGGAGGATAATAAAAATCTGCAATTCTGTCAGGTGTGTAATACGAGTAGATGGAAAGACACTAACACAATGGGGAAGAAAGTTCCTAGGAAGGTGTTGCGTTACTTTCCGATCATTCCTAGACTACAACGTTTGTACAAGTCTAGACACACTGCAAAAGACATAACTTGGCATGTTACTGGAAAATTTGCGGAGCCTGGTAAGATGCAACACCCGGTTGTTGGCGCGACTTGGAAGAAGTTTGACTTGAAGTATCCAGAGTTTGCAGCAGAACCAAGAAATGTTCGACTAGGGTTATGTGCTGATGGTTTCAATCCGTTCGGCAACCTTAGTCAGACCTACAGCATGTGGCCAGTGATATTGACAACATACAATTTGCCTCCTTGGTTATGTATGAAAGCAAGTAACTTTATGCTGACGTTGTTAATTCCTGGCCCTAAATCCCCGGGCAAGGACATTGATATTTATTTGCAGCCTTCGATTAAAGACCTGAAGACTTTGTGGCACAAGAACGGTGTTGATACTACATACATTATTTCACAAAAGCAGTTCAAGATGAGAGCGATGCTTTTATGGACCATAAATGATTTTCCTGCTCGAAGTAGTTTGTCTGGGTGGAGTGGGCAAGGTTACTATTCATGCCCTACATGTAACCTAGAAACTCCATATATTCCTGTCACAAGCAAAATAGCTTATGTTGGCCATCGAAGATGGTTAAAGAAGCCCTATAAATGGAGGAGTTAACGTGCTGACTTCAATGGCCAACCTGAACAGAAAGATCCTCCTAAAGATTATAACCGGTCGGATGTAATCAAGGCGCAACATGCTAGATTGCTAAGGCGTAAGCCGGGTTAAAATCCGAAACATGGGGGTGTGAAGATTTCCCGCAATGTTACAGTCGAGCTTAACTGGACTAAACGGTCTATTTTTTACGAGCTTGAGTATTGGCCTTTTATTTCACTAAGACACAATTTAGACATCATGTATATCGAAAAAATGTGTTGGAGGCCATCTTGAACATTTTATTAATGAATGACAAAAGTAAAGACACCGCAAAGGCAAGACAAGACTTGAAAAAGATGTGCATTCGAAGACCTTTGTGGCTAACCGTAAAGCACAAGGGGAAGACTGTGAAGCCCCAGGATGCGTATTCTTTAACAACAGAGAACCAAAAAAAGTTTTGTCAGTACATCAAAAGTGTTAAACTACCAGATGGGTTTGGATCATGCTTCAAGCACAAAGTGACCGATAATGATACAAATATAACGGGCCTGAAGTCTCATGACTGTCATATAATGATGCAACGTTTACTTCCTTACGGACTTCAAAATTACTTGCCCAAACATATTGCAAAACCAATAATCAATCTATGTTCCTTGTTTAAGCAACTCTGCTCTACAACTTTGATGGAGGAGGACATGTTGAAAGCTTCGGTCAAGGTCGTTGAAATTCTATGCGAGCTTGAGCGCGTATATCCTCCTGCTTTCTTTGACATTATGATTCACTTGCCCATCCATTTAGCTCTAGAGGCTCTTGAAGGCGGGCCTATTCAACCCCGGTGGATGTATCCATTTGAAAGATTCATGAAGAAGCTAAAAGGTTATGTAAGAAATAAAGCTAAGTCGGAAGGTTCGATCGCGGAGGGTTATGTTGCAGAAGAAGCAATGACTATAAGTTCTCAATATTTTCGGGATGTTACCACGAAATTTAATCGTCCCAATCGTAATGTGGACCCCTCCCTCAACGTGTAAGTTTCAGGTGTTCCGATCGGTATGCAAGCCGATTGGTTTACTGTCCTTTCCTCATTTTCCTACCGACGAGCACAAGAAAGCGAGATGGTATGTACTTAACAACAATCCTGAGATCGACACGTACCAACACCAGTTCCGGAGGTACGCGTTTTTTAATTTTGTAACTTTTTTTACTTAACTTATCATTTCGACGACTTATTCTAATAGCATGAACGTTTTTCAGTTTATTTCCAAGAAAAAAAGAAAAAGACATGCTAGAAGAATTCCCCCACTGGTTTAAGACGCTGGTAAACTAACACTTATTTTGTGTACTTAAGTGTAAAAATAACAATATCATATTTTTTGTTTTCTATCTAATCCTATATATCTTCTTCATAGATCTTTGAACGTCACGCACAAAATCCCCAAGACCCAGAGTTTAGCCCAACCAGCGAGTTATTCGCTTTGGATAATGGACCATCAAAGGCTCCAATGTCAGTAAACTGTTGCGTAGTAGATGGTGTGAGGTATGTCGTACAGAGCCGCGATGAACGTCGTGTAACTCAAAATAGCAGCGTTTTTTCGACTGGCCCTGACGGGAAAACTAACACTTATGGTCAGCTTCAAGAAATCCTCGAGTTTGACTATTTGTCGTTTAAAGTTACGTTGTTCAAAGTTAAGTGGTTCGACACTCGCAACACCGTTGGTAGAGTCAAGAAACTTACCGTTAGAAACGAAATGACACAAATCGTCGGCTCAGGTGAGTGGTGGAAAAGTGATCAATACATCCTCGCAACACAAGTCAAACAAGTCTTCTACCTTGTAGATCCAACCAAACCCAACGTGAAGGTCATCAAACATGTTAATCATAAAAAGTTTTTGAACAACGGTGTAATCGTGGTAGATAACGAACCTGATATTATACATTTGGACAACTCATCTGATCTCCCACCTTCTACTAGTGATCTCCCACCTTCTACTAGTGAGAATGACTTCGGTAATTACACGTTCTATATAGATTTGCATATAGATGGTGAATCAACAGAGGTTGACGCACCGCCAGATAACGATGATGTTCCTAGCGAAGACGATGATGATGAAGACCCCCTTCCTCATGATTTAGCAGATTCTGATGTTGAAGACCTCATCAAAGATGATGATGGTGTTGAGAAATTTTATTCTAGTGACGAAGAAGATTAACTTTGTGTTGTAACTTGCAAAATACACTTATATATTTGAATGAATGAATGAAATTGTTGTGGATTGTTTAAATGTGTAAATTTATTTTGATATTTGGATTTGTGCATGCTTGTATTATTTTGTTCATGAATTTCTACATGTTATGCTAATTTTACCTATATACAGATGGCTGATGTTGCACGGGGACACGGCGGGGACAGTGGTGGCGAGGATCCTTCACGTCCACGTCCTCCATCATTCGGTTGCGGGGGTTGCTTCGTTAACCAGGGTAAGAATTTCTGGATTATTGTAATACAAATTTGATACACATATTGAACTTGTTTGCCTTAACTTTTATAACTTTATCACTCACTTGATTTTGCAGGAAAAGGAAAGCAAAAGCCCAATTTGGGCGGGAGGAGAGCCGACAGGGAGAATACCCGGGACAAGACCCGTTGCCTAAAATTACTGGATGCGGTGGCCGCGAATCACAACCGGCCAGTCGAGATCGACTTTGTACCCGCTAGAGATAACCTTGTTACACCTGTCGGCCCCTACGCAGAGCATTGGGGAAACTTATTCGGGTTGGTCGTTAGAGAAATACCTTTGTATTACCCTTCGTGGAGCAAGGTCCCCGAAGGGCACAAGGCGGCGGCCAGGAAAGCTATTGAGGTAAGTTATCATTTTATGTTTATTTAATTATCGTGTTCATTTATTTAATTGTGTATATTTATTTAAATTCGTTTTTTTATATCATATAAATAAATAAACAAATTTAAATAAATATATAAATTATATTTCTAACTCTGTTCTAATGTGTTGTATTGTATATATTTATTTAAATTCGTTTATTTATTTATATCATATAAATAAATAAACGAATTTAAATAAATATATAAATTATATTTCTAACTCTGTTTTCAATGTGTTGTATTGTGTATATTTATTTAAATTCATTTATTTATTTATATCATATAAATAAATAAACAAATTTAAATAAATATATAAATTATATTTTTAACTCTATTTTCAATGTGTTGTATTGTGTATATTTATTTAAATTCGTTTATTTTATTTATATCATATAAATAAATAAACAAATTTAAATAAATATATAAGTTATATTTCTAACTCTGTTTTCAATGTGTTGTATTGTGTATATTTATTTAAATTCGTTTATTTATTTATATCATATAAATAAATAAACGAATTTAAATAAATATATAAATTATATTTCTAACTCTGTTTCCAATGTGTTGTATTTGATTGCAGGAAATATACGATCTCACGCCGCACAGGAGCACCCCTCGGTGGCAGAATATTCATAATACCATTAATGCCCAGTTACAAAAATCATACAACACCAACAAGGCCACTCTGAAGCGAGATTACTGTGTAAGAGACCCTGAGACTGGAGAATACGATGTGGATCGAATTAGGCGGAACAGACCCGACGAGCACACAGTTGAAGAGTGGGAGAAACAAATAGCGTTTTGGACTGGCGCCAATAACAAGAAGCGATCCTTAACAAACAGCCAAAATCGGTCCAAGGCAACACTTCTCTCCCGGCATGGTTCTCGGTCGATACCTCGCACTCGACAGCTCATGGTAATTATTATTATTATTATTATTATTGATTTTACATTATTATTGTTTTTTTATTTTTATTATTTTATTACTATTATTATTGTTTTTTACTTTTATTATTTTATTATTATTATTAATTTTACATACATATTATCATTACCATTTTTAATTAGATTGATCTTACTTGCGTGTGTATGTACAGACAAAGGCGTCCAAAACCCAACAGGAGCCTTCAGAGATCGACATGTTCTATCGTTTGCACACAAATGAAGATGGTGTATTTGCAGATGAGAACTCTCTCCAGTTGTATGTAAGTATTCTTTTCAAAACACACTTTAATGAATCATTGATTAATAATCTAGCAACCCGACTAATATATTTACTATCTTGTGTTATTGTCACCACACAGGATCGATGGGTGAGCACACCACTGCCGAGATCAACAGGATGGTGCGAGGAGGCAAGTTTCGCGACCACCATCCTGGCGTGGGTATGGTATTTCGGGGATACGCCAGTTCTAGTCCGAGCTTTTCGTCACAACCCCCGACACTCGTCATGATGTTGATTTCCTGATGGGCATGCTGAGAGACGACGACAGGTATAAAGACTATTTTTCGAGATATGAGAGTGCTGGTGCCAGCGGGAGCGGGAGCCGCCCGGGTGATGATGCTGAGGATCAGGATGGTGGCGATGACGCAAGCTAGTCGTGTCATATATGTGTTTGTTAGTATGGTACAATGTTTCTTTATGTTCATCTTGACTTGTTTCCCTATTATCCTAAATTAGAACGCTTGTTTCCCTAGTATCCTTAATTATCCCGACTTATTCCTAGTATCCTTGACTAAATTAGAACGTTATATTATATTTTGGTGCAAGTTTGAACTTATTCCGCGTTAGTGTTGATTTGTATTCCAAGTTTACTTTATATGTGTCTTTTGGTGAGAAAATACAGGTTTTTGTTACAGGTTTTGGTAGATTTTTTCCGGAAAAATTCCAGAAGAAATCTGGAAAATGCCCGTTGTGCAGGCAATTTAAAAAAAAACCCGCAGAAGTTTCCCCAGCGACATGTCACTGGGGAAACTTTGGTTAATCGTTGACAAGTCAAACGCAAAGCGTTGACAAGTCAAACGTATCGAGAGTTTCCCAGCGACATGTCGTTGGGGAATCTTTGGAAAATCGTTGACAAGTCAACGACAACGCGTTGACAAGTCAAAAATAAGGAAAGATTCCCCAACGACATGTCGCTGGGGAAACTTTGTAATTAGCTAAAAAGATTAAGTTCAACCTATTTTTTGCTGATTTAATAACGATTTTCCCCAGTGACATGTCGCTGGGGAAAATATTGGCACCGTGGCAATCTAATTTTCCAGGAAAAGTTTGTGGGGCCCGCATGTCACTGGGGTAAGTCGCTGGGATACCTTTCTCATCGAGCGTACCCCAACGAATTTTCCCCAGCGACATGTCGCTTGGGGAAACGTATCCCCATCAACAAGTCGCTGGGGAAAAGCCAAAAAATCGCTGGGGAAGGAGTCGATTGTTGTAGTGCGAGCAGTCGAGATGTCATATGGTACATAAATATAGATACTGTATATAGCATTCACGTCGGTTAAGAAACAAATTCAATGATTAAATTATACGTACATCTTTTGTGATATACATCAAAAAGAAGATTACAGCTTAAATGATCAATTTGGCTGTATCCCATATAGGTGAGTTGAGCAAAGACAATAGGGAATGGGGTAATATAAAAGGGGAAAGGCTGAATTTATGTAACGTATTTGTTCAAATTAACTAATGTACGCAAGATACTTTTTTTATTCTAGACCTACGCAACATACTTTCAAATACTTACTAATATACGTAATATTGACCAAAATATGACTTGTTTGACCGGTTACCACTTAGAAAAGTTATAGTTTGGTCCTTTGGTCTGCGTGGACTTCCACTGTTAGTCCTTGACATTCTTTTCATTAGAAAACTTGGTAATGATACCTTGACTTAAATACACACATTTTTATACACGTTTTTATACACACTTTTTATACGTGTTATTATATACACGTTTTTATACGCGAGAAATTCTGAACTTTTACAGACGATTTCAGCGTCAAAACTTATCCCGTAAACTCTGAAAATCTCACGTTAAGTCAATGTATACGTTCTCTACAACTTTCATGTTTTACGTTTTACATGAAAAAGACATTTTGATGGTCGAAACCCCGATTTAAAACTATGACAACAATACTAGTATTTTCGGTAATCAAGTAAATCTGAATTTCGACGGTCTCGGTTAGTGCTAAATACTTACTTTTAAGTCTCTAAACCTATCAATGACTAAATATAGTCATTCTATACGTAAAATATTACAAAACAAAGTGTAAAACTTATAAAGATAATAGTATGATAAAAATGGAAAATTTAATAATTGCAGCAGATCGATTCCATTACGTATCTGAAAAAGGCTATGAAAATAACAGTCTCGAAAAACTTCTCGTTTAAAATTAAACTCAAACACAAAACATGCGTCTAAAAATGTGTATCGTAGTGTGTGTATACTGAAAGTTGTAGAGAACGTATACATTGACTTAACGTGAGATTTTCCGAGTCTACGAGATCAGTTTTGACGCTAAAATCGTCTGTCAAAGTTCAGAATTTCTCGCGTATAAAAACGTGTATATAATAACACGTATAAAAAATGTGTATAAAAACGTGTATAAAAATTCGTGTATATAAGTCAAGGTATCATTACTAAGTTTTCTAATGAAAAGAATGTCAAAGGACTAACGGTAGAAGTCCACGCAGACCAAAGGACCAAACTGTAACTTTTCTAAGTGGTAACCGGTCAAACAAGTCACATTTTGGTCAATATTGCGTAGATGAGTAAGTATTTGAAAGTATGTTGCGTAGGTATGGAATAAAAAAAAATCTTGCGTATATTCGTTAATTTGAACAAATAAGTTACATAAATTCAGCCTTCCCCCAATATAAAAAGGGAAAGAGGCTATAGAGAAAGGTACTTACCTGGATGGGTCAATGGATGATCAAGAAGGTCCATAGCCTAGGTTGGTGACCTCCATTGCACTTAGGAGGGGTGCCCGCCTTAGGTCGGCCCAAGTAGTCGAACCTATGTCATAATTTGTTGTTGTGGGGGCATGCGTTCGTGCGGCCCCTTCCAAAACAAGTCTTATACTTTTATAATCTTTTAATGTTGAAGCTTTTTTGTGCTATCTGTTATATCAACTGGTTTTACGCAAATGCTTGTGCAATATCTTTCGAAAGAAAATATATGAAGTCTGGTTCCTGTTATATCAAGAGACACACTAACCGAGTCAGTCTCTTGACAGCTTACCTGGCTTCTTCTATGTGTCCAGTGTCCACCCCTTTGTGTAGTTTCTGCTTGCTCGAGAGCCGGGTATCATTTTTATTTTTACAGCCGCTCAAAATCATCAATCCACTACTAATCCCAGATAGCTTTGCCAGTTATCTTTTCTCGTAGACTTACCTATTTTATGACCATCCCACTTCGCTTTAAGGAGTGAAATGAAGTCAGTTTGAAGAATTATAAATACAAGGCATATGCCTAGCATACAAACTTGCCTTAAACTAATGAGTAAGAAAAACAAAGGGACCGGTGAGAGCCGGACACCGCGCATCTCATAATGAAACTTCGGTTTTATTTTCAGCGTGAAGAATTTATGATATTGACATCATCATTCCTGCTTCCACAAAGACTTATATTATCTTACACGTTAAACACTTTCTCTATTATTGTATTAACATGAATGGGAACTAACCCCCGAGATGTACCAACAACTAACCGGATGAGTAAACAGAAGCTACGCCCTCCAGCAAAACACACCGCTATTACTCACCTTCCAAGACTGTAATTTTGTTCAGGAAATGTTTACAACTATCACTTCTAAACACTTCTGGTCACTGCAACACCCTCTTCATCTAGTCAACACAGGTTTAGTTCTTGTTTATGTAGGAATAATGCTTAGTCTTGCACTTTGGATCGTATATGTAAACTGCCCCAAAGGGAGGAAGTGTTTGCTAAGACACGTCTAGACCCTTTATGTGAGCAGTTTATGGACTTAAGGTCAAAGACCTGAAGTTGCATACAGGGTGTTCTTTCCGTGAGAATGAAATATGACCACTTGGGTGAGATCTTTGGAATTTGTTAACCGCAGTCTGTTTTTACGGCATCACTAGATATCGTGATGATATCAAGTACTTCATAACATGATCAGAAAATATAATAGGCATCAGAGGAAAAAAAAGAACGAAGACCCTAGTATCCCACATCGGTTGGGAGAGTAAAGGTAAAGGGATGGGAAGATGTATAACAACGGAGAGAAGGAACAAGACTAATCACTTACCTGGATGGGGTCTATGAGTGATCAAGAAGGCTAATGGCCTAGGTTGGTGACCTCCATTGCACTTTGGAGGGGTGCCACCCTCAGATCGGCCCAAGTGGTCGAGTCTACATCGTAATTTGTTGCTGTGGGGGCCTGCGTTCGCGCGGCCCCTGCCTGATTCTTCAGTTCAAGTCTTTTTATTCTGTTAGGTTATTTTAAGTGTTAAGTCATTAGTCTGAAAAACTTCAAAATCCACAAGATGTCTTTACATAACTTGGAACTAACCAAAGGCAATTGTTGTGAAAACAGTTTGTTTGAACACGTTTGTAAAGAGGGGAAATTAATCAAAGGCAATCGTACTCAGTTAATACGATGGTGCAGATAACTACTAAGTTATCTAAAAAGCTGAAACTTTTAAAGACTTGGCATGTGCTATGAATTGCTCCACTTTGGCATAAATGTGACTGAGCCTCAGATACCATGTTTTGTGATTTTGTAATGAGATTTGGTATATGCACAAATCTTCAACTGTCTCCCCGTGGCTTCTCATTGTTGGACCGAGGCGATAATTAACTAGCGATGTCTTAGTTTCAAACATGGGCATCATCTTTGTTGATTTAACTTACAAAGCTGATATTAATAACATTATTCTTCTGCAATTTCAGAGTGTTAACAATATGTATGTGTACTATTTTGGTTTTTTTCAATTCATAAACAAAAAGAGTGAAAAAAAGTGTGAGAACAATTAAGTTTCTGAAAGACCCTTTTTATCCCACATCGGCAAGGTGAAGTAAACAGACAAGTGGGCGTTGACTATAAAAACAAGGGCCTGGTAAAGGAATAAGCATACCTTTCTCGGCCTTTTGGCTAAGATCAAGTGTAGTATCTGTTCTTATCAGTTTAATATCTGATATGTGAACCATCGGCTCACTCGATATTAATCTTATTTTTTTATGGGGGAAGAGCCCACTACAGTAGCTTGCTGCTGGGGTTTTTCACGTGTCGCCTTGGTGTTGCACTACTGCCTAGGCTTGGCGCACCCCTCCAATTACTAGTTCCAAGTTTATTATGTGTACTGTCCACTGTTTATCACCTAATAAAAGACAGCTTGAAGTCCTGTATATGACATTGAACGACAATATTCATTCTTGTAATGGGCGACCTAAAAAGTCAACGTACAAGAGACGCATTTGACCTTCATGGGTACGTTAGAAGTACACTGCTGTCTTTCACGATTGATTGATTAATTGACTTGTTGTTTTGATGGCTAGTAAGTAACTGATTTCCGAGGTTCATGGTTAAACAATATGTTTTGGAGTTCTGTTTTGACAGATGCTACAAATGGTTTTATCTCACATCGCTTGGGTAGTGGAAGTTGAGAGTGAGGAAGGTTGTATACAAAGAACAAGCTGAGCATCGGGTAATTCAAAAGAATACCTTGTGCTCGTATAAATTGGCATACACCTATTTTTGGAGAGCTTCTTCCCACAATATGACAGCTATGTCCACTTTGTTATCAGTTCCGTGTACTTTTGTTTTTGCCAGATTAATCGTCCCAAAGGTTTGCAGTATTGATCCAAACTTGTGTTGACCCATTACCCAAACCACCCCGTTTGCCATTATGTACATGAGCATCATGGAGTTTACTTTAGTGAGTACTATGTGATATGCATACCCAAGCTTATTCTTTACAGTTCTTTTATGAAGGGTACCTATATGTAACTCACTAAAAGGGTGCATCCATGGTACAGGTTTTATCTTTATGCCGGAAATAAAAGGGGAAAGAAGACTTGAATCGTTTGTGTATAAAGAATTCCCTATGTTGGATCATCAAGGTGACTCGTTACAACCAAGAATTACTTCCCATCAACGGATCCAAAGTATAAAACTTAATACATTTGTTGCTTAAAATTATCCGGCAAAAACAGAAGTACACAGAACGGGTATAAACTTTAAACACATGTATTTATAAAGAAGTACCCAAAAGAACTAGTATAAGCTTTGAACTAGTAATTGGAGGGGTGCGCCAAGCTTAGGCAGTAGTGCAACACCAAGGCGACACGTGAAGAACCCTAATAGCAAGCTATTGTGGTGAGTTCTTCTCACATAAAAAATAAGATTAATACATCTAAATCTCTAAAAGCCCTTCTTCCAGAGTGACGAACATTTGTTTTATAAACTTCTCCTCGATTTTCACATTTGGAAGAACCCCTTGAACTAATCAGTCTTTTTTAGCTTTATCACTATTTTGACCAGTCCCGTGGAGCCAATGGATTGCAAGTTGCCATATGCATGTTTCTCCAAAACAACAAAACGCTCCTTTTCGTCAGTTGGACCATGAAAATTGTATCAACCGTTAGACATTTCTTTTCGAGTTCCAAATGCTTTATTTCAGCAAGAGACATGTCTTCCAGGGAGGAAACACTTCTCCAAACATTCATTTTGTAGCCACTTTCCATCACGGTCCAATTCTCAATTAAAAACTCGGCAAACCGACTCATGTGTTCAGATGATGGAAATAAGTTTACTTCATTATGGTCAAAAGAAACTTCCTGCCTGACCCGTTCATCATTAATGATATCATTGATGTGTGACAGAAAATACCCTGAACCGGTTAACACCTCAACTGCAGTTTTCGACTGTGAATATGTGAGATATCAAATGGATGTGTGATCTGTGAATCATGTATATCATGTATAACTTTCGGTTGTATTAGTCTGGTTTTAGGATGTTGAATTATTAATTAGTTCATTTTGTTTATAGTGTCTCGAGTGTTTAGGCTTATATCATCTAAGCCCATGAAAAAAGAAAGTACATAAACACAGTTGTTACCTTACAAATTTGTAAGTACATGGTTCGGGTTATCTTAAATAATCTTAATGTTACGAGAAATTGTTAACAGTATGTTCATGTTTGTTTGAACAGCATGTTCGTAGGCCAAGAGGGGAAATTAACAAGTGGTTTGATTGGCATCGGGGTTCTACCCACAAAAGGTTAGATGAGTAAAACACGTCTTTATTCTACGGTTCACTGTTTCTGGTATGGGCCGAAATAAGATGCAGCTATAGGTTCCTTTTTTTTTATCGGAAAGAATTTCCTTGCATTAAATTTCTATAAACAATGTGAGGGACACTTGATACTGTAGGGAGACTAATATCTTCTAATGTGGTTAATACGTTGGTGCAAAACTCAGATATCTTAGAAGCTGATACTCAGTTAATAGCAACCAATGCTACTGAAACGTTCTAAAACTTTTAGTGAAGCTGATATGATTTATGTAGACATGAATGTCTTTTTTAATTACAAAATCGTGTATGTCAAACATCTTAAAATGTACATGTTTAAGTATGTCAAACATCTAAATGTAGAAATTGATATAGTTTTGTTAGCACCCGCTGTCACATATAGATAGATTTGACTTGGTGATTAGTCCTTGTCATGACCATTATCCACCAAGGGCAAATAACTTAAAAATGCATTTAACTTGACACTTTTTTGCGTTTTGTGTAGCCAGCTTTTTTCTTTCCCATTATGGTCATCAAACTTTCAAAAATCGATCATCCTGTGTATTTTGTGACCATTTTACCCTTAGTTTTTCAAAATTTTGAAGGGTAAAATTATCATTTTACATGGTAAAATAGTGACAAAATACACACAATGACCGACTTTTAAAAGTTTGATGACCATAATGAGAAAGAAAAAAGATGGGTACACATAACGCAAAAAAGTGTCAAGTTAAATGCATTTTTAAGTTATTAGCCCATCCACCAACTCTTAAAGGTGAGAATTATATTCTTTTGTTGCTTCGTGGCTTAATCACCCCCGCACCCCTCATCGACCTACTTGTCGAAATGCGGCGTGTAACATTTTTGCTTGAAGTTCTCATACATGATTAATCGCAACCCAAACTTTCTTATAGTTATATGTATAAAGAACATGATTAATCAAAATGAACATATGGTGGTTGTTATTTAGGTTGGACACACCCATGCGTAAGCACGTAAACAGACGACTTACAGAAAGACGTCCGACAAAATATAAGCTTCAAATAAGGGCCCAACCGGGTTCGAACCGGTGACCTATTGATCTGCAGTTAATTGCTCTACCACTGAGCTATGGACCCTATTTGTTTTCTGTCTTTTATGTTTAATTATGTAATATCCAGATATAAATATATACAGCAATTACACATAAGAACTTTTTGGTCCATCTGTGAAAGCATATCAGTCTTGAGATTTATACTTCTTTTGGTCCCTGGCCCTGGCATGTGTGACATGAAACTCGGATGCTATTGTAGACCCTATGCATCACTTGTTAATTTGTACTTATGCACCATTGAAGCCTTTTGAACTTAATACTCATGTGATGTGTTCTACTTATCCTACATCAGTGTGCGTGCAATGATTAAGGGAGCGTAGTTTCAGCTGTTAAGCTGTTTGTGCTATCTGTTATTTTCAACTGGTTTTACACAAGTGCTTGTGGTACAATATCATTTGAAAGAAAATATATGAAGTCTGGTTCTTGTTACACGAAATGTTTTATGTGTGTTCTACATACATATATCTAAACATCCACTGGAGGGATTGTCTTGATTAGCCCTCAATCAAAAGTTATTAGGCGTCAAAGTTGGCAGCAGAGGTGATTTTCAGATTTTTGTATTCACATGAAATCATGATTTAGGGTTTCTGAAAACCCTAGATCGTTGCATATAACAGAAAATCTGATGTTTTATGGCGAATTGGGAGTGATAAATTATTAGGGTTTCATTCAAAACCCTAGATCTAGGTTGTTTGATCGTTTGTTTCTAGGGTTTATTTTGTAAACTCTTGGTTCGTCATGGTAAAGCAGCAGCTCGTTAATGTTATGAATCCTATTAGAATTATAATATCAGATTCATAACTTCACATGTTTACGAATTCATACGACTATGGAGTCTGCTGTTCATCAGATGGAGACTTGGTGGTATATGCTATTCTTCACGTTTTGATATTACAGGAACATCAAAAGGAATTATTGGGCTGCAGATATCAGCTTTTGGATATTCACGTGGAGAAAAACAGTAACGTTGATATTCTTTAAATTAACGTTGTTGTCTGCATAAGGAAGAAAAGGTATGGGCTAAATATCACGTGGTTCCAGATCTGATGTCGTATGTTATGGGGACAAGATATATTTGCTGTTACGTGAATTAAGGAAAAGAAAAGGACGTGATTTTTGGTGGATAGATTTTGCATATATCTACTACTATCTATATTCTTTCCTGATTTTGATGGCTGATTTTTAGGATTATAATTATCCTTAGATATATTTTGATAGCTGCTATTATGGAACAAAGATAAAAGTTATTATGTTACTGTTCGTTGCTATCAAAAGGATTTTTTGCCCAAGATGATGTCAGTAGAAAGAGACGCTGACAAAAGTGGAGTTGACGCTGACATGTTGGAATTTGACGCTGACAGAATAAGTCAACGCTGACAGCGTTGACAGTGTTGTTCGATATATGTTAATCCAAACGCTGATAGGTATTGTCTGATATCGGACAATACATCTGATAAAGATCTTGGATAAGAGAGGATGTCAGATAACACAAGGATTGCTGCTGTTTGAGAAAATTGGTACGTTTTGAGCACACAAAAAGGAGGAATTTACACACGAAGGTACATGGAATCTCCGTTTTTATTCAGAATATCATGGTGATATTTATGGCTCGGATACTTTTAAAAGGGATTAATGATTTTAATGCAAGATTAGCAACAATTCGTGAGGTAATTTATTGGATTTGATTATGTAATCAGGGTAGCCTTGTAAAAGAGTTATCCGTGTGCTTTTACATATGATATGAAGATTAAGAATTGTCATGAAGAGGTGTTAGCTTAAGGGGAAGAATACTTATGGTAAGTTTGATGATTGAAGAAGATTTTCGCGAGTTTGTGTTCTATCATATCTCAAAGTCATGCACTTTCAACCACTGACTTTAAAGGTAACTTGTTCGTGCTTTACATGGTTGGTGACGAAGACTTGTCATAACACTTAAAGGAGTTACATTATCGTGCTCAGTGTCTCACAAAGGATGAGAATATTGACGAGGGATCGAGGTCTACTTATATCTCTTCTATAAGTTCTTCATCACGTGGATAGTACAAGACACGGAACACAAGGTTGGGTTATTCTAATTCTACATCAAAAATATTATAGTTATTTTTCTTCAAGATCATTACTTAGAGCTACATTTGGAGAATCTTCAAAGATTGCGTACATTCTTTACTTCCCTGTTGATGTGACAAAAAGGGGAAGAAATACATGCTACACTTGAGGGGAAGCAATTTGAAGATCATGTACAACTTACAAGAGATACACATAGAGTTTTGCCGACATCAACTAGGGGAAGATTGTTGGGTCAAAAAGTTGATGTGGCAGAAACTCAAAAACGAAGAAAACATGAAGGTATTTGTCTAAGCGTTGACAAGAGTATTCCAGGCGTTGTCAAGAACAAATTAGGCGTTGATGGAAGCAAGCATTGTATTTATAAAGAAGTACCCAAAAGAACCAGTATAAGCTTTGAACTAGTAATTGGAGGGGTGCGCCAAGCTTAGGCAGTAGTGCAACACCAAGGCGACACGTGAAGAACCCTAATAGCAAGCTATTGTGGTGACTTCTTCTCACATAAAAAATAAGATTAATACATCTAAATCTCTAAAAGCCCTTCTTCCAGAGCGACGAACATTTGTTTTATAAACTTCTCCTCGATTTTCACATTTGGAAGAACCCCTTGAACTAATCAGTCTTTTTTAGCTTTATCACTATTTTGACCAGTCCCGTGGAGCCAATGGATTGCAAGTTGCCATATGCATGTTTCTCCAAAACAACAAAACGCTCCTTTTCGTCAGTTGGACCATGAAAATTGTATCAACCGTTAGACATTTCTTTTCGAGTTCCAAATGCTTTATTTCAGCAAGAGACATGTCTTCCAGGGAGGAAACACTTCTCCAAACATTCATTTTGTAGCCACTTTCCATCACGGTCCAATTCTCAATTAAAAACTCGGCAAACCGACTCATGTGTTCAGATGATGGAAATAAGTTTACTTCATTATGGTCAAAAGAAACTTCCTGCCTGACCCGTTCATCATTAATGATATCATTGATGTGTGACAGAAAATACCCTGAACCGGTTAACACCTCAACTGTAGTTTTCGACTGTGAATATGTGAGATATCAAATGGATGTGTGATCTGTGAATCATGTATATCATGTATAACTTTCGGTTGTATTAGTCTGGTTTTAGGATGTTGAATTATTAATTAGTTCATTTTGTTTATAGTGTCTCGAGTGTTTAGGCTTATATCATCTAAGCCCATGAAAAAAGAAAGTACATAAACATAGTTGTTACCTTACAAATTTGTAAGTACATGGTTCGGGTTATCTTAAATAATCTTAATGTTACGAGAAATTGTTAACAGTATGTTCATGTTTGTTTGAACAGCATGTTCGTAGGCCAAGAGGGGAAATTAACAAGTGGTTTGATTGGCATCGGGGTTCTACCCACAAAAGGTTAGATGAGTAAAACACGTCTTTATTCTACGGTTCACTGTTTCTGGTATGGGCCGAAATAAGATGCAGCTATAGGTTCCTTTTTTTTTATCGGAAAGAATTTCCTTGCATTAAATTTCTATAAACAATGTGAGGGACACTTGATACTGTAGGGAGACTAATATCTTCTAATGTGGTTAATACGTTGGTGCAAAACTCAGATATCTTAGAAGCTGATACTCAGTTAATAGCAACCAATGCTACTGAAACGTTCTAAAACTTTTAGTGAAGCTGATATGATTTATGTAGACATGAATGTCTTTTTTAATTACAAAATCGTGTATGTCAAACATCTTAAAATGTACATGTTTAAGTATGTCAAACATCTAAATGTAGAAATTGATATAGTTTTGTTAGCACCCGCTGTCACATATAGATAGATTTGACTTGGTGATTAGTCCTTGTCATGACCATTATCCACCAAGGGCAAATAACTTAAAAATGCATTTAACTTGACACTTTTTTGCGTTTTGTGTAGCCAGCTTTTTTCTTTCCCATTATGGTCATCAAACTTTCAAAAATCGATCATCCTGTGTATTTTGTGACCATTTTACCCTTAGTTTTTCAAAATTTTGAAGGGTAAAATTATCATTTTACATGGTAAAATAGTGACAAAATACACACAATGACCGACTTTTAAAAGTTTGATGACCATAATGGGAAAGAAAAAAGATGGGTACACATAACGCAAAAAAGTGTCAAGTTAAATGCATTTTTAAGTTATTAGCCCATCCACCAACTCTTAAAGGTGAGAATTATATTCTTTTGTTACTTCGTGGCTTAATCACCCCCGCACCCCTCATCGACCTACTTGTCGAAATGCGGCGTGTAACATTTTTGCTTGAAGTTCTCATACATGATTAATCGCAACCCAAACTTTCTTATAGTTATATGTATAAAGAACATGATTAATCAAAATGAACATATGGTGGTTGTTATTTAGGTTGGACACACCCATGCGTAAGCACGTAAACAGACGACTTACAGAAAGACGTCCGACAAAATATAAGCTTCAAATAAGGGCCCAACCGGGTTCGAACCGGTGACCTATTGATCTGCAGTTAATTGCTCTACCACTGAGCTATGGACCCTATTTGTTTTCTGTCTTTTATGTTTAATTATGTATTATCCAGATATAAATATATACAACAATTACACATAAGAACTTTTTGGTCCGTCTGTGAAAGCATATCAGTCTTGAGATTTATACTTCTTTTGGTCCCTGGCCCTGGCATGTGTGACATGAAACTCGGATGCTATTGTAGACCCTATGCATCACTTGTTAATCTGTACTTATGCACCATTGAAGCCTTTTGAACTTAATACTCATGTGATGTGTTCTACTTATCCTACATCAGTGTGCGTGCAATGATTAAGGGAGCGTAGTTTCAGCTGTTAAGCTGTTTGTGCTATCTGTTATTTTCAACTGGTTTTACACAAGTGCTTGTGGTACAATATCATTTGAAAGAAAATATATGAAGTCTGGTTCCTGTTATACCGAGACACACTAACCGAGACCTTCGGTATCATTTTTAATTTTTTTTACCCAACCTTGTTTTGAGTAAACTAGTCGCACAATCAACACATGCACACAAAAGTGGAGCAAGTCTCAAACAAGTCTTGGTAGGTCAACCAAACTCGTTTTATCCATCCCAAAGGTTTGCAAGAACCATTACCCAAACCACCTCGTTTGCCACTAGTGTACATGAGCATCATGGAGGTTACATTAGTGAGTGCTATGGTACAAGTTTTTCTTTAGAAAAATTTTAACTGAATATTGGTTGGAGTTCTTCCTGTAGGACGAAGCTCTCCAAAAATAGGCGTATGCCAATTTATACAACGAGCACACGGTATTCTTTAATAAAAGGCGAAATAATAGTTCGCTTTGTGCTCATTGCTGTTGGGTCAAAAAGTTGATGTGGCAGAAACTCAAAAACGAAGAAAACATGAAGGTATTTGTCTAAGCGTTGACAAGAGTATTCCAGGCGTTGTCAAGAACAAATTAGGCGTTGATGGAAGCAAGCATTGTCAAGAGCAATCCAAGCATTGTCACATGCAATTCAAGCATTGACAGAAACGTAGACAAGAAGCTTTTTGAAGATTCTATTTAGATAAACATGCAAGATATATTCTGCATAAGTTTATTTAAATAGAAGATTTACTTGTTTATTTGATTTTATCTCTTGTAAACCCTAATCCTTACACTATAAAAGGAACCAAGGGTCTTAGGTTTTATTCATCAATTCATTCACAATGTAAACCTAAAAGCGTGTGTGCACTAGACGTGGGATTAAATGTATACATGTCTAGTGGTTGTTTATTATTAATATAATGAACAATCCAATTGTGTTTTAATTCATGTTATTGTGCCTAAACACCTTGTTAATGTGTCGTGTTCTATTTCCGCTTTGATTGTATAATCATATGAACATGATGCATTCCTAGTAGCTTCAAAGATCCGGAAACCAAGGTTTCCACAATTGGTATCAGAGCCACGTGGCTCGTGATGCTAGGACCAACAAGGTGTTCGTGTATGGTGAAAAGAAGAAAAATCCGTCTAGGGTTTTTCTGGACGTTTTTGTGTGCGCAGCAGTATTCAGAAGGTCATAACTTTCGATTGAACCGTTGGATCGTCACGAAATGTTTTATGTGTGTTCTACATACATATATCTAAACATCCACTGGAGGGATTGTCTTGATTAGCCCTCAATCAAAAGTTATTAGGCGTCAAAGTTGGCAGCAGAGGTGATTTTCAGATTTTTGTATTCACATGAAATCATGATTTAGGGTTTCTGAAAACCCTAGATCGTTGCATATAACAGAAAATCTGATGTTTTATGGCGAATTGGGAGTGATAAATTATTAGGGTTTCATTCAAAACCCTAGATCTAGGTTGTTTGATCGTTTGTTTCTAGGGTTTATTTTGTAAACTCTTGGTTCGTCATGGTAAAGCAGCAGCTCGTTAATGTTATGAATCCTATTAGAATTATAATATCAGATTCATAACTTCACATGTTTACGAATTCATACGACTATGGAGTCTGCTGTTCATCAGATGGAGACTTGGTGGTATCCGCTATTCTTCACGTTTTGATATTACAGGAACATCAAAAGGAATTATTGGGCTGCAGATATCAGCTTTTGGATATTCACGTGGAGAAAAACAGTAACGTTGATATTCTTTAAATTAACGTTCTTGTCTGCATAAGGAAGAAAAGGTATGGGCTAAATATCACGTGGTTCCAGATCTGATGTCGTATGTTATGGGGACAAGATATATTTGCTGTTACGTGAATTAAGGAAAAGAAAAGGACGTGATTTTTGGTGGATAGATTTTGCATATATCTACTACTATCTATATTCTTTCCTGATTTTGATGGCTGATTTTTAGGATTATAATTATCCTTAGATATATTTTGATAGCTGCTATTATGGAACAAAGATAAAAGTTATTATGTTACTGTTCGTTGCTATCAAAAGGATTTTTTGCCCAAGATGATGTCAGTAGAAAGAGACGCTGACAAAAGTGGAGTTGACGCTGACATGTTGGAATTTGACGCTGACAGAATAAGTCAACGCTGACAGCGTTGACAGTGTTGTTCGATATATGTTAATCCAAACGCTGATAGGTATTGTCTGATATCGGACAATACATCTGATAAAGATCTTGGATAAGAGAGGATGTCAGATAACACAAGGATTGCTGCTGTTTGAGAAAATTGGTACGTTTTGAGCACACAAAAAGGAGGAATTTACACACGAAGGTACATGGAATCTCCGTTTTTATTCAGAATATCATGGTGATATTTATGGCTCGGATACTTTTAAAAGGGATTAATGATTTTAATGCAAGATTAGCAACAATTCGTTAGGTAATTTATTGGATTTGATTATGTAATCAGGGTAGCCTTGTAAAAGAGTTATCCGTGTGCTTTTACATATGATATGAAGATTAAGAATTGTCATGAAGAGGTGTTAGCTTAAGGGGAAGAATACTTATGGTAAGTTTGATGATTGAAGAAGATTTTCGCGAGTTTGTGTTCTATCATATCTCAAAGTCATGCACTTTCAGCCACTGACTTTAAAGGTAACTTGTTCGTGCTTTACATGGTTGGTGACGAAGACTTGTCATAACACTTAAAGGAGTTACATTATCGTGCTCAGTGTCTCACAAAGGATGAGAATATTGACAAGGGATCGAGGTCTACTTATATCTCTTCTATAAGTTCTTCATCACGTGGATAGTACAAGACATGGAACACAAGGTTGGGTTATTCTACTTCTACATCAAAAATATTATAGTTATTTTTCTTCAAGATCATTACTTAGAGCTACATTTGGAGAATCTTCAAAGATTGCGTACATTGTTTACTTCCCTGTTGATGTGACAAAAAGGGGAAGAAATACATGCTACACTTGAGGGGAAGCAATTTGAAGATCATGTACAACTTACAAGAGATACACATAGAGTTTTGCCGACATCAACTAGGGGAAGATTGTTGGGTCAAAAAGTTGATGTGGCAGAAACTCAAAAACGAAGAAAACATGAAGGTATTTGTCTAAGCGTTGACAAGAGTATTCCAGGCGTTGTCAAGAACAAATTAGGCGTTGATGGAAGCAAGCATTGTCAAAAGCAATCCAAGCATTGTCACATGCAATTCAAGCATTGACAGAAACATAGACAAGAAGCTTTTAGAAGATTCTATCACTACAACAAAAAGAAGTTAAGGCAACACCAATAAAGTGTTGTATTATGTCTTTAAAATGTTGTATTACGCATAATGTGACACTTTGCCAAGTGCTATATTATGCAACGTCGCCTTAGGTATATGCAACACTTATATTGGGTAATGTAACACTTTTTAAAAGTGTTGCTCAAGTGTAACAATTGTGATACTTAAATGTGCAACACTTCAAAAATAAAATGCAACACTTATACACACACGTGCAACACTCTTAGATTCAATAACAACACTTTTCACATTTAAACACTTTTAGATTCAAAAACAACACTTTTTACATTTTAATGCAACACTTTTTCATTTGGACCTAGCTAATATACAACACTTTAATGTATCAAGAGCAACACTTTATGATGTTTTATCATATTAATGCAACACGTCTTCTATTGACTTGTAGCACGTTTATTTCATGCAACAATACATAAAATTGTAAGCAACTCTAAAAGAGAATTTTATATTCTCATTCCATAACATAAATATTAGATACAATAAGAAAAAATATATACTGTACTTTGATCAAATTATTCAATATAAAGTAGCTAACATAATTTGATAAAAAAATATCTAATGAAAATTTAAGAAATCTTGATGTCTTCTTTGAAGATCTGTGCTTGTAGTTTTTTTTGGTCAACTACGTCAAAACAATGGAGCCTGGTACACACGAAAATGATACAACATTAGTTTTATTGCATATGAAATTTAAAGGACAGCTACTATTAGTAAAACCAAAAACTCCTATAAATCTGTACATATTATTCAAGTAGTTCTCTTAAAAATCTAATCAGTGCAAAAATAAACCCTTAGACCTTGTACTCTTGTAGAATACATGACATTTTGAGTCCTTTATGGGGGATAAGGCGTAAGGGGTGGCAATCGGGTCAGGTTGGTCGGGTTTGGGTTATTCGGGTTCGCGTTAAAGTCGGGTCAAGGGTACAAAGAATTTACCCGAACCCGAACCGATTTCAACTCGGATTAGTCGGGTCCGGGTCGGGTCGGGTCTATTCAGGTTCGGGTCAACCTGAATTCGAGTAAAATATATAAAAAAATTACTCTTTTTTAATAAAAATTATATTTAATTTAAATTTAAAAAAAGAAAAAAATAAGAATTTGTTTTTACTCAGGTTAATCGGGTTGACCCGAACTCGAATTAGATAAAACTTTATACCTGATGTCCGACCTGATTTCGAATTCGGGTTAGTCGAGTTGACCCGATTAACCTGAATTGAAATTTGAACCCCCGACCCGAATATGCTCGGGTCGAGGTCGGGTCGGGTCAGGTTCAGACCGGGTCGGAAATATTAACACCAATAGACGTAGTGTATTGTTATATTTATTCCATATAGTATAATGTTTCAAAACTATGAGCGATTAATGTGAACAGATCTGCATTCTTCATGGTCAAACTAGCATTACATACGAATGTCACTTATAATATTGCAACACGTAGTATCGAATAGAATATGGATTACTAATTTGTACCTTCTATAAAAACATCGATAATAACTGACCGTAGAGCATGAATGTAATCATCACGTTCCGCCACAAGCTTGAAGATTGCTGCAAAGGAAGCATCCACGGATGTCATCTTTGAGATATACATGGTGCGTATAAACAAGTAAATCACCATATAAATTATCCACTAGAACAATCATCAGTTAAATATAAGAAATGAAACAATTATTAAAAAAACTAGCAACAAAGAGAAAGAATGTTCAGAAGATGATAAAATTGATCACAATATATCAGCAATGGAAAGACGTAGGGAATATCCCATACCTTGAGTGACTGGCAATTTGTGACGATATGATTATCGTTAATGGCATCAACGAGTGGTTACATAATAGGGTGCTTCCTTACGAAACTCATGTCAAAGCCGTACAGGTGTAAACATTGTTCCGGACTGTAGGTCATGAAGGCCCCAATTGAAAGATTAGCACATTACTCAATCACGTTGAGTCGTACTTGAACTTTCATATATAACAAAAATGCATGTTTTTTGTGTGTGTGTGTGTCAATCACTTACATTCAATCTTGCCCGCATTGTATTTAGCGACTTGGCGTCCTGAGTAACTATCTGAAAATCCATTTTCCTTAGCAATCTCTAGTGCCTTCATAATTATTCTACACGGACCAAAACAATACGGTAGTTAGAATAATATATAATAAATTGACGCATTTTAGGTTCACCTATAATCATTTTTATGTCAGGTCATACGGCCATTTTTTAGCATAGCTTAGATTCACCTTTTATCAATTTTTACTTTCTTTTTTTAATTGATATTTGATGTGTTAGATAGGATGAAAAATAAAATTTTGGTACTGCTAATAATCCAAACTATTAAATAACAATTCACATTGGACGAATTTTAGCTGATGGATAAACTATGAACAATATAACCTCATTTATAATTCTCACTAACTACTTATTAGATCAAAATCAAATATACAATTCAATCTTATTCACTGTTATGATATCATGGTATTCTTGTCAATTTATAGGGTAGAAAAGTATAACTGATTGTTAATGGGATTTATGAATTGGCAACTATGCAAGCAGAGACTAGGATCTAGGATGAAGTTCCATATATGACTTCTTAAAACTGGAAAAAAATGCTCACCTCAGTAGATGATGATATCATGGAGTCCTTTCGAAAGTTTGATGGCCACTAAGCCTCCTACATATAGTCTTGAATTGTCAAAATCTCCTTAACATTTTATTAAGCATATTATTGTTCATAAATATTTTTTTTGTAGTCATTCCAACACAAGAATCACCTGATATATTGAGTTCAAAATTCTTTTTGGGTCGACCTGACCTATTTTAGCTTTTTAGCCAAACCATCTGACCCGCCATTATGCCACCTCAAATCAAATTTAAGGAAATGCCTTGGCTTCTAATTCTCTATAAGATACAGAGACATGATAAATGCCTGCAAATCACAACCCGAAAAATTCCTTTCATTGACATCTCAACAATAGATAAAATTTGGATCCTAAGGAACCAAATCCCCTGCAAAGACAGAACATTAAAGAGAAAACAGAGCCAAAAGGCCAAAAACTTTCGTAAATCACATGAAACTTAAAGAATGATACTTGCAATAACTTAGAAAATCACTTAAACTATGACACACACATAATTTATCTGGTTTCCTACTCAAAAGTCTTAGAAGACAATGTCCATAAGTATAAATGAATGAAAACAAGGAATATAGTTGACATGGATATGGTTTTTTGAACCAAGTGCTGGCTTCAGTGATTTTTCTGTTCCAGTTTCTGTCACAGTTTTGTTTCGAGTATACTGTGTTCTCAAGTGCTTCGGTCTGCACGTCTAATGTTACGCTTATTTAATCTGCAACTTTTTCATATGTGAGCTTGTATGATAAGTGTTAAATGTTGCAGATTATATGTCAGTGTGCATGATCATGTATTTATGTGGTATAACTCTAAAATTCTACAAGGGTGTGCGCTACAAGTCTGCAATTTTGAATGTATACTTTTTTGGTATTTTCTGCAAATCCACAAGTGTGAAGTATGTAAGTGTGCAAGTTTAAGGCTTTTGTATCATTCTAATCAAATCCATTTGATAATATTGTTGTTTTCTAGTCTTGTGTAAATGTAGTGCTCTGTGTCCTTTTTTCCTTGTCTCTTGATGACTAAGTGGATGGGTGTATATTTATATTGGTCTAGTGTGAAGTGTACCATGGGATCATGGTATGTTTATATTGGTCTAGCGTGAAGTGTACCATAGGATCGTGGTATGTTTGTCCCTGGTACTTTATTTTGTTGTTTTTCTTTTGTATTCTTCAAACATGTGAGAATCATGTTTTTCTTTTGGTGTTATCTTGGTTAATCTTACTGATTGAGGGTTTGGGATATCTTGTTGTATTAGTTATGCTAGTAGTCTTAATATATATCTTGTTGCCTCTCAAAAAATGCAACCCGATAAAATTATTTATAAGTAAACAACATGAAAAGTAAGATATTCTAGAAACATACCACCATTTCACCACCATCAGCAGGTCATATCAACCATTAATATCTTAGTTTTCTAGAAATGTACCGCGGCTACAGATGGCTGGTACTCTCATGTTATTTATACCAAAAATCAAAATATCAACACTGTTCTAGTTAAATATCTTACCATGTCAGTGGGCACTTTTTTCTTACCAAACGCTATATGTAAAAAATAGACATGTTGGGTTTAGTCATGTCCTATGTCTGACATTGTTTGTCAAAAATTGGGTCATATCATGTACAGATTTAAGAGGAAGCATATAGTTATAGGTGAGGCGGGCGGTTTTGTATGCCAGGTTTTTGTTTTTTTTATAATTTCTTAATAATAAATGGTCGAATGTTTTCTATATAATTTATTGACACTGGCACAAATAATCTTTATGGTCATAGTCAAACAAATTCTACACATGGAAGTTAGTTCTAAAATTGCAACATGCAGTATTAGTATGAGTGATGAATTATTACCTGTAGTAGTATACACCAACAGCAATGTTCAGATAAGGTACCATTCTAACTTCTAGTGACAACTCATTTTGATAACCCTCAAGCAACATGAGGGAGGTATTTTTCTGGATCTATCTTCAACCAAGTTGTCTTGCAGGCTATCAATTTCTTTGTGAATTACATCTACTTTAGTCTCATGTATTTCTTATTTTTATGCTACCTCAAGCTTCTTTTAGATGATAGATCCTCTACAACAAATTAATTAAAGTTATCAGGCATGCTTGCCCCATTATCATCTACACAATTTTACTATTGTAACGATTACAAACCATACAATTTTAAAAACCTGTAATTAGTAGTCGTATACAAATCCTTCTCCTGAGTGAAAAAACCGTACAAAAATTAGCCATTGTGTGAATTCCATGTTGAAGGATAAGTAGTTGGCGGTACGAAATAAAAACGAATAATCACGGTTGCACCAAGAAAAGCAAGATATAAACAGCTTAAAGATAAAGAAGTATAAATCTCATCTCACCAGACTAAAGCCTTTCAAAACGTTAGCTTCCAATTCAAGTATCTTTTTAGCTACGGAAACAAGAACTATTTTCATCATATAGTGAAGGAAGCATAGACACCAGATTTTCGCCAAGGGATGGCATACAAATCAACCTCATCCAGATTTTTAACTGTTGAAACGATTAAGCGAGACATTTTAGTGAAAATTACCAAATACCAACATCAAGCAACAATATAACTAAGCCAGTTTCCTAAAACAAACAAAAAACATCACGAGGTAAAGTATAATAGTCCAATAATCAAGTTTTCATCTTGCTAAAATTGTGAAGTGTACAATCAAACATAGAACACATGTTATACGACACCAACTTATAAACTTAAATTGTTTCTGAAACTAATTGAAAGTTGGAATATGCACAATCATATAAAGAAAAAAGATAAATTAACATTATAAATACGAACCAAATTATTATTTTCATCAATATCTCTTTGCCTCTTTCCACAACACAACTCCCAAAACGAAATTACATATTCTTGTTGTGATGAGATTGAAGTAGAATAGCCTTGACAATGAGAGGGGATATTGATACCGATTAAAGAGGGTTACAAGAAGGAGGTTATTTATCAGGGTCAGATCTAACTTATTAGTCTCTCGGAGAAAACTAATTTGGAGGGTTAATCTAATTTTTGGGAATAATTGGAGGGTTGATTTCATTTTTGGTACGATCAAATTTTTTTTTTAATTTTTGGTAAAAAAATAGAGGGAAAAGAATGAAGGTATTTTATAAAAAGAAAAAACACATGGACGATTAAAACATTATGTTTTTGCTACAATTTTGTTTCTGAAATATGCAACAGTTTCGTTAAAGTGCTGTTTTTAAGAATTATAATCGCTAACACTTTTTTAAAAGTGTCGCTTTATATTGTAATATGCAACACTTATTTTTAAAATGTTGCTTTATCATCAAGATTTTCAAATAGGCAACATATATCAAAAGTGTTGCTTGTGAAGTGTTGTATTAGGCTTATTTTGTTGTAGTGTATTTAGATAAACATGCAAGATATATTCTGCATAAGTTTATTTAAATAGAAGATTTACTTGTTTATTTGATTTTATCTCTTGTAAACCCTAATCCTTACACTATAAAAGGAACCAAGGGTCTTAGGTTTTATTCATCAATTCATTCACAATGTAAACCTAAAAGTGTGTGTGCACTAGACGTGGGATTAAATGTATACACATCTAGTGGTTGTTTATTATTAATATAATGAACAATCCAATTGTGTTTTAATTCATGTTATTGTGCCTAAACACCTTGTTAATGTGTCGTGTTCTATTTCCGCTTTGATTGTATAATCATATGAACATGATGCATTCCTATTAGCTTCAAAGATCCGGAAACCAAGGTTTCCACAATTGGTATCAGAGCCACGTGGCTCGTGATGCTAGGACCAACAAGGTGTTCGTGTATGGTGAAAAGAAGAAAAATCCGTCTAGGGTTTTTCTGGACGTTTTTGTGTGCGCAGCAGTATTCAGAAGGTCATAACTTTCGATTGAACCGTTGGATCGTCACGAAATGTTTTATGTGTGTTCTACATACATATATCTAAACATCCACTGGAGGGATTGTCTTGATTAGCCCTCAATCAAAAGTTATTAGGCGTCAAAGTTGGCAGCAGAGGTGATTTTCAGATTTTTGTATTCATATGAAATCATGATTTAGGGTTTCTAAAAACCCTAGATCGTTGCATATAACAGAAAATCTGATGTTTTATGGCGAATTGGGAGTGATAAATTATTAGGGTTTCATTCAAAACCCTAGATCTAGGTTGTTTGATCGTTTGTTTCTAGGGTTTATTTTGTAAACTCTTGGTTCGTCATGGTAAAGCAGCAGCTCGTTAATGTTATGAATCCTATTAGAATTATAATATCAGATTCATAAGTTCACATGTTTACGAATTCATATGACTATGGAGTCTGCTGTTCATCAGATGGAGACTTGGTGGTATCTGCTATTCTTCACGTTTTGATATTACAGGAACATCAAAAGGAATTATTGGGCTGCAGATATCAGCGTTTGGATATTCACGTGGAGAAAAACAGTAACGTTGATATTCTTTAAATTAACGTTGTTGTCTGCATAAGGAAGAAAAGGTATGGGCTAAATATCACGTGGTTCCAGATCTGATGTCGTATGTCATGGGGACAAGATATATTTGCTGTTACGTGAATTAAGGAAAAGAAAAGGACGTGATTTTTGGTGGATATATTTTTCATATATCTACTACTATCTATATTCTTTCCTGATTTTGATGGCTGATTTTTAGGATTATAATTATCCTTAGATATATTTTGATAGCTGCTATTATGGAACAAAGATAAAAGTTATTATGTTACTGTTCGTTGCTATCAAAAGGATTTGTTGCCCAAGATGATGTCAGTAGAAAGAGACGCTGACAAAAGTGGAGTTGACGCTGACATGTTGGAATTTGACGCTGACAGAATAAGTCAACGCTGACAGCGTTGACAGTGTTGTTCGATATATGTTAATCCAAACGCTGATAGGTATTGTCTGATATCGGACAATACATCTGATAAAGATCTTGGATAAGAGAGGATGTCAGATAACACAAGGATTGCTGCTGTTTGAGAAAATTGGTACGTTTTGAGCACACAAAAAGGAGGAATTTACACACGAAGGTACATGGAATCTTCGTTTTTATTCAGAATATCATGGTGATATTTATGGCTCGGATACTTTTAAAAGGGATTAATGATTTTAATGCAAGATTAGCAACAATTCGTGAGGTAATTTATTGGATTTGATTATGTAATCAGGGTAGCCTTGTAAAAGAGTTATCCGTGTGCTTTTACATATGATATGAAGATTAAGAATTGTCATGAAGAGGTGTTAGCTTAAGGGGAAGAATACTTATGGTAAGTTTTATGATTGAAGAAGATTTTCGCGAGTTTGTGTTCTATCATATCTCAAAGTCATGCACTTTCAGCCACTGACTTTAAAGGTAACTTGTTCGTGCTTTACATGGTTGGTGACGAAGACTTGTCATAACACTTAAAGGAGATACATTATCGTGCTCAGTGTCTCACAAAGGATGAGAATATTGACAAGGGATCGAGGTCTACTTATATCTCTTCTATAAGTTCTTCATCACGTGGATAGTACAAGACATGGAACACAAGGTTGGGTTATTCTACTTCTACATCAAAAATATTATAGTTATTTTTCTTCAAGATCATTACTTAGAGCTACATTTGGAGAATCTTCAAAGATTGCATACATTGTTTACTTCCCTGTTGATGTGACAAAAAGGGGAAGAAATACATGCTACACTTGAGGGGAAGCAATTTGAAGATCATGTACAACTTACAAGAGATACACATAGAGTTTTGCCGACATCAACTAGGGGAAGATTGTTGGATCAAAAAGTTGATGTGGCAGAAACTCAAAAACGAAGAAAACATGAAGGTATTTGTCTAAGCGTTGACAAGAGTATTCCAGGCGTTGTCAAGAACAAATTAGGCGTTGATGGAAGCAAGCATTGTCAAGAGCAATCCAAGCATTGTCACATGCAATTCAAGCATTGACAGAAACATAGACAAGAAGCTTTTAGAAGATTCTATTTAGATAAACATGCAAGATATATTCTGCATTAGTTTATTTAAATAGAAGATTTACTTGTTTATTTGATTTTATCTCTTGTAAACCCTAATCCTTACACTATAAAAGGAACCAAGGGTCTTAGGTATTATTCATCAATTCATTCACAATGTAAACCTAAAAGTGTGTGTGCACTAGACGTGGGATTAAATGTATACATGTCTAGTGGTTGTTTATTATTAATATAATGAACAATCCAATTGTGTTTTAATTCATGTTATTGTGCCTAAACACCTTGTTAATGTGTCGTGTTCTATTTCCGCTTTGATTGTATAATCATATGAACATGATGCATTCCTATTAGCTTCAAAGATCCGGAAACCAAGGTTTCCACAATTGCTTGGCTGCGTGACTTACCCCATGTTCGGCTTGTTCCTTATATACAACCGAGACACACTAACCGAGACCTAAATATTCATTGTCTGTTTCTATTCGTTCGTCTCTTAGTCCGTCTCTTGACAGCTTACCTGGCTTGTTCTAAGTGTAGTTTCTGTTCCCTCGAGAGCCGGGTATCATTTTTAATTCTGCTTACCCAACCTTGTTTTGAGTAAACTAGTCACACAATCAACACATGCACACAAAAGTGGAGCAAGTCAGGTCAAACAAGTCTTGGTAGGTCAACCAAACTTGTTTTATCCGTCCGAAAGGTTTGCAAGAACCATTACCCAAACCACCCCGTTTCCCACTAGTGAGTGTTATGGTACAAGTTCTTCCTTGTAGGAAGAAGCTTTCCAAAAATAGGCGTATGCCAATTTATACAACGAGCACACGGTATTTATTTAGTAAAAGGCTAAAGAATAGTTCGCTTTGTGCTCATTGCTTGTTCTTTATATACAACCTTCCTCACTCTAAACTTACACTACTCAAGCGACGTGGGATAAACTCCAACACCCACCTGTCGGAACAAAACTCCAAAACACATTGGCCAAACACAAACCTCGGACACCGGGACATCAGTTACTTAGTCATCAAACCAACAACCTCAATAGTTCATGAAAGACATGAATGTACTTCTAACATACCCAATGTCCTCATACCTCGAAAAATAGCTCGAAAACCGTTACACCCTATTTCTCCTTTGGACCATCCCAGACACTACAGACCCACCTTCCTCAAACAACAATCCACTTCCATTGGAGCCGTTGTCGGAAACACAACCATTGGTGCAGACCGAGAACTCATCGACTCGTTACCGGGTCTGGACTCTGGAGATTGTCTCAAGTTTTAGTGTTGGGTTGGATAAAGTATATTTAGAGTATTGTAAAAAGAAGGGTATTAAGGTTACTAATACGGCTGATGTTTTGACTGATGATGTGGCTGATTTAGCTATTGGGGTGATGTTGGCTACGTTAAGAGGGATTTGCGAGTGTGATCGGTATGTGAGACGTGGGTCGTGGATTAAACGTGACTTCAAATTGAGTATTAAGGTTTGTTATCCACATTTATGGTCTGTTTTATAGTTATTATACTCTACATTCAACAATGTCAAATTTAATGACTGGTATTTGGAATTCCTTAGTTAAGTGCTTATACGCTTAATCAGAAAAGAAAAGCAGTTCTGATTTTTGATGTGAAAATATCTGTATGTGTTATTTTAGAGTAAATAAGTAGGTTAGCACGGCTTGTGTAGTATATATTGAAAAGGCCGAATTATCAAACTAACACTGCAACAAAACTGGTTTCGCAGGACGCCGAGAAGTGTCGTATCATGTTACTCCGTGGTTAATAGGACCTTTGACTTTTTCTAATCAGCGATGTTGACTTTTGCTAATTGCCAAACTAGACTTGCATAATTACGAGTTATCCAATTTGGACTAGTGCTTCTTTTTCATCTTTTTATCTGTAAGAAGTTGGAATCCTAGGTTTAGGAAGAATCGGGACATCCGTTGCTAAGAGAGCGGAAGCATTCAGTTGTCCAGTTAGTTACTATTCCAGAACACAGAAACCAGAACTGAAATACAAGTACTTCCCCAGTGTCGTCAAATTTGCTTCAAATTGTGAGAAATTATGGTTGTGGCATGCCCTCTAACAGAAGAAACCCGACGCATAATTAATCATGAAGTGATTGATGCATTAGGTGCCAAGGGGGTTCTTATAAACATTGGAGGGGTGCACTTGTGGGTGAACCTGATTTTTTTTTTTGAACTAAGGTGAACCTGTATCTGCTCTTGTTGAAGGGCGGATAGCTAGTGCGTCTTGATTTGTTCGCGAATGAATCTGAGGTGCCTGAGGAGCTTTTTGGTCTTCGTAATGTGGTTTTATTGCCTCATGTTGGGACTAGCACTGTGTAGACTGAAACGCAATGGCTGATGTTGTGGTTGCGAACCTAGAGGCTCATTTTCCAAGAAGCCACTACTAACTCCGGTGGTTTAATTATGATTGCTTTAGAATTAACAAAATAAAATATTGATTTGTTAAATGAAGTTATGAACCAACCTACATTACACCTTTAATTACTTTGAACTTAGATACTCAACACACAGGCAATAATCAAGCTGGAAACAAGGCTTTTTCTCATTCAAAGTGTTATTTCACCTTTTTGTGCCTGTTTCGTTACTGTGATGATTATCATATACACACATCGATGGATAGGCTCAGAGGTGGAACTAGGCTTTTTCTCATTCAACTTGCTATTTCACATTTTTGTGCGCGTTTCGTTTATCACATAAACACATCCATGGATAGGCGGAATGATTTTTCATAAACATGGTTTACAAACAAAAAGAAACTTCAATCACCACTACGAGAATAGGTAGCGCTGTTGTTTATAGTTTTCTGTCATTGTGATCGCCACAGCTAAAACGATTGTGTGCGTTTCGTTACTGTGATTATTATCATATATACACATCGATGGATAGGCGGAATGATTTTTCATAAACATGGTTTACAAACAAAAAGAAAGTTCAATCACCATTGCGAATAGGTTGTTTATAGTTTTCTGTCATTGTGAAAGCCACAGCTAAAGCGATTTTGAGAAAGAAAAAAATTTGGACCATTTCTTGATTTGTGCGTGTCATCCTTGCGCAGGGGCCATGCTAATCTTCTCTGTATCGTTCCAACTTTTTGAAAGCCACAGCTAAAGCGATTTTGAGAAAGAAAAAAATTTGGACCATTTCTCGATTTGTGCGTGTCATCCTTGCGCAGGGGCCATGCTAATCTTCTCTGTATCGTTCCAATTTTATCGGATGTCCCCGAAGGGACAATGCTTTGCTGACCTTGGCCTCTTTTAAACTCATAATAGGTTGCTCTTCTGGTCGATGTGGGACAAACTTATAAGATAAATTGTTAAGCATCCTAAAAAATGTTTGCTTATTTTTGTGTTTATAGTTCTGCTTATTTTAACTTTAAGCATCTTAAAAATAAGCAGTGCATGAGTTTAAGGTTGGATTCTCTTATATCATGTTGATTTTTGAATCAAATGAGATCCGTGTTCTTTGAAGGGCACCCAGCGTTTACACTTATACAGCGATGATGGAGAAAATGTGACATCATTCTCTTTTTTGCCTAATTGTAGAACGCCTGGACTTTTAGATGGAGCGTGCGTGTATGTGAAATAGCTGTTAGTACCAAGAAATACCTTAAAAAATGAAACATACAACCAATCATTTAGATTATGTTCACTTTTTGCGCAATGTGTTGTTATTACAACTGATAGCGGAAGACCATAGCGGTCAAGTGGCACACATGGGAAATGGGAGACCTAGCCACCCACAGTTTATGAGTCAAGGCAAGCCAATGTAATATTTTTTCTAAACTTTGGTCGCCACATGCGGCAGATAGTTTTCTTTGGTATTTGCTTATACTTAGAAACTGTCAGCAACTTCGTTAGTTAAGTACGACCTGCAGATATTTAGTACATACTCTGCAATGAAAACGTTCAACTATATGTTTCGTAGAAACTATTATTTTCATGCCTAACGCATCAACATAGGATATATCATTTTACCTCAAGGTTACAATTTATAAGATGCAGATTTAAAATAACATATATCACTTTCGCAGGTGGAAATGGCAGACGCTATGCATGTACATATCTTCCCAAAAACATTTGTTGCAATTTTCAAGAAACCGGTTTTATAATTTGCCCGGTCGAGCTACCGGGTCACGGTTTAACCCGCGGTTCAACCGGGTTTTCCCTCAAAACCGGTGTCCGGTCACCTGTCATGGTTTTAAAACTCATCCCTTGTGTACATTTGTCTTTGTTATGATTTTCATAGTCCAAAACTAAGTACATGCCGCTTCAAAAAGATTTTGAAAGTGCATACCCTACGACTAAATTCTGGGCTCACGGGATAGATAGCTTGCTGCGGATTGGATTTTAAACTTCCAACTTTACTGCTGTTGATAATGGTTCAACTCATGACCAAGGCAGTATATGCAAACAACATACTTCCCACTGTTATCGACTTATCATGTCAAAAAGTAAAAAGTTATTGTTGGGCTAAGAAGGGGATCAACCATGGTCGAGGGAACGGGTTGATTCAACTGTGCTCTTCAGAGTGTCTCTTGACAGCTTATGTGCATCTCTCTTTCACATAGCCTCACCTACCAATTCTTGGCCAATTCCAATTCCCCTTTGACTAGAAGGCTGAGCCAAACCTTCCTAGTCTCCACAGGGTCACACAGTGCGTACAATCTTGTGCAAACACTAACGACTACTCGTCGTCATAGTCTCAGAAACAGCCAATCCCCGCAGACGCTCGAGCCAAAGTTGCCCCTAGCTCTTAGCCCTTCAATAACTTTAATGCCCCCACTTGGGTCACAAGCCCAAGCTACTAGACACGGCAAACAAAATTGGCCCAAATGGTCCTTTTAAATATCAATATGGTTTCATTTTTGGGTGATGTGGGATAGTTTAAGGTTTCAATATTTCACTTACAAGTACTTTCTTCACATGGCTAAAAAAGGTCTTTATGAGCCAATTTTTATCCAAAGAAGCTTACCGTTGCGGTCTGTCCAAATACACTGTCGATCGGGTAAAGGTTACAGTATTGATAGCACCTATAAATTTTCTTTTATGTACTTTCTTACGGAATACATATAGGCAAGCTGATATTTTGGCTTAGCATGACTCGAATTTGACCGAGTGAACTGAAAATGAAGAAAAAAAATCGATTTGGGATTGAACATGTGAACCAAAAAATGGATTCAAGGTGCGCGTAGTTCGGTCCATCCACAATGAATAAGCATACAAGTCATGGGGTTTTTGTTTGTTTTGTAATGTGGCTAATCTGACATTCATGAGGGGTAGGTTCATTGTTCACACGTTGTGGTTTGATAGTGAATTGTCCTCTAAAACCGCCACAATACATATGGTTGTGTACTGTCGTAAGTGTCGGTCGTCATCTGTACGCGTGACAGTACATCGCGACTTTTCCTGAAGCTTCAAGTCCTTGTGGATATTGTGACAAGTGTAAACACAAGAGTCATGCCATGGAAGGTTCCAATTGAATAAGATGAAGACATAAGTCTTGACAAACGTAACATTAGAGTCAATGAGGCTCGGTCTAGTAATGATTTAGGTTCTCATAATCGAGACATTAGTGGTGGTTATTAAGGTGGCAGTTACATAAATTGTCATTGTGATAAAGGTGGCGGAAGGGATGACAACAAGTTCAATGGTTGTAGTAATGGTTCTCCATATGATATTATTAGCTATGTAAACTTGACAGACTTAATAGTCATATTATAAGTCCAACTATAATTGGGTATACTGAAAATCTCAAGATTGCAATGAGGTTTAATACTTAAAAGTTAGAACCTATAAATTATCGGAAACAACCTAATACATATTTCATAAATCATTGTTATTGTAGGGGATGGTCACAAATCAATATATCTTCTATGCAAGTATCTACAGGTTCATAACATTGCATATGATTATACGAGTTTTATCTCATTTGTAGTTAACAAGACGTACTTCTTACGGAGCAACTCACACAAAGACTTGCAATAGAACGAGTCTATATCCAATTTGAGTTGAGACTCTGTAATTTGAACAACAAACCAGTAGCGTAAATCAAACCTTTTAAACTCAAGTATTGGGCGGGGCTGCGCGAACGCAAACCCCTTCAACAAATTATGATGTAGGCTCAACCTCTTGGGCCGACCCTTAGGAGGCACCCTCCAGAGTGCAATGGATGTGACAACCTAGGCCATGGACCTTTTTGATCATGCATTGACCCCATCCAGGTAAGTGATTTCCATAATATCATGCGTCTGTTTTTATACAGCATCACTTCCCCTTCATTATTGCACGCAGACCGATGTGGGATGTAAACAATATATGTGATAATTATCTGTTTTATTAATTATTAATTCGTTGTTCATGTTTGAACGTTGTCGTTCATGCTTTGAACGATAACTCGTGGATTCATACTTCTTCATGTTTATGGACTTAAGGTCAAAGACCTGAAGTTGCATACAGGGTGTTCTTTCCATGAGAATGAAATATGAACACTTGGGTGAGATCTTTGGAATTTGTTAACCGCAGTCTGTTTTTACGGCATCACTAGATATCGTGATGATATCAAGTACTCCATAACATGATCAAAAAATATAATAGGAATCCATCAGAGGAAATAAAAGAGCATATTGAGAAGACCCCAGTATCCCACATCGGTTGGGAGAGTAAAGGTAAAGGGATGGGAAGGTTTATAAAAACGGAAAGAAGGAACAGGACTAATCACTTACCTGGATGGGGTCTATGAGTGATCAAGAAGGCTCATGGCCTAGGTTGGTGACCTCCATTGCACTTTGGAGGGGTGCCACCCTAAGATCGGCCCAAGTGGTCGAGTCTACATCGTAATTTGTTGCTGTGGAGGCCTGCGTTCGCGCGGCCCCTGCCCGATTCTTTAGTTTAAGTCTTTTTATTCTGTTTTGTTTTATAAGTGTTAAGTCATTAGTCTGAAAAACTTCAATATCCACAAGATGTCTTTACAGAACTTGGAACTAACCAAAGGCAATTGTTGTGAAAACAGTTTGTTTGAACACGTTTGTAAAGAGGGGAAATTAACCAAAGGCAATCGTCGAGTGAACTATCTTCTTTGTGGTAACCCAAGCTGCAAGTGATTTGACTCGCGTCAGGGTTTTTACCCACAAAAAGATTAGATTAGTAAAACACGACCTTTATCTTATGGTTCATGGGCCGAAATAAGATGCAGCTATAGGTTCCTTTTCTTTAATATTGGAGGGAATTTCTTTATATTAAGTTTCTATAAACAATGTGAAGGACACTATACAGTAGGGAAATGAAAGTCCCTAATCAATGCAAGAAACCCTAATCTTAACTTAATCAACACAAGGTATTACTTTTCAAACGTAATCTTATTATTGTATAATAAAGAATTCAAGTGTTATGGATAACACAGTTTGATGACAATATGTTGTGCACACTTTGAACAACTATAAACCCTAACTTATGAATACAGTCGTAGCTGTTTGATTCACTAAGTTATATGCAATAATGTTATGAATATCTCAAAGTGTTGACCATTAATGCATGGATACACATCCTATTTATAGTGTTACGAGATTGACCTAAATAGTACTTGATGGCGGCTACACAAGCTTTTACAAGTTCCCACATCAGTCACATGATGTCCTTCTATTCTTGGTAGTCTTCCATTATGCTTTAAGGAAACAGTTGTCAAAACAGTTTCCTTTTTCTTCATAGTCTCGAACATACAAATGGCATGTCCAAAGTCTGTTGAGAGTTATCAGGGTATTGCCACCCCTGTTAACTCTCAACCCCTCAGAGTCCCTGATACATCTTGGTTGTTATCCATCACAGCCAATGAGTATGTCTTCAGGTAATCTTCGACTTCCCTGACAATGTCTCTGACATAGACTCCTCTGAGGTTGCTCACAGAGACTTGGATCTCTGTGAGTCTTGCAAAACTTGCCTGCCTCCTAGGCACATGCAAGGGTCTATCTAACAGCCTAATTATGTTTAAATCAATGATCAGGAAATCTAACAAGTTTAGATTCCCAACAATCTCCCCCTATTTAAACATAAATAATGCTAGATCTAACTAAGTTAAGGTAAGTGAGTTAACAGCTTCTTCTTACACATAACAGATCTAAACAAACGTACCTCATGATTTTATTAAAACTTAAAGAAAATTACAAGTGCATTACATAAGCAAAATAAAAGATGAAGGTAAAAAAGGGCTGTGAACATCTTCAATAGTCATCATTTTTAATTCTTTCTTCAGCTTCAGCCAAGTCCAATCTGTTATCAATTTCATCCTGCAAAGTCTTTGCAAACCTTTTGGAATACTCTGAGTTGATCTTGGGTGACTTCTTATGACAAAGTAGCTGAATAGTTGAAGCTAAGCACAAATCATCTTCCCTTTGAAAAGCATACTGGCAAGCCCTGTTCATGAATGCCATTCCTCTTTCAGGCTCTGTGTATGTCTGACCATCAACAGGGCCAACAATACCATTGGGGAGGATCAAATCCCTGTGCATGCCATCCACTTGAACATCTTCAGTAACAAAAGTTTCATTAACAATTTGTGAAATCCTTTTTCTTTTGTTGCCAGTCTGTGGGGGTTCTTGTTCAAAAAGCTGTGGTGGGGGATCAATCTTAAGTTTGGCAGCTGTTTCCTTGATCCAGGTAAACTTGGCCTTAATAGTCTTCAGCAGAAGGAAATTTGCCTGTCCATTTCTTTTGGCTACTAAGGCTTCAAGTTCGAACCATTCTGATAACCCAAGTGTCTTTAGCCTGAAGTTGTCAAACACATTCATATTTTCTGGTTGGTTATCCCTCCATAAGATCATCCTTGGGGTGTTTGTGGATTTATGAATGGTGTATTTGAACTTGGTTATCTAGCCAGGTGCATATCTGTTGTTCACGCAGGCATCATAGTCAGCTTTGATTTTCCTTAGTGCCTCAGCGCGTTTTGCTTCCATTTCCCTCAACCTTTGTTTTTGTTTTTCTCTTTCAGGTGGTGTCATCTTCCTTAGAGTAGCTTCATTCAATTCTTTGGCTGTCTTGAGTTCATTTAATCTCTTGAATTCCTCAGCCTATTTCTCTATTTCTTTAGGGGTTAAAGGAATATCATTGGAAGGTGTAAAGGTTGAGAATTGGGAAAGGTCTGTGGTGGATCCTCCTGTCTCTAGCATCGCAGCTATTTTCTTGAGTTTGGTGTCTGTGTCAACCAAAACTATCTCCTTTCCTTTCTTCGAGACAGAGGACTCCACACTTATGTTTTTCAAAACATCAGCTCTTCTGATAAATGCTGTCTGAGCCTGAGTTTGAATTGATTTGGGGAGGGAGCTAACAGTGAACTTTAGCTTCTTGGCAGCTGGTTCATCATCATCCCCAGGCTTGCTGGTGTTAACTAAAACCAGAGACTTTGATGAGTCAGCTCCATCTTGAGATTGTTGCTCCCCCTGAGTATTATCCTCATCATCATGTATTATAACAGTTGTGATGACTTGGAGAGGAACAGGTGTAATGGTGGGGTTAGCTGATGATGAGCCTTGATTAGCAGATGCAAGGCTGAGTGACGTATCTTTCTCCCCCTCACGTTCATCCTGGCTTCGAAGACGTTTGGATGAACGTGCTTGAAAATTCCTTGCAATCTGCTCGACAGAGGCAGCCATAGAACGTTGTCTTTGCCTTGAAGCCCTGGCAATCTTCAGCAGGAGGTTGCCATTTGCATTAGTATTGGCCTGAACACGCCTGACAATAAAGTTAGCATGGCGGTATTGCCTGTTGCGAACAGCATCAAATTGCCTGTGCATGGTGAGCTCATGTTCATGGAACATGGCAGGGACTGCTGAGTTAATGGCATCTTTTATTCTTGTGGAAAGGTGACTGAGTCCTTGGGCTACACCTCTTCTTGCACCATCCTGAATAGGCTCAGTAACCGCTTCAGCCACAGCCTTTTTTATGATGCCAGGAAATGTCACAGTGAAGTTGTGCATTTTAGACTTGATCACATCCAGCTTTCTTGATAAACGCTCAATGTCTGATTGATGATGAACAGGCTGAAGATTCTTGATATTGAGGCTTTGCTGAGCATAGTCATCCCCCATTGGTAAGAGATCAAAGTTAGTCTGGGCAGTATGATCAAACAAGAGAAATTCTGCTGTTGGGTCATAATTTGGTCTTTGGAAAACTGTTGTTGTTGAGGTAGCAGAGTTTGGAGTATCAACAACATCCTTGGGAGGAGAAGTCTTATCGCCAGCTGGTGTGGACACAGCTATTTCTTTGGGAGGAGAGACAGACAGCTGGTCTTCCTCATCTTCTTCATCCTCTTCATCGAACATCCCTTCAGGGATTTCATCTTCAGGCATGGACTCAACATCAGAGACATAATCCTCCAATGATAGCATTTCATCATCAGCATTTAACAGAGGCTCTTCATCATTAGGTTTGTCTTGAGTCATTGTATCAGCCTCATTTTCTTGTTGTACTTGAGATTCGATGACTGGCTGTACAATTTCAGCCTGCAAATTGTTTCAATTAGTAACAGGGAAAAAGATAAGGGGAATGGTCGCCATTTCGCTGTCCTAGAGAGGCTGAGGGTGATTACTCAGCCACTCCAAAGGATAAATCCTTGGGATTCTTTTAAGTGTGAAAAAATATGGTTAATGATCGCCATTCGCTGCCCCTAGGAAAGCTGAGTGTGATTATTCAGCCCCCCCAAAAGGTTAAAACCTTTGGGACTCTTTTGATTGTGAGACATATGTTGGTTATGGATCGCCATTCGCTGCCCCTAGGAAAGCTGAGTGTGATTATTCAGCCCCCCCAAAAGGTTAAGAACCTTTGGGACTCTTTTAAGCTGAGTGATGTATCTTTCGCCTTCTCCCTTAAAGATTTCTCAAGTGTGGCCGGATTGAAGCATGGAGATGAATGCCTGAAGGTTGTTGATAAAAAGGCTGTCAAAGAACCCCTGGCCACACTCAACCCTTGCCATGACGTAAACCCTACCCTTACACCAGCTGAGGTCCTCTCCAAATCTCCCCTGAAGATCAAGTACTTCACTCCCATGTGGCGTGTCCTCTTCACCCACATTGTTAAATCCCTGGGAGGTATGCAGGGATCCCAATATAAGATGTCTTTCAACCATCAGGCTATTGCATATGGATTAATCTGGGGAGCTGATGTTGATGTTGGAAGCATTCTCTTCTCCAACCTTGTAGAACAGCTGAAGGGAAGGAATCAAGTCAGGGAAAAGAATATCTGCTATGTGCGCTTCCTGTCTCTGATCTTCGAAATTCTACTGGGAGAAAACTACCACAACAAAGCCTTGACTGCTCTTAAGCTCTACCGCATCACAGGTGCCATTTATAAAGAAATAGGAGCTGAAGATGTCCCTGTCACCGCACATATGATGAATGTGGCCAACCAACTACCAACAGCTGAGAAGCCCTTGCTCCCTTCTTCTGAGAAGGTGAATACTTCTAGTGTTGCTGGCAAGTCTAAGTCTTTGACCTCTAGGCAACACACTACCAAGTCCAAGGCTTCTTCTGGCTAACAGCCTAAGAAGAAGAAAATCCCCTCTTCTTCCCACACCAAAGCTGTTTCTAAGGCCAAGGGAAAGAAGACTGACACCTCCTCTGGTCCAGATACTCATGTGGATTTAGATACATCTGCTGACAAACAACAGGAGTCTAGTGTCTCAATGTCAGCTGAGACGACAGGAAACCAGCCTGATCCAGCTGATATCTCACAGGTAATCAGTGTACATTTTTAGAGGTTCACAAGCAGCCACTCACATTTGTCTGTAGGAGAGAGTGGTGAAGTTAGGGTAATCCTCGACCCTTAGAAGTCTGTCAATGCACTTAGAATCCTTTAAGACTTCTGTACACCCTGTCTTTGCACCACGGAATGATTCATTTGTGTTTATAAAGCACCCCGATGACCCTGCACCCTCTAGACAGTATTCAGGCTAACAACAACCTGAATACACTTATGTCTCAACCTTGATCAGTTGTACTTCACACAGCCTCTTTATTCCCTCCTTAAAAGAGTCCCAAAGGATTTATCCTTTCAGGGGGAGCTGAATCATCACCCTCAGCTTTCCTAGGGGCAGCGTAACAGGCGACCTTTAACAACATATGTTTCACTCTTAAAAGAGTCCCAAAGGTTCTTAACCTTTTGGGGGGCTGAATAATCACACTCAGCTTTCCTAGGGGCAGCGAATAGCGATCCATAACCAACATATGTCTCACAATCAAAAGAGTCCCAAAGGTTTTAACCTTTTGGGGGGGCTGAATAATCACACTCAACTTTCCTAGGGGCAGCGAATGGCGGTCATTAACCATATTTTTTAAGTAAATCCTTAACATACTTTTCTTGACAAATTGAAATTCCCTTAGGACATTGTTTAATTTGAAATCCCAAAAAGTAAGTTAATTCACCCATCATACTCATCTCATATTTCTTGGTCATTAATTTAGCAAAACGTTTACTAAGATTGACATTTGTTGACCCAAAGATGATATCATCCACATAAATCTGCACAATGATGAAATCACTCTTATCCTTGAAGGTAAAGAGTGTTTTATCAATAGAACCCCTGACAAATTTATTATCAGTTAAGAAATTGGAAAGAGTTTCATACCATGCTCTTGGAGCTTGTTTCAGCCCATACATTGCCTTGTGAAGTCTATACACATGGTTGGGAAACTCGCTGTTCTCAAATCCTTCAGGTTGTGCAACATACACTTCCTCAGCTAAATAACCATTGAGGAATGTACTTTTTACATCCATCTGATACACAGTGATGTTCATATAGGCAGCATAAGCAAGGAAGATTCTGATGGCTTCAAGTCTAGCAACTGGAGCAAATGTTTCATCATAGTCAATTCCTTCAGTCTGAGAGAACCCCTGTGCTACCAGTCTGGCCTTGTTCCTGATGATGTTCCCAATTTCATCCATCTTATTTCTATAGATCCATCTAGTGCCTGTGATATTCTTTCCAGGTGGAGCTGGCACTAGCGTCCATACTTTGTTCCTTTTGAACTGATTGATCTCTTCTTGCATAGCATCTACCCATCCTTCTTCTACCAGAGCTTCAGCTACTCTTTTAGGTTCAATTTGTGAGAGAAATTCAGAAAAGAGACATTCATTGGCAGAGGCTGACTCTGAGTCTTGGATTCGCTGTCTAGTTGTGACCCCTGCATTTGGTTCCCCAATAATGTTGACAAGAAGAATGTGTTGATCTCTTGACCACTTATTTTGAGGAGCTGGGGACTCAAGGACAGAAGCACTTGTGGGCACAGCTGGTACAATTTGAGTTTCATCCTGCTGACTAGGAGGGCTTTCTTCAAAGACTACTTCAGTGTCAGAGTCTTCTTCAGCCATATCAAGGGGTGCTATTTCATTATCAGCAGGAGAGTCTTCAGAGATTTGAAGAGTTGGTGAGTCATCAATAGCATGAGAAGGACCATCAGAGATTTGAGGTTCTTCTTCATCAAGTTCCTGAGAGGTGGGAACTTCTATGTTGTGAGTAGACAGAGGGTCAAAGGCAGGGACATAAGGAGTGAGAGTGTTGGAGTGATGATGACTGGTAGGTCTGGGTTCGGTGAACTCATCACTTGGGAAAGAAACATTTTCATTAAAATCAATTTCATCACCCTCTGTTCCTGTTCTCTGTATGACTTCATCATCTTCATTGAATCTAACATGGAATGTTTCTTCTACTTCTTGTCTTCTGATGTTAAATACTCTGAAGGCTTTGGCTGTTGGAGAGTATCCCAAGAAGAAACCATCATCAGCTTTTTCATTAAACTTTCCAAGTTTATCCATGTAGTTATAAATAAACACAGGGCATCCAAACACATGAAAATAGCTGACATCTGGAGATCTTTTTCTGAAAACTTCATAGGAAGTTTTACCATGTCTTTTGACAATGATTGATCTGTTTTGTGTGTAGCAGGCAGTGTGAACAGCTTCTCCCCAAAATTGCTTTGGTAAGGCTGCACCATTTAACATAGTTCTTGCTGCTTCAATCAAAGTCCTGTTTCTTCTTTCAGCCACACCATTTTGTTTAGGGGTGCCAGCTGAAGAGAAGTTATGTGAAATCCCTTTTTCATCACAAAAAGATTCAAGTTGATGATTCTTGAATTCAGTACCATTATCACTTCTTAGAGCTTTGACTCTAACATCATTCATATTTTCAACCTATCTAATGAAGGACATGATGGTTTCAGCTGCATCACTTTTCCTTATGAGGAAGAACACCCATGTGTATCTTGAAAATTCATCAACTATGACCAAGGTGTATTTGTTGTGATTAATGGTCTGAGGTTTGACAGGCCCAAACAAATCCATGTGAATGAGATGTAAGCACTTGTCAATAGAGAATGATTGCCTAGTCTTGAATGAAGACCTGTGATGCTTTCCTTTGACACAGGCAGAACAAGTCTTGTCTTTGGAAAACATTACTGAAGGTAGACCAGCAACCAAGTTTTGAGTGGCTATCTTGTTGATGTTCTTAAAGTTGAGATGAGACAGTCTTTTGTGCCACAGCCAATTGACACTTTCAGAGGCTTTAGCAAGAAAACAATTTGAGTTGTCTTAAGAGCATACAGCCATGTTGATGACATAAACATCTCTCCTTCTAGGTGCAATCAGCACAACATCATTGTTTTTGTTGAATATGGTTCCCTGAGTCTTAGTAAATAAAACCTTATTGTCAGCATCACACAATTGGCTGATGCTAATAAGATTATGTTTAAGACCATTCACATATGCAACCCTGGTAAATGTAATCCCATTGCAGTTCACTGAGCCATATCCTTCTGTGTCACCTGAAGAGTTATCTCCAAACACCACTTTAGGACCTGGCTCCTTTGAGTATCTGTGCAGGTATTGTTGAATCCCTGTCATGTGTCTAGAACAGCCACTATCTAGATACCATACCGATTCCTTGAGATATTTCTGCACATATACATAGAAACAGGTTAGTTCCTATGGTGAACCCACTTTCCAGTGGCTTCCCTGAACTGCTTATTAGCAACTCTTGTGTTCCTGAAGAACTTTTGGCATTGGGAGGGACAGTTCATTGTTTCATGGTTATAACTTCCACAGATATCACACCCAGGGAAGTCACCACACTCGTCTGAGTGATGATCTGTGAACCCACATAATTTACAGGGAGGATAAGGTTTGTAATTTCCCTGTTGTCTTTTGGAACTCTGTGGTCTGTCCCTAGAGGGTGTCTGAGCTCTTTTAGCTGCCATGTGTCTGTCATGATCTAAAGTCATATGGTGAGAGTTTTTACAAACATTGCAATAAGGTTTGATTAACCTTTCCCCTTTGGGTTCACCTAGGACTGACTTAGGTTCATGTGAAGTAGAGCATTCAGCGGAAGGCTTAATGTGTTGTTTCAAGAGTTCTACTTCTTTCATAAGATACAACAGGCGATCTTCAGTGGTAGGTTTAACCTTATTCACAGCTTTAGTAGCAACAGGCTTAAAAGCTACTTGTTTACCAGTTTGTTTAGCAGGCACATGAAAAACTTTAGCTGGAGGATTCTCAATATCAGTCCTAAGTTCACCCTTAGCAGATCTAGAAGAACTGCTGGGTTCAACTCCATAGAGTTTTGGCAAGGAGGGTAGCTCAGCCACATCTTCAGAGACAGGATCATTAGTCAAAGTGGTATCTGACATATGAATAGTCTCTGTAGATTTAAAGACAATGTCTTTGGGTTTGGTGAGTATCTTCAGCTTATTTTTCTTAGCAGATATATCCCTTTTTAAGTCAGCAGGCACTTCATCCCTAAGCAATTGATCTATAGTAAACATAGCACACATCCATTTTTCAATAACCTTGTTTAATTCAGAGACTTGATCATTTAAAGCAATGTTTTTCAAGGTTAATCTAGCTACTTCATTTTGCAGGGATATTTTCTCTAAATTAACCCGCCTGAGAGTTTCACATTCAGCTTTAGCATTTAGCATTTCAGATTTGACAGAGTGAAACTTATCAAGTAGGTTCTTTCTTTGTTCCTCAACAAAGTGTAAATCAACAATGGTGTAATCAAGGACATGCTTACATTCGTCACTATCAGACATGGATAGAAGCCTGTGTACCTTTTTCATTGTGATGTCAACCCATTGTCCTGATCTTGCATCACCTTTTCCAACAGCTGGTTCATCCTCAGCTATCGCCATGAAAGCCCTGACTCTGGTGGTGTCTTCTTCATCTGAAGTCAGTGGATCATCATTCCAATCATAAGTTTCAGCAACCAACCCTTTCTCTGTCTTTTTCTCACTACCCTTCTTCTTGGACAGAGCTTCAATCTTCAAGTTCATTTGTTCTAACTCAGCTTTAAGTGCCTTGTACTTATTTTTGTAATCCTTCTTCTCAGTGTCTGAAGAATTTGATTGAGATGAGTTATTGTGTTGTTTGAACTTGTAAGGTTTGGATGAAGATGATGGATAAGAGGGTGAGGATGTCTTGGTGGAAGGACAGTCTTTTTGAAAGTGTCCAAGCTTTCCACAGGCAAAGCAAGTTTCTTTTGATATGTCAGTTGGTTTACTAGCTGATCCTACTCTTCCTGATCTTTTGATGTATCTTCTTTGGTTGGCTAGAAAGGCTCTTTCATGGAACTATGCATTAAGGTCTGTCAAGAACTCTTGGCTGCTACGGGTATCTTCTTCAACATCAGAATCGCTGTCATGAGGATGTGTTGCAGAGATTAATGCTTTGGAAGATGCTCCTTGGACTACAAATCTTTCAGTCTCTGACTTGTAAATAGTATCAATTAGCCCTTCTTCATAATTGTACTTTCCATAGAGCTGAGCAAGGGTATCATTTTTGATTGAGTTGTTAGCTCTCTGAGTTTGATTCATGCTCAGCCACTTTCTTGGAAGGCTGTTGACAAAAGTGGCATTGATCTCAGCTTGACCAATAGTGACATCATTCATTGCTAGGTCATTGAGAAGAATCTTCAGCCTAGTATAGGTTTGCTGAACCTTTTCACCTTCAAGTGACTTGAAGGCATTGAACTGAAGTCTGAGTGCCTGAATCTTTGTCTCCCTTGTTTCAGAGGGTCCTTCATGGCCAAGGATGAGGTCTGTCCACATTTGTTTAGCTGTGGGACACTGAATGACAGACTTCATGATATGCTTGGGAAGACAGGATATTATGATGCTTTTGAGACGTTTATCTTGGTTTGCCAATTTCCTATCAGCTGGAGTCCATTGTTTGAGAGGTTTGGGAAGAGGGTTTTCTTCAGTGGATGTAAGCGCCATGAGAATATAAGGACCATTTTCTAAAATTTCTAGAAGAAAAGGTTCAAGCCCATCAAGATATACAAGAAATTGACTCTTCCAACTGGCAAAATCTTCTTCATCAAAGACTGGTACACTTGTGACGTGTGATCCACCTCTTGAGTCAAGAAGTTGGGGTAGATCATCGTCATTGGCAGGAGGGTTTAGTCTTGGTGAAGATGGGTTTGTGGAAGGTGGTTGTGGTGGGTTAGAAGTTTCTGGCATGGTGGATCTTGATTATAAAAATGAGAACGCTGTTTCTTGAAGGTTTTAATATCAAACACCGCTCTGATACCAATTGAAAGTCACTAATCAATGCAAGAAACCCTAATCTTAACTTAATTAACACAAGGTATTACTTTTCAAACGTAATCTTATTATTGTATAATAAAGAATTACAAGTGTTATGAATAACACAGTTTGATGACAATATGTTGTGCACACTTTGAACAACTATAAACCCTAACTTATGAATACAGTCGTAGCTGTTTGATTCACTAAGTTATATGCAATAATGTTATGAATATCTCAAAGTGTTGAACATTAATGCATGGATACACATCCTATTTATAGTGTTACGAGATTGACCTAAATAGTACTTGATGGCGACTACACAAGCTTTTACAAGTTCCCACATCAGTCACATGATGTCCTTCTATTCTTGGTAGTCTTCCATTATGCTTTAAGGAAACAGTTGTCAAAACAGTTTCCTTTTTCTTCATAGTCTCGAACATACAAATGGCATGTCCAAAGTGTGCTGAGAGTTATCAGGGTATTGCCACCCCTGTTAACTCTCAACCCCTCAGAGTCCCTGATACATCTTGGCTGTTATCTATCACAACCAATGAGTATGTCTTCAGGTAATCTTCGACTTCCCTGACAATGTCTCTGACATGGACTCCTCTGAGGTTGCTCACAGAGACTTAGATCTCTGTGAGTCTTGCGAAACTTGCCTGCCTCCTAGGCACAGGCAAGGGACTATCTAACAGCCTAATTATGTTTAAATCAATGATCAGGGAATCTAACAAGTTTAGATTCCCAACAGGAAAGTAATGTCTTCTGATGCGGTTAATATGATGGTCAGATAACTACTCATTTATCTAAAAAGCTGAAACTTTTAAAGACTTGGCATATGCTATGAATTGCTCCACTTTGGCATAAATGTGATTGAGCCACAGATACCATGTTTTGTGATTTTGTAATGAGATTTGGTATATAACACAAATCTTCAACTGTCTCCCCATCGCATCTCATTGCTGGACCGAGGCGATAATTAACTAGCGAGGTCTTAGTTTCAAACATGTGCATCATCTTTGTTGATTTAACTTACAAAGCTGATATTAATAACATGGGCATCATCTTAGTTTCAAATATGTATGTGTATTATATTGTTTTTTTTCAATTCATAAACAAAAAGAGTGAAAAAAAGTAAGAACAATTAAGTTTCTGAAAGACCCTTTTTATCCCACATCGGTTAGGTGAAGTAAACAGACAAGTGGGCGTTGACTATAAAAACAAGGGCCTGGTAATGGAATAAGCATACCTTTCTCGGCCTTTTGGCTAAGATCAAGTGTAGTATCTGTTCTTATTAGTTTAATATCTGATATGTGAGCCATCGGCTCACTCGATATTAACCTTAATTTTTATGGGGGAAGAGCCCACCACAGTAGCTTGCTGCTGGGATTCTTCTCGTGTCGCCTTGGCGTTGCACTACTGCCTAGGCTTAACGCACCCCTCCAATTACTTGTTCCACGTTTATTCTGGGTATCTGTTCACTGTTTGTCACATAATAAAAGACAGCTTGAAATCTTGTATATGGTTCGTACATTGAACGACAATATTCATTCTCGTAATGGGCAGCGTCGTGTACATGGTTCAACCAGAGTTATCACATAACTCAAAATGAGATAAACAAACACTGAATAAAATGAGTCTATTTGACCTAAAAAGTCAATGTACTAGAGACGCATTTTACGTAAGTTAGAAGTACACTGATGTCTTTCATGATTGATTGATTAACGTTGTTGACTTGTTTTGATGGCTAGTAAGTAACTGATTTCCGAGGTTTATGTTTAAACAATGTGTTTTGGAGTTCTGTTTTGACATGCTACAAATGGTTTTATCCCACATCGCTTGGGTAGTGGAAGTTGAGAGTGAGGAAGGTTGTATATAAAGAACAAGCTGAGCACAAAGCGAACTATTCTTTCGCCTTTTACTAAAGAATACCGTGTGCTCGTTGTATAAATTGGCATACGCCTATTTTTGGAGAGTTTCTTCCCACAAGGAAGAACTCCAACCAATATTCAGTTAAAAAAATCTTATAAGATCACTCATGTGACAGCTATGTCAACTTTGTTCTCAGTTCTGTGTACTTTGTTTTCGCCAGATAATTCCAAAGCAGCTGTGATATATCTTTTGCTATAAAAAAAAAACTTTACTTTATATGGTACTTTAGATCCGTTGCTGGGAAGTAATTCTTGGTTTTAACTTTTAACGAGTCACCTTGGTGATCCAACATAGGGAATCCTTTACTCACAGACTGTTTAACCTCCATGATGCTCATTTACAGTAGGGGCAAACTGGGTGGTTTGGTAATGGGTCAACACGAGTTTGGATCAAAACTGCAAACCTTTGGGACGAATAAAATGAGCTTTGGTTGGCCTACGTTTGCACGGTATTACTGCTCCGTTAGTTGACTTGCTACATCTCTGGAGTTATTATTGCGGTGCTTGTGCATAATCCGGACGAGACTGTAAATGTGTAGACGTGTAGTTCTGCCATAACTAAAGTTGAATAAGGAAATGAAACGTTTATGAATTTTCACTTTTGAGGTCAAAACTAAATAGTTCTCGTCTTTTAGATTCTCACGGTTTGTTGGAAATTTTTAGGATGAATGCTATAAATGTGCGTAAATTTACATAAATATAGATCAGAAAGAAAGGTTAATCATGAAGATGAAAATGAGTCTATTTGACCTAAAAATTCAATGTACCCGAGAGGCATTTGACTTTCAAGGTCAAATTAGCTAATTTTTGGCTTCTTGATTCTCAAGTTGTTGGACGCTTCATTACATGTAAGTATGACAATATGCCTAAACTCGCATGAATCTAAATCTTCCAAAAGCTTACAACATTTCACAGCGGTTTTAAACGTACAATTTATATATCATATTATGGCATCATTTCATCTATGTCCCTCCAAAACTTGATATGTGAATGCTACCTCTGGTCCATGTTATAATCCTTTATTAAAATCAGATACCCGTTTTCAAATGCAAAGCCAAACACCCTCTTACTTACCTGGATGGTTATAGAGCAGTACGGATGGTCAACGATATCAAGCTCAATGTTGATGCATTAATGGTGATTAAAACCATGGGTGCCGTCCGTGGCGACACCAATATTGTTTTGTGAGGATGGAATGGAAGAAAGACATTAACCAAAGGTGACCAAGGTTCTCCTTACTGCAAGTTCCTTTCCATATACTCTAGAGCTGCTCAATAAGTTGCAAGTTGTTACGAGGCCTAAGGTGTTTGATAAGTATATTACCCCGTAGGTTGTTGCATATAAGTCTAAGAATTTTGTACGACATACAAAGAAGGTCTTTTACTTTCTCATCCAGTTATTTTACCTACAATATATGAAATGTCTGGGAGACGTTGAGACATGTTTAATTTTATTCATAATATTTGCATGATGGTAGCTTATTAGTAACTTTTTCCTAACAGTAAACTCTTACAACCTACACTACCTATTTGACCATATATTTCCAAGCTCTTAAATGTCAAAATGTTGTATGACCCGGTTTTGCCATAGGTTTCTTGTGTTGATTTGGCTGGTCGTAAAACCTCTTGGAGGCCACAAATATCTTTTCAAGACTCTCAAGTGGGACTCGTGGTTATACACTTGGAAGAATCCCCAATTCTTGCATGCAGAAATTGATATAGTTTTGTTACCACCCGCTGTCACATATATAGATTTGACTTGGTGATAGTCCTCGTCATGACCATTATCCACCGACTCTTAAAGGTGAGAATTATATTCCTTTGTTGCTTCGTGGTTTAATCAGCTGGTTCTATTTGTTACGTTGTTTCACCCAAGCACTCTGTAGAGGTGGCAAATTGACCTTGCCGGGTGGTTATGTTTGGGTTATAATGGCAGTTTAGCATGCGTCAAAAAGTCAAACGAGTAATGTCGTGTTTTTCCGACCTGATTCTTATTTAGGAAAAAAGCAACTTGCCCAATGAACTCCACATGGACAAAGATATTTCAGTGAAGGGGAAGAATGGAAGAAAAGGTACAGGTGACGGTGATCCATCTGTTGGTCCCCGTTTACCGTAAAGGTGCCTTGGAAGAACTTAAGCTCGGATTGTTTGAAGCATGAATTGACTTTTTGTTGGTTATTATTATGCCATTACTATTTGTGCTCAAATGGTTCATATCTGATCACTCTGTCTCAAAATAGGGTGTTTGGGATTGCTTTTTTTTGCTCATCTACTTTTTGTATAAGCAGAAAAGCAATTTTTTCATTCAAACACTTTCTGCTTATAACTTGTTTTTCATAAGCATGTAATGATGGTAATGAGTTGCTTGTTTTGTGAAAAGTGGTTGCCACATCAATATAACACGGAACCACAGTTGATTCAAAACACACACAGTAAACACAGTGTTGATCATCAAAATGAAGGTGGTTGTTATTTGTTTTCTAGCTAGCAACACCCATGCGTAAGCCGTAAAGGGACTGCTTCCATAAAGACCTCTGGCAAAATAAAACTACAAAGAAGGGCCCAACCGGGTTCGAACCGGTGACCTATTGATCTGCAGTCAATTGCTCTACCACTGAGCTATGGACCCTTTTTGTTTTTTATTTGTTCAAGACAAGGTTGTAAATAGCGTGAAGCGTGGCGTAGCGTTATAGCCAAGCTACAGAAGCTATAGCGAAGCTATGGCGTTTTCTGAAGCGTGACATATAGCGGCACAAAATATTTATAAATTAGTATTTATATAGCGAGTTTATAAAATGAAACAATATTTTAATTTTAGTTGAAAACAAAACCGGCTATTAGTTATTTAAGGATTTATTTCCATAGTAAAATTACTAAGCCGAAGTCAACTAAATAGCCAAAAATTAGTAAACGAGCAAAATTCTTGTAAATCAGCAAAACGATTCCAAAAAAAGCGCCACGTTACGCGCTATAGCGCGCTATATCCCGCTTTATGACGCTTTTTAGCACGCTACGCCTTAAGACGCCGCCTTAGTCTGTTTCGTAACGTGGAGGCCACACTTCATGCTATAGCCCGCTATAAGGAGCGCTATAGCGCGCTATTTAGAACCCTGGTTCAAGATATAAAAAAATACAACAATTACACATAAGAACTTTTTGGTCTGTCTGTGAAAGCATATCATCAGATTTATACTTCTTTTGGTGCCTGGCATGGACATGAAACTCGGATGCTATCGTGAGTCTAATTTAATATGCTGTATGAACGGCAAGTTAACGTTCAAACATAAACAACGAATTAATAAGGGCCCAACCGGGTTCGAACCGGTGACCTATTGATCTGCAGTCAATTGCTCTACCACTGAGCTATGGACCCTTTTTGTTTCTAGCTGTTATGTGTAATTATGCTATCCTGAGTCTTATATAATACTCAGGTTTAATAGAAGTCCAAATTTCTTAGTGTAAGACCATGTGCAGTCAGGGGCGGAACTATTTGGAAGGTGCGGGGGCGGCGCCCCCCATGCCTCGCCAAAAAAATCAAATTTTACTGTAATATATGAATAGGACAATATATATGATGGTTGGAAGTTTAAGTTGCTTTGGATTCTGAGGTTATACAATCAGACCAGACGAAAGTGTGTGTAAAGTCTCGAGTATAAGGTGTGTCTACGGACATATGTTCAAAATATGGAACTGTAAAACAGAATTGATTAAATTAAGCTCAGACTAAGTAGAAGTACAGGTGATCGGTAAAAGGGCACATATTTTTCCAGGCGCAAATTCAGTTCATACTAAGTACAAATGATCTGTAGAAGGGCATGTCATTATCTCATTACTACAAGAATTTAAGGCCTTGGTCCCAGACCCCTTAATGCCTTATGAACCGCAAAACCAAAATTCCGTAATAATGGCTTTATTCACACTATATATTGGTACATAGTTACATGCGTTAGAAATTTAAGACCATTTGCAGCAGGGTGACTGGGTCTCAAAATATTTCGAGCAGCAAAATGGTACAAGTAAAACTAGCACTATAATTCAATCAGCTTATAACTTTTACCTGCCATTGACTAAACTGCAATGGCTTAGTAATTTACTAACCATACATATCCAGACACAAGTGTGTCTGTTGAAAAAAGAGCAAATGAGCCTTCAACAATGTTTCCTTATGGATAGAGACAGCGCTGAATCATAGGCTGGTAAAGTGCCATATTAATGTATACTTGTTACTTCAATGTTCGATTATCATCACCATTAAGTATCACACTGTTTATGAGTGTTCATCCACTTGATCACTTAGAGGCCGAGAATATCTTTTCACGGTTCTCAAGTGGGACCCCGTGGTTGATCACTTAGAAGAATCCCCCCAATTCTTTCATGCATCACGTACCTCACCTACAAGATTTTGTACTGCTGCAGCATCATGGTCAGCAGGAGACGAGTTGATCATAGGAGAAAGATCGATTTGTGGGTTAAGCTTCAATTATTGCAAGTTTGCATAAAAGTTGGCCGGACCAAGTTTTCCCATGACTAATGATAGTCCAATTGATTCTAGCGTTACGTTTGTCAAGACACCGACTATTCACCCCCTTACGAACTCAAACAAAATTTAAGCCCTCATACAAATATAATTTTCCATCGATCCTGAGTGAGGAAATCTAAATTGTTATAGATTCACAGGAACTGATGATGTTTTCTATCTTTATTTATGTTTGTCAAATGATATATGGTGGACGAGGTTTCAGAAGTGCATATTGATGAGGTATGTTGTCCCACATCGCTGGGTTAGCTAAAGTGGATGAGGCATAGAGGTGTATAAAATAAGATGTTGGGCTTTCTTTAGAAGCATCTTTGCGCTTGGGGCAATGACGCAACTAATGAGGTAATAGCCGAGGCGCGTCAATTGCTGGTTGAAAACTATTTCCAAACCTCCTCCTTGGCCTCGGGTCTCCCTTGGCCATCGAGAATTTCTGGAAGGGCTCCCTTTTAAAGAGTAAAGCCCTACAATTTTTAGTTAAATTTTTTATGGTAAGTTTTGCCTCTTTGGCCTTTTGTCTGTTGTTAAGGTATCAATACGAGACGATAGTTAATCTTTAACCACCATAAGTCCACACTCATGACCCAACTAGCACCATAGTCGCTATAGTTAATGTTTATTGCTGGTATTGGGTGACTCTTTAACTATGGATTCTTACCTTTGTTTTGGTCTAAGTGATCTATACAAGTCCCACAATTTGGCTCTATAAACTTATAAGTTCAACTCACCATGTGACTCGTCTAGACACAAAAGATCGAGTGGCGTGTTCCATGATGTGATTTGAAACCCTTTTAGACCAAATTATGAGAGCACCAAACTACCAATATCATTTTTGTTGTCACGCCGGAGCTTGATCTTTAGATCCAACCTAAGTCGAGGTTAACATGTGTGTTACCCTTTGTGACAGGTGAACTGAGGACGATCAAGAACGTCCAAAGGAACATTCATTCTACAGTCTCGTGAACAAACTCTTACCTCTACAGGAATTGAAAACTAAAATCGGCCGCTAAACCAAAGCCCAGCCGTTTGAACACCACTTACACATATTTACAGTAATACATACTTGTAATTAAGTTGTCTCATTTTAAACTTTTAGAATCTTCAATAATATTGAATAGATAGATTTATTCAGTTATTTATATGTGTTTTTATACTTTTTCTAGAGGTAAAGTTGCAAACATTAAAACAACTGATTACAACTGTTATGAAAATAAATAAACTACAAGAAATTATAGAACCTCGAAACCATGCCCATCTTGAATAGAATACAAGCACAAAAATCCGAATAAAAAAACATATATGTTACTTGCCAACAGGTACATCAACGATAGTATGCTCATCACAACAAAGCTCTACATTGCATATGCGTTTTATCTTAGACGTAATCTTAGTAAACAATTCCACCCTTTGGGGGCGGTTTGCATATACGATCCAAAATACAAGACTAAGCATTATTCCTACAAAAACAAGAACTAAAGCCGCATAGATGAAGATGGTGTACAATGGCCGACAGTGGTTGGAAGTGATAGTTTTGAACATTTCTTGACAAAATTGCAGTCTTGAAAGCTGAGTAATGGGGGCGTGTAGTGCTTAGCTTATGTTTACTGCTCCTGTTAGTTACTGGTACATCTCCGGAGTTAATCTTCGGGTGCTTCTGCATAATCCGTATTCAATCACTGTACATGTGTAGTTCTGCCATACATATAGTTGAAATAGGAGATGAAAAGTTTATGAATTTTCACTTCTAAGGTCAAACTAAGTACAGTAGTTCTCGTCTTTGAGGTTCTTACGGTTTGTTTGCAAGAAACAATAATATGAATATGCGTAAACATACATGAAAACAGATAGAAAGGTTTAGATCGGTTCATACCATATTTCATGTTGATCATAATGATGAAATGAGTCTATTTGACTGAAAAAGTCAATATACCAAAGAAGCATTTGACCATATTGGGTAAGTTAGAAGTACACTGATGTCTTTCATGATTGATTGATTAACGTTGTTGGTTTGATTGACTGATTTCCGAGGTTTATGGTTAAACAATGTGTTTTGGAGTTCTGTTTACATGGTTAGTTTTGGGTGTTGGGTTTTATCCCACATCGCTTAGGTAGTCGAAGTTGAGAGTGAGGAATGTTGTATATAGAAAGAACAAGCTGCATACGAAAACAGTCACGCAGCCAAGCAATGAGCACAAAGCGAACTATTCTTTCGCCTTTTACTAAAGAATACCATGTGCTCGTTGTATGAATTGGCATACGCCTATTTTTGGAGAGCTTCTTCCCACAAGGAAGAACTCCAACCAATATTCAGTTAAAAGTTAGTTTGTTAGTCATCTTTTGTAAAAACAAATGCTTGGTAACGTGAATGTTTACATGGAATATGATTTGCAGGTATTTGAACTGTGCCAAAAAATGAGGGCGCTCGCTGTTTTGTTCAGAAGAGGGAGAACGCCTCCTTTACCAGAAATCCTTAAACAAAACTTAAGTGCAAAGAAGCGCTCCCTTGAAGATGAGCAATAAGATTTTAATGAATACTCGAGGTGTCATATGGTACATAAATATTGATACTGTATATAACAATCACATTGGTTGAGAAACAAATTTAATGATTAAGTTATACGTACATCTTTTGTGATATACATTAAAAAGATCACTTGAATGAGCAAAGACAATAGGGAGTGGGGTAATATAAAGGGAAAGAGGCAATTGTGAAAGGTACTTACCTGGACGGGGTCAATGGATGATCAAGAAGGTCCATGGCCTGGGTTGGTGACCTCAATTGCACTTCGGAGGTGTGCCCGCTTAAGGTCGGCTCAAGTAGTCAAACGTACGTCGTTCTTTGTTGCTGTGGGAACCTGCGTTCGCGCGACCCCTGCCCAAAACAAGTCTCAACTTTTATACTAATACTATATTTGGTAAAGCTTACTTTGGGATTTCATTGTTTTTTGGGACAAATAAGCTAATCGATTAAGGCTTTTTGAGTAGCATAAGCTACTGCATTAAGTACAAAGTAAAAATTTTATTATGACCCAAGATAAATAGTTGAAGGTATTTTTGTAGTGACGATTTTATAGTCCAATGGTAGATGAACAAATAAGAAACGAAGTGAATGTATGTTATGCTTATTGCATTTTTCATATAAACGCTACATTGATGAAATAGTTCAGGCGTGGAATGACATGTATGATGTCAAGTGGTGGCAGACCAGTGTTCCATCTTTCCAGCTGGAACCATATGGTGAGTTTCTCGTTAATGTTGTTGATCATGGTCATTAAACAACAACATGCTTCCCACTGTTATCGACTTTTCATGTTAAAAAGTACCAAGAAAATTGTATCCATTTTATAAAAAGTTATTGTCGGGCTAAGAAGGGGTTCAACCAAGGTCAAGGGAACGGGTTGATTCAACTGTGCTCTACAGAGTGTCTCGAACAGCTTATGTGCATTTCTTTCACATAGCCTTCACCTAGCCAATTCTTGGCAATTCCAATTCCCCTTTACTAGAAGGCTGAGCCAAACCTTCCTAGTCTTCCACAGGGTCAACACAGTGCGCACAATCTTGTGCAAACACTAGACGACTACACGTCATCATAGTCTCAGACACAGCCGATCCCCACAGACGGCAATTCCAATTCCCCTTTACTAGAAGGCTGAGCCAAACCTTCCTAGTCTTCCACAGGGTCAACACAGTGCGCACAATCTTGTGCAAACGCTAGACGACTACTCGTCATCATAGTCTCAGACACAGCCGATCCCCACAGACGCTCGAGCCAAAGTTGCCCCTAGCTCTTAGCCCTTCTATAACTTTAATGCCCCCACTTGGGTCACAAGCCCACGCTACTGGACTCGGCAAACGCAAATGGCCCAAATGGTCCTTTTAAATATCATTATGGTTTCATCTTTGGGCGATGTGGGATAGTTTAAGGTTTCAATATTTCACTTACAAGTACTTTCTTCACATGGCTAAAAAAAGCTCTTTATGAGCCAATTTTTATCCAAAGAAGCTTACCGTTGTACGGTCTATCACAAATACACTATCGATCGGGTAAAGGTTACAGTATTGCACCCATAAATTTTCTTTTATGTACTTTCTTACGGAATACATATAGACAAGCTGATATTTTGGCTTACCATGAATTGAGTTTGACCGGATGAACTGAAGACGAAACAGAAATTCTATCTGGGATCGAAAATGTGAGCCAAAAACTGGATTCAAAGTGCACGTAGTTCAGTCCATCCACAATGAATAAGCATACAAGGTCATGGTTTTTTTTGTTTGTTTTGTAACGGAGTGGTAATTTGAGGAGTGTGCAAATCATGTGTACCCTCAAGAATTGACTAAACTTTGAATTTCTTTAATATGAAGTATATTTTTCTTGCTTAGCGAGACCTTGATTTTTTAAAATATAAGAATATTATAAATGAAAATATTTGATCAAAATTTTTTTATGAGAAAATGTACACACATAGTTCACTATAAGGGCCCAACCGGGTTCGAACCGGTGACCTAATGATCTGCAGTCAATTGCTCTACCACTGAGCTATGAACCCTATTTGTTTACAAGATATTATGTGTAATCATGCATTATCTAGATATAAATACATAGGTAAATACACATCAGAACTTTTTGGTCTGTCTGTGAAAACATATCTATCTGTCTTGAGATTTATACTTGTTTTGGTCCCTAGAATGGATGACATGAAACTTGGATGCTATCGTTGAGTCTTTTTAGTGTAAGACCATGGTCCAACAAACCATACAACGTAAGCTTTCTTTGGGTAAAAAAATATATTCACGCTGTAAAATATTGGCTCATAAAACAGCACTTTCATATAGCCCATGTGTAGAATAGTATTTGTAAGCTAAATATATAAATCTTTAAACTGTCCCACATCGACAGATTGTTAAACCAATGTAATGTTTAAAAGACCAGTTCGGACATCAACTGTCCAGTAGCGCGGGCTTATAACCCATCTGGGGAATTAAAAATATCGAAGGGCGGCCAACGTTGAGCTCGTGTGTCTGTGGGAATGGCAGGATTATTGCCAGTACAGAGTTGTCACAAAATTTGTGTGCACCTTCTCGCCCTGAGCGAATACTACTAGTATCAACTTAGGAAGGCTATTAATGCCGTTTTGAGACACTCTCGAAGAGCACCGCTGCATCACCCCGTTCACTCGATCATCGTTGGCCCCTTCTTAGTTCAACGGTAACTTTTTATAGTGTAAGTACAAACTTTTTTTTATCATCCATTGACCCCATCCAGGTATGTGATTCTATAATATAATGTGTCAGCATCACTTCCCTTCATTATTGCAGGCAGGCTGAAAGTCTTGTTCATGTTTGAACGCTAAATTGTGGATTCATACTTCATTTTTTGAAGTCGATTACTCATTAACGGATTACTGGTAATGTTGACTGAGACAATTTAACTACCTAAAACGTGAAGTGTGAACGATTGCCCCTTTTGTTGCAAGATACACAAACGTGTCAACTTTCTTAGCCGAAAGTCCGAAAGTACAACCTATTTTTCACCTTTACCTATGTGGGATATCTCAACCAATGTGGGATATCTCAATATGCTCACCTTTTTTTCCCTATGTTTGATTATTGTTTCTGATCATAGAAACAATGATGTGTATTATGACAGGATATAATGTTTCATTTTCATTGATGAAAATTACAACAAGGAAGCGTCGCTATATGCAAAGTTCAAAGGTTATATAAAAATTGTCATGTGATCACGATATCCAGTGATGTCGTACAAACAGACCATGATCAACAAATTCCAAGGATCTCACACAATATTTCACTCCCACGGAAAGAACACCCTGTACGCAGATTCAGGTCTTGGGCTTTGATTCTATAGGTTAGAAGGGGTTAGTAACCGGCTAACCGGTTAGTAACGGTTAGACCGATTATACATTTTTCTCCCTTAGACCGGTTAGTAGCCAGACTGATTAACCGGTCCAACTTGGTCTTTGACCAAAAGCCGGCATTTTTTTAACACTAACCGAAACTGGTTCAGTTAACCGGTTCTGTGCACCCCTAAATTCATAATTTTGCTTGATTAAAATCTAGAAAATTTACTTATCTTAAAAAAAACATGATTATTCTCAAGTCTTTCCTCTGCTGATGTGTTTTTAATTTTAATCGATCTAATAACAAGCAAAAGTAAAAACCAAGTTGACTCTGTGGCCCAATGGATAAGGCGCTGGTCTACGAAACCAGAGATTCTGGGTTCGATCCCCAGCAGAGTCGCTTTTTTCATTCTTTTTTATGAGCAAACAGGAATTAAAATCCAAACACCGCATCTCCCTTTTCTTATTTGGAGTGTGGAAAATCATGTTTATAAAATGTACATGACTTCATTGAACCTCCCCCACTTTATAGAGTCTTCTTATCATTCATTTGTTCTTCACTTGTCGATGTGGGACAGCATTCTCTCAACATATAGGGAATGAGCTCTGTTTTGTTTTCCGTCTCACTGATAAGTATTTGTAAATGTATCATAAGTAATTGTAACTATTTGCTATATTAGAATCATTGACCATGTCAAAAATGTGATGGATTTATAATTACTCGGATGCATTCAAAGATTATGTGATTTTCAGTAAGCTCGTTATTGTGTACGGAGTACATGTCACTATGTCAACGTCCCTTGACAAGAAGTTCGTCATTTTGGGTACATAAGGATTAGATACAAGTGTTCTTGTGACCAATATGGGCACATTTTTGGTTCATAAGTTATCTTTTATAGTTGCCGGCCATGATCATGGACACACATTGAAGGAATATGTCCACGTAAATAATATATGTCCGGAAGTCGTCCCGAACCTAAGGAGACGCACGCGTTAATACGTAAAACAATTAGACGTTAATATATTAAGCGTAATATATTAATTAGTGATAAGCTATGACGAACCTTAACTAATAGTTAGTTAACGGGTTTTGACAAAGGCTAGTGGAATTGTCCAACAACTGACTCCTCCTTACACGCCACAACACAATGGTTTTTCTGAGAGGAGAAATCGAACTTTGCTAAACATGGTTCGATCAATGATGAGTCTTTCTACTTTGCCACTATCCTTTTGGGATTATGCTTTGGAGACTGCTGCATGCATTCTCAATATGGTTCCAACCAAGAAGGTTGACAAGACTCCATATGAACTATGGCATGGAAAAGTTCCTAACTTGTCTTACTTAAAGGTCTGGGGTTGTGAGGCACATGTGAAACGTCACACGCCTGACAAACTTCAATCAAGATCGGTTAAGTGTGTCTTCATAGGTTACCCTAAGGAAACTATGGGTTACTATTTCTACTACCCACCTGAAAACAAAATAGTTGTTGAGAGGTATGCAGATTTCTTTGAAAAGAATCTCATAGTTCAAAAAGAGAGTGGGAGGATTGTAGAACTAGAGGATGAAGATATTTTACCTTCTGAAACTACTAGCGAACATCTAATTGAGGAAGAAAGTCTTGCACCTGATGTAACTCAAGAAGAGGATGTTGTCCCCATTCATAAATCTAAAAGAACAATCAAAGCACCTGAACGACTATGTCTAAATGTAGAAGTCGAGGAACATAGTTTAGGGGATCTTAATGAACCCACTAACTATAGAGATGCAATATTGGATTCTAAATCTGATAAGTGGATTGTTGCTATGAATGCGGAAATGCAATCTATGTATGATAATCAAGTCTGGAGACTTGTAGATTTACCACCCAATGCGAAGATCATAAAGGGTAAGTGGATTTACAAGAAGAAGACGGACATGGATGGCATTGTACACACCTATAAAGCTCGATTTGTAGCAAAAGGGTTTACACAAACTTTTGGTGTTGACTATGAGGAAACCTTTTCTCCTGTTGCAGATTTGAGAGCTATTAGGATCTCATAGCTATAGCAGCGTGCTATGACTATGAGATATGGCAAATGGATGTAAAAACCGCGTTCTTGAATGGTTACTTGGAAGAATAAATCTATATGGAACAACCGGAAGGTTTTATTGATCCTAAGCATCCTAGAAAAGTATGTAGGCTTCAAAGATCCATTTATGGGACTTAAGCAAGCATCAAGAAGCTGGAATAAAAGATTTGATGAAGAAATCAAAAAGTTTGGTTTTGATCAAAATCCATATGAGCCATGTGTATATCAAAAAGGTAGTGGGAGTAATGTTGTTTTCCTAATCTTGTATGTTGATGACATAATCATTATGGGAAATCATATTCCAAGTTTACAAGAGGTAAAGACCTATCTTGGAAAGTGTTTTTCTATGAAAGATTTAGGGTAAGCGGCATTTATTCTTGGAATCAAAATATATAGAGATAGATCGAAGCGGTTAATTGGACTAAGTCAAAATGCATATCTTTATAAGATCTTAAAGAAGTATAGAACGGATAATTCCAAGCGTAGTCTCATTCCTATGCAAGTGCACACTGACTTAAATAAAACACAAGGTGCTACTACATCTGAAGAGATGAAGCGTATGCAAAATGTTCCTTATGCTTCGGCTGTAGGTTCTATTATGTATGCTGTGAGATGCACAAGACCTGATGTTGCGTTCGCGCAAAATATTACAAGCCGATTTCAGCAAAATCCAGGTGAAAGTCACTGGACTACTGTGAAAAATATTCTTATGTATTTAAGACATACTAAGGATACGTTTTTGGTTTATGGTGGAAATCCTGAAGCTACTGAGGTGCAAGTTAATTGTTATTGTGATGCTGGATTTGAAACTGATAGAGATGACACTAAATCTCAAACTGGGTATGTTTTCGTTTTGAACGGAGGCGCGGTAGTATGGAAGAGCTCCAAACAAAGTACTACTACACAATCTTCCACATAAGCTGAATATATCGCTGCTTCTGAAGCTGCAAAGGAAGTTGTTTGGATGAGGAAGTTTATTGGTGAACTTGGTGTAGTTCCTACCAATGAAGAACCAATAAAGATGTATTGTGACAATTCAAGTGCAATCATCATAGCTAACGAACCGGGAGTTCAGAGAGGCGCCATACACTATCAAAGGAGATATCACTATGTTCGAGAATGTATCAAACTAGGTGAGATTGATCTAGTTAAAGTTCATACAGATAATAATCTAGCAGATCCTTTTACGAAGGCTTTACCTGGTAAAAAGCTTACTCAACATGCTAGGAGCATGGGACTTCGTCCTGCTAGTAGTTTCATGTAATCTGTTTTAGTATTTGGATAAAGGATATTGTTAAACAATACTTATTTTATGAATTGAAGTATTGGATATATTCGTTTTCTTTAATATTTATTGGTCCTATTTTTGCATGTTTAAATCCTTGAATAATATGTTATTCTAAATTTTCTATGTCGATTAATTATATGGGAATATACTTAAATTAAGACATATATGAGAGATGTTAATATTCGTAGCATATGCAAGAAAGGTTCACCAACTCATACGATATCCAAAAGTTGTATATTGGACATCTCCTAATAACAAGTCAATCACTTTATGGATCGGCGTTTTTAAGTGAAACTTGTAAATGATTTACATTACTAAATCCTTTGACTTGAGATGCAAGCAGGTCTTATATATGTGGACGACACTTTTTGCTATAGTTCTAACGCTGTCCTGAATAAGGTAGTAATAAAGACTATAATCATTTGTATCTTGAAGCATGTAAGAGGCACGTGTAGTTAAGATAGAATTTGTTCATTCAACTAGGTTTGAATAATAATGCTACTGGGCCCCTCGTTAATTAGTTAGATGTTTGTATCGCCATACACAATGGTAATCTAGATATGTCTCGATTAGATTGGTAATTTATATTAATTATGTAATGCGAGAAACAGAATAGTTAAAATGGAATGACATTGATCCATATCCATTATTAACATGACATTTGAGAAACAAAGGGATTGTAAAAGTTTAAGTCATTTAATTGTATTTTATGGAAAACTACACTCGAGAGTTTCCGGGAGCATTGGCGTGTTGCTAGACGCTAACCGATGTTATTATATTATATTATTGTACATGTCCAAGTGGGAGCTGAAGGAATATGTCCACGTAAATAATATATGTCCGGAGGTCGTCCCGAGCCTAAGGAGACGCACGCGTTAATACGTAAAATAATTAGACGTTAATATATTAAGCATAATATATTAATTAGTGATAAGCTATGACGAACGTTAACTAATAGTTAGTTAACGGGTTTTGACAAACGATAATTAAATGTTAATTATAAATATTTATTATATAAACTATAATAAGGAAGTTAGTTTTTGTTTAGGAAACATATACTTTTCCTATTTGGAAAAGGACTAATGACCCACATTTCATGCATATATATACAATGACATTGTGTCATTGATATTGGATTATTCCAACGATAGAAAAACAAAAGCGGATAACGATTCCCGATTTTGGTTTTTATGCGATTAGAGTTGGTTTGGTTTTGAATTTATTTGATTTAAGAAATCAAATCCGATTAGCTTTATCACTATCAGTACTAGCATACTTAATTGTTTGCTATAACGTATTGTGAGTGTATTCTTAGAGAGATCATACTTTGATCTTTATTAGTGGTTCGATAAAGGTGTTTAATCCATCGCTAAAAGGTACGCGTTTCTTTATTGTTTATGTTAATTACTTGTTTATACGTGATTCTATATTCCGCTGCGTACTCGTGATTATTAATGTGTTAATATGATAAAAGGTTTTTTTTATAAATTCCAACACACATAATTTGAGGGTGTAAATAACTTGATACTTCTTCGAACATTGTACAAACCTCAACATTAGTGTCACGTGGAGATCATTTTAATGCATACACCGACGATACAATTTTGATTCTCGCTCATACTGTTCGTTTTACACGCAGCTGAACCGAACTCGTGTGTAGTTTATATAGATGGTGAATCTGTCATCTTCATGTGATGTGGAGGTAGGCTGATTATTAGGGAATAAATAGGCCCAAGCCCGGTTTGTGGGTTTGAGGCATTAGAGTTTTGTCATTATAAATATGGCCATGAATAATATCATACTCATGGGGTTTAGTCCTTCTTATATGATATCATGAGCACATGTGGATCTAGTCGGCCACCATGAGGAATTCCTCACTATCTCTCTACCACCCCGTCAAAACTCTCATCTCCATCATTTTAATGTCGGCCACCATGAGCCGCTTCTATCTTTTACAAAAAAATAAAAAGCTCCTTCGCCGATCGGTCACCATAGAAAATCATCTTTGATCTATCACTCCATATGAAAACAAAAACAAAAATCCAAATCCCCAAAACCCTAAATCTAAAAATTGGCAGCCCTTTATTTTTCTTTACGTTCTCTCGTTTCAAATAAATCTATAGTCACATGTCATGCATATCAAATCAACATATGTGGTCAAGACCACCATGTCTCCTCCCAACACCATATCTCTTATCTTTTTTTTATACCTCACAACTGTTCTCAAGCATATAGACGGACACAACAAGAATCGTCATATCTAGGTTCTTTTAGCATTGGAAATCTACGTTCTTTTAAAGATGCCGCTTGCGAAGTTTACAACAGTTGGATCAAAGATCTCGAAGACCTCCACTCCAACTGCGGGGAGTATTAGAGGAGATTAGGTTAGTCGGCCCAAGCCCGTATGTGGGCTTAGGTCCATTAGGGTTTCATTATGTTTCATGTAATCTCTATATATTTTGATTGAATAAGACATTATAACGACGGGGTTTTTCTATCTTCTTACATGTTTCATGTCAGAAGGACTAAACCCCATGAGTATGATATTATTCATGGCCATATTTACAATGGCAAAACTCTAATGCCTCAAACCCACAAACCGGGCTTGGGCCTATTTATTCCCTAATACTCCCCTGCAGTCCGAGCGGCGAAATCGCGATAGCTCGGACTGAAGAAGTAAACTAGAAAAGAAAAACAAAACATAATCAAAGCAGAGATTTAAAAGCGATTATTTAGAAGCAACGGATCTTAGAAGCAACGAAACTTTAAAAAAATAACAAATAAGCAAAACGCGACAGACTCAAGGTATATCTATCTGTCAACGATGACAGACTCAACCTATATCTATCGGACGCGACGGACTTGTGGAAACCTTGGTTTCCGGATCTTTGAAGCTACTAGGAATGCACCATGTTCATATGATTAGATAATCAAAGCGGAATTAGAACATGATACATTAACAAGGTGTTTAGGGCACAAGAACATGAATTAAAACAAAAGGATTGTTAACTATATTAATAATTAACAACCACTAGACGTGTATACATTGAATCCCACGTCTAGTCGACACACGCTTTTAGGTTTATATTGTGAATGAAAGTATATGAATAAAACCTAAGACCCTTGGTTCCTTTTATAGTGTAAGGATTAGGGTTTACAAGAGATAAAATCACATAAACAAGTAAATCTTCTATTTAGATAAACTTATACAAAATATATCTTGCATGTTTATCTAAATAGAAGCTTCCATAAGCTTCTTGTCTACGTTTCTTTCAACTCTTGAATTGCATGTGACAATGCTTAGATTGCACATGACAACTCTTGAGCCATCAACGCTTAGATTGCTCTTGTCAAAGCTTGGATTGCTCTTGACTACGCTTAGACAATATCTTCATGTTTTCTTCGTTTTTGAGTTTCTGCCACATCAACTTTTTGACCCAACAATCTTCCAAGCGTTGACAAAGTTGATGTGGCAGAAACTCAAAAACGAAGAAAACATGAAGATATTGTCTGCGTGTTGTCAAGAGCAAACCAAGCGTTGACAAGAGCAATCTAAGCGTTGATGGCTCAAGAGTTGTCATGTGCCATCTAAGCATTGTCACATGCAATTCAAGAGTTGACAGAAACGTAGACAAGAAGCTTGTGGAAGCTTCTATTTAGATAAACATGCAGGATATATTCTGTATAAGTTTATCTAAATAGAAGATTTACTTGTTTATTTGATTTTATCTCTTGTAAACCCTAATCCTTACACTATAAAAGGAACCAAGGGTCTTAGGTTTTATTCATATACTTTCATTCACAATGTAAACCTAAAAGCGTGTGTCGACTAGACGTGGGATTCAATGTATACACGTCTAGTGGTTGTTAATTATTAATATAGTTAACAATCCTTTTGTTTTAATTCATGTTCTTGTGACCTAAACACCTTGTTAATGTATCATGTTCTAATTCCGCTTTGATTATCTAATCATATGAACATGGTGCATTCCTAGTAGCTTCAAAGATCCAGAAACCAAAGTTTCCACAATTGGTATCAGAGCCTCGTGGCTCGTGATGCTAGGACCAACAAGGTGTTCGTGTATGGTGAAAAGAAGAAAAATCCGTCTAGGGTTTTTTTGGACGTTTTTGTGTGCGCAGCAGTATTCAGAAGGTCATAACTTTTATTGAACCGTTGGATCATCACGAAATTTCTTGTGTGTGTTCTATACACATATATCTAGACATCCACCAGAGGGATTGTCCAGTTTTATCCCCAGGAAAAAGTTATTAAGCGTCAAAGTCAGCAGTGAGTGTATGCAGTTTTCTGTAAACATCCATGTTCAAAACATGTTTTCTCCTTCGTTAACCGTTGGATCTTCGTGATTTTTGAACTGTAGATTCTTGGCACTTGTGTCTAGAATCTTACCGAAGGGATTTTCGATCTGAGTCCTAATGAAGAAGATATTCGAGGTCGAAGTTGGTTGCATAATGAGGTATTCAAGTTTCTGCTTTCACATAAAATCATGATTAGGGTTTACTTTCAACCCTAAATCGAAATACAAAGCAAAAGTTTTAAGGATTGTGGCTGTTGATATTCAAGATATTACATGATCTAAAGGATAATTTATAAACCCTAAATTAGGGTTTCGATGCTCAAGTTTCAACAAACCCTAGATCGTGCTTATTGCAGCAGCTTAAAAGTTCATGTGGACTGATCAAGGTATTTGCTTTGTTTATTGGTTGTGCCTTGAATCGTATATGGACAAAAGAAAAAGAATCATATTGATCGTTGCACTTTTGTTCATTGATACAACGTGAGGTATTTGTTTTTGTGTTCACACGGAAAAAGAGAAGACACAACTTAGAAGTTGTCCAGCAGTAACGATTCGTGTTCTTTAAGACATGTTTGCATGATTCTTGGTTATAAATGTGTTCACACGGTGATTGAATGTTGATTGGTTAATATTCGTCATTGAATAGTCATGAGAAGGACAAGAGTGTGTTACACATATCAAGCTTATGTTGACGTGAAGATTACTGGTCCATATTACTCATGAGGTAGCCATGTGGGGTCTCGTATATTAGTTGTGCATAAGGAGCAGTAATAACAAAAGAAGAATTAAAGTTTGACGTTGATATATTGAATTTCGACGCTGATATTCATACTTTAAAGTTGACGCTGACAAGGTTTAAAGTTGACGCTGACGTTTGTAATTTTGACGCTGACAAGGAATAAGTGAACGCTGACAGAATAGGCGTTGACATGAGTTGTCCGGGAAACGCTTGCTCAAGCGTTGTTAGGTGTTGTCCGATATGTGACAGTACACATAGAAAGGATATTGGACAAAGAAGGTTCTCGGATAACAAAAGGATATCTGCTGTTTGAGAAAATTTGTACGTTTTTAGCACACAAAAAGAAGGAGTTTACACACGAAGGTACATGGAATCTCCGTTTTTATTCAGAATATCATGGTGATATTTATGGCTCAGATATTTTTAAATGGATTAATGATTTTAATGCGAGTTAGCAACAATTCATGAAGTAATTTATTGGAGTATGTAATCAGGATAGCCTTGTGAAAGAGTTATCCATGTTTGCTTTTACATACAAAGATATTGGTTCATCATGAAGAGGTGTTGGCTTAAGGGGAAGAATTCTTATGGTAAGTTTGATGATTGAAGACGATTTTCGCGAGTTTGTGTTCTATCATATCTTAAAGTCATGCACTTCCAACCACTGACTTTAAAGGTAACTTGTTCGTGCTTTACATGGTTGGTGATGAAGGCTTGTCATAACACTTGAAGGAGTTACATTATCGTGCTCAGTGTCTCACAAAGGATGAGAATATTGACAAGGGATCGAGGTCTACTTATAATTTGCTATAGGTATAAGTTCTTCATCACGTGGATAGTACAAGACATGGAACACAAGGTTGGGTTATTCTACTTCTACATCAAGAATATCTTATTTATTTTTCTTCAAGATCATTATACAGAGCTACATTTGGAGAATCTTCAAGATTGCATACATTATTTACTTCCCTGTTGATGTGACAAAAAGGGGAAGATACACATGCTACACTTGTGGGGAAGCAATTTGAAGATCATGTACAACTTACAAGGGATACACATAGAGTTTTGCCGACATCAACTTTTTGACCTAACAGGACTCAAGGTATATCTATATGTCAACTGACAGACTCAACCTATATCTATCGGCCGAAACGCGGCGGACTCAAGGTATATCTATCTGCGAAACACGACAGACTCAACCTATATCTATCAGCCGAAACGCGACATTTTGAGTTGATTTGCACACTCCAAATGCTTATTTGCACACTCAAATTATGTGTGTTGTGACAAATATACCCTTAATAATTACACACTCCACTATGTGATGTAAGGGTATATATGGCAAAACACTCAACATTTTGAGTGTGCAAATAACTTTCAAGAGTGTGCAAATCATTAGCCATCCCTATGGGAGTTGATTTGCACACTCCAAATGCTTATTTGCACACTCAAATTATGTGTGTTGTGACAAATATACCCTTAATAATTACACACTCCACTAAGTGATGTAAGGGTATATATGGCAAAACACTCAACATTTTGAGTGTGCAAATAACTTTCAAGAGTGTGCAAATCATTAGCCATCCCTATGGGAGTTGATTTGCACACTCCAAATGCTTATTTGCACACTCAAATTATGTGTGTTGTGACAAATATACCCTTAATAATTACACACTCCACTAAGTGATGTAAGGGTATATATGGCAAAACACTCAACATTTTGAGTGTGCAAATAACTTTCAAGAGTGTGCAAATCATTAGCCTATCCCTATAGAATCATGTTTAGAAAATGTACATGACTTCATTGAACCTCCCCCACTTTATAGAGTCTTCTTATCATTCATTTGTTCTTCACTTGTCGATGTGGGACAACATTCTCTCAACATATAGGGAATGAGCTCTCTTTTGTTTTCCGTCTCACTGATAAGTATTTGTAAATGTATCATAAGTAATTTTAACTATTTGCTATATTAGAATCATTGACCATGTCAAAAATGTGATGGATTTATAATTACTTGGATGCATTCAAAGATGATGTGATTTTCAATAAGCTCGTTATTGTGTATGGAGTACATGTCACTATGTCAACGTCCCTTGACAAGAAGTTCGTCATTTTGGGTACATAAGGATTAGATACAAGTGTTCTTGTGACCAATATGGGCATATTTTTTGTTCATAAGTTATCTTTTATAGTTGCCGGCCATGATCATGGACACACATTGAAGGAATATGTCCACGTAAATAATATATGTCCGGAAGTCGTCCCGAACCTAAGGAGACGCACACGTTAAAACAATTAGACGTTAATATATTAAGCGTAATATATTAATTAGTGATAAGCTATGACGAACCTCAACTAATAGTTAGTTAACGGGTTTTGACAAAGGCTAGTGGAATTGTCCAACAGCTGACTCCTCCTTACACGCCACAACACAATGGTTTTTCTGAGAGGAGAAATCGAACTTTGCTAAACATGGTTCGATCAATGATGAGTCTTTCTACTTTGCCACTATCCTTTTGGGATTATGCTTTGGAGACTGCTGCATGCATTCTCAATATGGTTCCAACCAAGAAGGTTGACAAGACTCCATATGAACTATGGCATGGAAAAGTTCCTAACTTGTCTTACTTAAAGGTCTGGGGTTGTGAGGCACATGTGAAACGTCACACGCCTGACAAACTTCAATCAAGATCGGTTAAGTGTGTCTTCATAGGTTACCCTAAGGAAACTATGGGTTACTATTTCTACTACCCACCTGAAAACAAAATAGTTGTTGAGAGGTATGCAGATTTCTTTGAAAAGAATCTCATAGTTCAAAAAGAGAGTGGGAGGATTGTAGAACTAGAGGATGAAGATATTTTACCTTCTGAAACTACTAGCGAACATCCAATTGAGGAAGAAAGTCTTGCACCTGATGTAACTCAAGAAGAGGATGTTGTCCCCATTCGTAAATCAAAAAGAACAATCAAAGCACCTGAACGACTATGTCTAAATGTAGAAGTCGAGGAACATAGTTTAGGGGATCTTAATGAACCCACTAACTATAGAGATGCAATATTAGATTCTAAATCTGATAAGTGGATTGTTTCTATGAATGCGGAAATGCAATCTATGTATGATAATCAAGTCTGGAGACTTGTAGATTTACCACCCAATGCGAAGATCGTAAAGGGTAAGTGGATTTACAAGAAGAAGACGGACATGGATGGCATTGTACACACCTATAAAGCTCGATTTGTAGCAAAAGGGTTTACACAAACTTTTGGTGTTGACTATGAGGAAACCTTTTCTCCTGTTGCAGATTTGAGAGCTATTAGGATCTCATAGCTATAGCAGCGTGCTATGACTATGAGATATGGCAAATGGATGTAAAAACCGCGTTCTTGAATGGTTACTTGGAAGAATAAATCTATATGGAACAATCGGAAGGTTTTATTGATCCTAAGCATCCCAGAAAAGTATGTAGGCTTCAAAGATCCATTTATGGGACTTAAGCAAGCATCAAGAAGTTGGAATAAAAGATTTGATGAAGAAATCAAAAAGTTTGGTTTTGATCAAAATCCATATGAGCCATGTGTATATCAAAAAGGTAGTGGGAGTAATGTTGTTTTCCTAATCTTGTATGTTGATGACATAATCATTATGGGAAATCATATTCCAAGTTTACAAGAGGTAAAGACCTATCTTGGAAAGTGTTTTTCTATGAAAGATTTAGGGTAAGCGGCATTTATTCTTGGAATCAAAATATATAGAGATAGATCGAAGCGGTTAATTGGACTAAGTCAAAATGTATATCTTTATAAGATCTTAAAGAAGTATAGAACGGATAATTCCAAGCGTAGTCTCATTCCTATGCAAGTGCACACTGACTTAAATAAAACACAAGGTGCTACTACATCTGAAGAGATGAAGCATATGCAAAATGTTCCTTATGCTTCGGCTGTAGGTTCTATTATGTATGCTGTGAGACGCACAAGACCTGATGTTGCGTTCGCGCAAAATATTACAAGACGATTTCAGCAAAATCCAGGTGAAAGTCACTGGACTACTGTGAAAAATATTCTTAAGTATTTAAGACATACTAAGGATACGTTTTTGGTTTATGGTGGAAATCCTGAAGCTACTGAGGTGCAAGTTAATTGTTATTGTGATGCTGGATTTGAAACTGATAGAGATGACACTAAATCTCAAACTGGGTATGTTTTCGTTTTGAACGGAGGCACGGTAGTATGGAAGAGCTCCAAACAAAGTACTACTACACAATCTTCCACATAAGCTGAATATATCGCTGCTTCTGAAGCTGCAAAGGAAGTTGTTTGGATGAGGAAGTTTATTGGTGAACTTGGTGTAGTTCCTACCAATGAAGAACCAATAAAGATGTATTGTGACAATTCAAGTGCAATAATCATAGCTAACGAACCGGGAGTTCAGAGAGGCGCCATACACTATCAAAGGAGATATCACTATGTTCGAGAATGTATCAAACTAGGTGAGATTGATCTAGTTAAAGTTCATACAGATAATAATCTAGCAGATCCTTTTACGAAGGCTTTACCTGGTAAAAAGCTTACTCAACATGCTAGGAGCATGGGACTTCGTCCTGCTAGTAGTTTCATGTAATCTGTTTTAGTATTTGGATAAAGGATATTGTTAAACAATATTTATTTTATGAATTGAAGTATTGGATATATTCGTTTTCTTTAATATTTATTGGTCCTATTTTTGCATGTTTAAATCCTTGAATAATATGTTATTCTAAATTTTCTATGTCGATTAATTATATGGGAATATACTTAAATTAAGACATATATGAGAGATGTTAATATTCGTAGCATATGCAAGAACGGTTCACCAACTCATACGATATCCAAAAGTTGTATATTGGACATCTCCTACTAACAAGTCAATCACTTTATGGATCGGCATTTTTAAGTGAAACTTGTAAATGATTTACATTACTAAATCCTTTGACTTGAGATGCAAGCAGGTCTTATATATGTGGACGACACTTTTTGCTATAGTTCTAACGCTGTCCTAAATAAGGTAGTAATAAAGACTATAATCATTTGTATCTTGAAGCATGTAAGAGGCACGTGTAGTTAAGATAGAATTTGTTCATTCAACTAGGTTTGAATAATAATGCTACTGGGCCCCTCGTTAATTAGTTAGATGTTTGTATCGCCATACACAATGGTAATCTAGATATGTCTCGATTAGATTGGTAATTTATATTAATTATGTAATGCGAGAAACAGAATAGTTAAAATGGAATGACATTGATCCATATCCATTATTAACATGACATTTGAGAAACAAAGGGATTGTAAAAGTTTAAGTCATTTAATTATATTTTATGGAAAACTACACTCGAGAGTTTCCGGGAGCATTGGCGTGTTGCTAGACGCTAACCGATGTTATTATATTATATTATTGTACATGTCCAAGTGGGAGCTGAAGGAATATGTCCACGTAAATAATATATGTCCGGAGGTCGTCCCGAGCCTAAGGAGACGCACGCGTTAATACGTAAAATAATTAGACGTTAATATATTAAGCACAATATATTAATTAGTGATAAGCTATGACGAACGTTAACTAATAGTTAGTTAACGGGTTTTGACAAACGATAATTAAATGTTAATTATAAATATTTATTATATAAACAATAATAAGGAAGTTAGTTTTTGTTTAGGAAACATATACTTTTCCTATTTGGAAAAGGACTAATGACCCACATTGCATGCATATATATACAATGACATTGTGTCATTGATATTGGTTATTCCAACGATAGAAAAACAAAAGCGGATAACGATTCCCGATTTTGGTTTTTATGCGATTAGAGTTGGTTTGGTTTTGATTTTATTTGATTTAAGAAATCAAATCCGATTAGCTTTATCACTATCAGTACTAGCATACTTAATTGTTTGCTATAACGTATTGTGAGTGTATTCTTAGAGAGATCATACTTTGATCTTTATTAGTGGTTCGATAAAGGTGTTTAATCCATCGCTAAAAGGTACGCGTTTCTTTATTGTTTATGTTAATTACTTGTTTATACGTGATTCTATATTCTGCTGCGTACTTGTGATTATTAATGTGTTAATATGATAAAAGGTTTTTTTTATAAATTCCAACACACATAATTTGAGGGTGTAAATAACTTGATACTTCTTCGAACATTGTACAAACCTCAACATTAGTGTCACGTGGAGATCCTTTTAATGCATACACCGACGATACAATTTTGATTCTCGCTCATACTGTTCGTTTTACACGCAGCTGAACCGAACTCATGTGTAGTTTATATAGATGGTGAATCTGTCCTCTTCATGTGATGTGGAGGTAGGCTGATTATTAGGGAATAAATAGGCCCAAGCCCGGTTTGTGGGTTTGAGGCATTAGAGTTTTGTCATTATAAATATGGCCATGAATAATATCATACTCATGGGGTTTAGTCCTTCTTATATGATATCATGAGCACATGTGGATCTAGTCGGCCACCATGAGGAATTCCTCATTATCTCTCTACCACCCCGTCAAAACTCTCATCTCCATCATTTTAATGTCGGCCGCCATGAGCCGCTTCTATCTTTTACAAAAAAAATAAAAAGCTCCTTCGCCGATCGGTCACCATAGAAAATCATCTTAGATCTATCACTCCATATGAAAACAAAAACAAAAACCCAAATCCCCAAAACCCTAAATCTAAAAATTGGCAGCCCTTTATTTTTCTTTACGTTCTCTCGTTTCAAATAAATCTATAGTCACATGTCATGCATATCAAATCAACATATGTGGTCAAGACCACCATGTCTCCTCCCAACACCATATCTCTTATCTTTTTTTTATACCTCACAACTGTTCTCAAGCATATAGACGGACACAACAAGAATCGTCATATCTAGGTTCTTTTAGCATTGGAAATCTACGTTCTTTTAAAGATGCCTCTTGCGAAGTTTACAACAGTTGGATCAAAGATCTCGAAGACCTCCACTCCAACTGCGGGGAGTATTAGAGGAGATTAGGTTAGTCGGCCCAAGCCCGTATGTGGGCTTAGGTCCATTAGGGTTTCATTATGTTTCATGTAATCTCTATATATTTTGATTGAATAAGACATTATAACGACGGGGTTTTTCTATCTTCTTACATGTTTCATGTCAGAAGGACTAAACCCCATGAGTATGATATTATTCATGGCCATATTTACAATGGCAAAACTCTAATGCCTCAAACCCACAAACCGGGCTTGGGCCTATTTATTCCCTAATACTCCCCTGCAGTCCGAGCGGCGAAATCGCGATAGCTCGGACTGAAGAAGTAAACTAGAAAAGAAAAACAAAACATAATCAAAGCAGAGATTTAAAAGCGATTATTTAGAAGCAACGGATCTTAGAAGCAACAAAACTTTAAAAAAATAACAAATAAGCAAAACGCGACAGACTCAAGGTATATCTATCTGTCAACGATGACAGACTCAACCTATATCTATCGGACGCGACGGACTTGTGGAAACCTTGGTTTCCGGATCTTTGAAGCTACTAGGAATGAACCATGTTCATATGATTAGATAATCAAAGCGGAATTAGAACATGATACATTAACAAGGTGTTTAGGGCACAAGAACATGAATTAAAACAAAAGGATTGTTAACTATATTAATAATTAACAACCACTAGACGTGTATACATTGAATCCCACGTCTAGTCGACACACGCTTTTAGGTTTACATTGTGAATGAAAGTATATGAATAAAACCTAAGACCCTTGGTTCCTTTTATAGTGTAAGGATTAGGGTTTACAAGAGATAAAATCACATAAACAAGTAAATCTTCTATTTAGATAAACTTATACAAAATATATCCTGCATGTTTATCTAAATAGAAGCTTCCATAAGCTTCTTGTCTACGTTTCTTTCAACTCTTGAATTGCATGTGACAATGCTTAGATTGCACATGACAACTCTTGAGCCATCAACGCTTAGATTGCTCTTGTCAATGCTTGGATTGCTCTTGACTACGCTTAGACAATATCTTCATGTTTTCTTCGTTTTTGAGTTTCTGCCACATCAACTTTTTGACCCAACAATCTTCCAAGCGTTGACAAAGTTGATGTGGTAGAAACTCAAAAACGAAGAAAACATGAAGATATTGTCTGCGTGTTGTCAAGAGCAAACCAAGCGTTGACAAGATCAATCTAAGCGTTGATGGCTCAAGAGTTGTCATGTGCAATCTAAGCATTGTCACATGCAATTCAAGAGTTGACAGAAACGTAGACAAGAAGCTTGTGGAAGCTTCTATTTAGATAAACATGCAGGATATATTATGTATAAGTTTATCTAAATAGAAGATTTACTTGTTTATTTGATTTTATCTCTTGTAAACCCTAATCCTTACACTATAAAAGGAACCAAGGGTCTTAGGTTTTATTCATATACTTTCATTCACAATGTAAACCTAAAAGCGTATGTCGACTAGACGTGGGATTCAATGTATACACGTCTAGTGGTTGTTAATTATTAATATAGTTAACAATCCTTTTGTTTTAATTCATGTTCTTGTGCCCTAAACACCTTGTTAATGTATCATGTTCTAATTCCGCTTTAATTATCTAATCATATGAACATGGTGCATTCCTAGTAGCTTCAAAGATCCAGAAACCAAAGTTTCCACAATTGGTATCAGAGCCTCGTGGCTCGTGATGCTAGGACCAACAAGGTGTTCGTGTATGGTGAAAAGAAGAAAAATCCGTCTAGGGTTTTTCTGGACGTTTTTGTGTGCGCAGCAGTATTCAGAAGGTCATAACTTTTTATTGAAACGTTGGATCATCACGAAATTTCTTGTGTGTGTTCTATACACATATATCTAGACATCCACCGGAGGGATTGTCCAGTTTTATCCCCAGGAAAAAGTTATTAAGCGTCAAAGTCAGCAGTGAGTGAATGCAGTTTTCTGTAAACATCCATGTTCAAAACATGTTTTCTCCTTCGTTAACCGTTGGATCTTCGTGATTTTTGAACTGTAGATTCTTGGCACTTGTGTCTAGAATCTTACCGAAGGGATTTTCGATCTGAGTCCTAATGAAGAAGATATTCGAGGTCGAAGTTGGTTGCATAATGAGGTATTCAAGTTTCTGCTTTCACATAAAATCATGATTAGGGTTTACTTTCAACCCTAAATCGAAATACAAAGCAAAAGTTTTAAGGATTGTGGCTGTTGATATTCAAGATATTACATGATCTAAAGGATAATTTATAAACCCTAAATTAGGGTTTCGATGCTCAAGTTTCACCAAACCCTAGATCGTGCTTATTGCAGCAGCTTAAAAGTTCATGTGGACTGATCAAGGTATTTGCTTTGTTTATTGGTTGTGCCTTGAATCGTATATGGACAAAAGAAAAAGAATCATATTGATCGTTGCACTTTTGTTCATTGATACAACGTGAGGTATTTGTTTTTGTGTTCACACGGAAAAAGAGAAGACACAACTTAGAAGTTGTCTAGCAGTAACGATTCGTGTTCTTTAAGACATGTTTGCATGATTCTTGGTTATAAATGTGTTCACACGGTGATTGAATGTTGATTGGTTAATATTCGTCATTGAATAGTCATGAGAAGGACAAGAGTGTGTTACACATATCAAGCTTATGTTGACGTGAAGATTACTGGTCCATATTACTCATGAGGTAGCCATGTGGGGTCTCGTATATTAGTTGTGCATAAGGAGCAGTAATAACAAAAGAAGAATTAAAGTTTGACGTTGATATATTGAATTTCGACGCTGATATTCATACTTTAAAGTTGACGCTGACAAGGTTTAAAGTTGACGCTGACGTTTGTAATTTTGACGCTGACAAGGAATAAGTGAACGCTGACAGAATAGGCGTTGACATGAGTTGTCCGAGAAACGCTTGCTCAAGCGTTGTTAGGTGTTGTCCGATATGTGACAGTACACATAGAAAGGATATTGGACAAAGAAGGTTCTCGGATAACAAAAGGATATCTGCTGTTTGAGAAAATTTGTACGTTTTTAGCACACAAAAGAAGGAGTTTACACACGAAGGTACATGGAATCTCCGTTTTTATTCAGAATATCATGGTGATATTTATGGCTCGGATATTTTTAAATGGATTAATGATTTTAATGCGAGTTAGCAGCAAATCATGAAGTAATTTATTGGAGTATGTAATCGGGATAGCCTTGTGAAAGAGTTATCCATGTTTGCTTTTACATACAAAGATATTGGTTCATCATGAAGAGGTGTTGGCTTAAGGGGAAGAATTCTTATGGTAAGTTTGATGATTGAAGACGATTTTCGCGAGTTTGTGTTCTATCATATCTTAAAGTCATGCACTTCCAACCACTGACTTTAAAGGTAACTTGTTCGTGCTTTACATGGTTGGTGATGAAGGCTTGTCATAACACTTGAAGGAGTTACATTATCGTGCTCAGTGTCTCACAAAGGATGAGAATATTGACAAGGGATTGAGGTCTACTTATAATTTGCTATAGGTATAAGTTCTTCATCACGTGGATAGTACAAGACATGGAACACAAGGTTGGGTTATTCTACTTCTACATCAAGAATATCTTATTTATTTTTCTTCAAGATCATTATACAGAGCTACATTTGGAGAATCTTCAAGATTGCATACATTATTTACTTCCCTGTTGATGTGACAAAAAGGGGAAGATACACATGCTACACTTGAGGGGAAGCAATTTGAAGATCATGTACAACTTACAAGGGATACACATAGAGTTTTGCCGACATCAACTTTTTGACCCAACAGGACTCAAGGTATATCTATATGTCAACAATGACAGACTCAACCTATATCTATCGGCCGAAACGCGGCGGACTCAAGGTATATCTATCTGCGAAACACGACAGACTCAACCTATATCTATCAGCCGAAACGCGACGAACTCATTATTTGCGAAGCACGACAGACTCAACCTATATCTATCAACCAAAAACCAAAAAGTCATCTCGGGGCTGGATACCCTAGATTTGACTAACAAACAAACAATTAAACTAGAAAACTAAAACAAATAAAAAAATTAAACATTAAAATAATATTTATGAGTAAATTAAAAACATCACACCAACTTCGACAATCTTTGCAATCGTAAACCTTTTTCTTCAAAACAAGACCGTAATGAATGGAGGCTTTTTGAACATTCGTCGGCTTGCATGCATAGACCTTCCATCTTTATTGCTTGACCAAACAATATAATAATAGGATTATTGGGATGAGGAATGGTGATCATCAAAATATTATACATCACAACTATATTATTGGATTGAATTGAGGGAATATGCATACGGTAGATCAACGGAACCCAAAAACAACTTTCTTGTTAGTGTTTTTAGGGATCCATGTTTTAACGAAGAGAGGCAGGGATTCGCATGGTGTGAACTGATAGGGATAGGGTTATAGGACCGGGGTGTGGCCATAGACGGAACTTGAACAATTTTAATGGGAGGGCTGGCAATAAATTTTGGGAGGGCCAAATACAAATTTTCCCAAAGATACTCCTAAATTTTAATATAAGTATACTATCAACACGGAATCTTGGGAGGGCCACAGCCCCCGGGTCCCTATGAAGGTCCGTCTATGGGTGTGGCCATGTTAGAAGGACTAAACCCCATGAGTATGATATTATTCATGGCCATAATTATAATGGCAAAAATCTAATGCCTCAAATCTACAAACCGGGCTTGGGCCTATTTATTCCCTAATACTGATAACTTTACTTTTCCTACCAGCTGGTCTAAGTTCTTGTCCATGCGTTCTTGTATGTTTGAGATGTCGAAACTTCTTGGATAACTTGAGTGTCAAACAACCTATATAAATAATTTTATTTGCTGTCAATATGATTGTAGAAGCTTTGCTCTGTGCTAGTGTCTGCAGTTAATATCTCATATTCCTTATGTGCTTATGCGGAGAATCTTTATTGCCTACATCTTAGTGGTTTCAATATCTCGTGAGTTCATATGGTTGTTAGATCATCCTTGGCTACTTATGGTTGTTAGTTTAAATCAATAACTTTATGTCTAATAAATTTTATCTATATGATCTACAAGGTTTTACACATCGAAAAACACATGCGGTGACTTTCGCCTGTACAACCTTTCCTCATTCCATGAGCTACCTGAATTGACGCATTATGAGTACGACATTTTCTTTTTATAAATTTGACTCATTAGAGATAAGACATAATTTGAATCGACCTAATTGTAACTTTGTAAGCAAATAGGTTAACATCGCTTCTGAAAGGTTTTATGGACTTATATTTAAATAGTCGTGTGTTAGGATCGAACTCGAGATTACGGGATTGCACACATTATGTAAAGGGTTAATTTATTTAGTAAATATATTTATTATATTTATTAAATTAAACCGAAGCTTAACTAATGATCGTTAATAATTAAGAGTTAAGAATAAACGACCGTTATGGAATTAAATAGAAGAGAAAAGAAGGAAAAGGAAAAGTTCTGGAAACCTCTTGTGGGTGGGCCATAGCCGACGGCTACAAGGAAGAAAAAGGGAAAGGAAAGATTTTCTTTCCTAATTGGTTTATTACTTGGAGGAAAAGTTTTTCCAATGCCTATATAAACAATCCCATAGCCTTCATAATTTTATCCTCATTCTCTCTTTCTCTTCACCCTCCTACGATCACATAGCCAAACGCACCTTAGGGTTCGTTTGGTTTATTTGATTTGTTAGGTTTCTATTGCAAATCAACTTCAAAGGAAAAACACCTTTTTTAAGGTTCCTTTTATCCTTTGGTTTTGGTTTAGCAATAATCTAGTCCTAGCACCTCTCTAGGGTTGTTGGGTAGATATTCCACAAGCGTAGAAGCTCGGTTTACACATGCGAGAATCACGGTTAGCTCGTTGTATTACGTGTGTACAAGAACGTAATGTAGTCTTACTTTAGACTACATCTTGGTATTGTTCGTCATAAACCCTAATTGGTGATTCGTTGGTGACCTTGTGGATCTTCGCTAGGATAAAGGTATGTAACCCTAATTCGATTAATTATAATTGTGTTATTAATTATGATCTTGTTAAATCGCTTCCGCTATGTGTGCTTTGATCCATATTAGGGTTTTTAATAATTGTTATGAACTTCATAAACCTTCAATGGCATCGAGAGCCGTTTTAACATGTTATAATTTTCAAGATCTAAAGATTATTTTTAACTAATAATTGTTTTGAGTTAAAATTACATGTTTTTTTGAAAAGAAAATTTAGGGTTTTGGTTTTGTTTTTTTTTGAATTCGATTTAAAAAAGGAGGTCGGTTTGTTTTGTTTTTTTAGTCGATTATAAATAAATAAAAAAGATAGTTTTTTTGTGAAACCCTAAAGTTGCATGTTTTGATCTTTAAATAATTACATGATTAATTGTTATGTCATGTATTTAAGGTTACGATCCGTAGAGATTTTATTAATTTGTTAAGTGATTTGGGTGGAACTTTGATGAATTACATATGTTATGTGAATTAATGTTTCGATCCGTGGAGATTTAATTGTTAAGTTATGTGGGAGATCCTTGATGAACATGCATGTTTTTCATGGATCATATGTTTTATGTGGTAATTGTTACGTGTTTTGCTATATGCTTTATTTGATTCAATAAATCTAAAATTAGGGAAGACTTTTATATGAATATAAAAACCTAGATTTGATATTATTTATTGAATAAATTGTATGCATGTGGCTATTTGATGTATTTATTGCACATATAAATTGTTATTATATGTTTATGATTTAGTTTTTTTTGTTCCTACTTGTTTTCATACGTTTTATATTGATTGTATGTTGTAAACAAGGGTAATTTTTTCCAAGAAAAATTAATATGGACTAAATCATATCAAAATAAATGAATTGTTTTGAGATCTAATTGACATATGATTTGCGTTGATTAGAATTGCAATAATAACTTAACGGCCCACTCAACTTTGATAAACTATAAAGTGGGTATAACGCACTGCTGATCATGTACCCGGTTAAGGAAGGAGGTGTTATGCTTCAGCGCTGACCAAATTCCCGGCTTGCCTGTGCGTCAAAGTTGGAATTATCTATGGTTATTATTTACATAATTCCTTAAGGTTGATTTAACCGCAAAAATTCACATCCGAAACACAATGAATAAGGTTATTGCTTTGTGCTTTAGCTAAGTTCTAGAAAAAGTACGGTGTGAATTTAGTTGTGGGTAAAATCTTTAATTGGTTTAACCAATACCTCAACTTGCAAATATATGATGAAATTTTAGTCTCACCAGAATGTTTACTAACATTTTTTATTAAACTTATGCTATGGAGATGTATGCATGCTTCTCCATACATGATTTTGACACCAAAATCAATACCCTTTAAATTGAAGTCTTATGCCATCTAATTGACGAACACTTGAAGTTACAATTGTCGTCATATGAGATTTTGGATGATGTTGTAATGGAGAGAAAAACTTCATGACTGAATAAGATTGCACATGAAGGTTTTACGTTCTTTAGATTAGTCGACTTAATTGAGTTACTCAGTAAGATCTGGAAACTTAAGGCATAAAGAAGGGATGAAACATGTTTACAATGCAAAATGACTTTTGGCAATGTAAATCCCTTAAATATCTAGAAATTGCAAATTTGTTTGTCAATCATTGTTCGAAAAGTTACCATCTTGAATACTTTTATTGCTAACAGATCAACTGATGTGATGAAATTATGTCATTTTGGATTCTAGTTTTCAAGGAAAATACTATGGTTATTATTACCGGGGTAATTTTATTTTCTTGAATGGTATTATCAAAAATACTAAAATTGAATTTTGTAAATTCTTTTACAAATGTATTAATGCAACGTTACACCGTAAACATGGTTTATTCATTTATTGATCTAAAACCGTATGGTTGAGGATGAGTCAATTTAAAGATAAACCTAAACTCTTTTCCATGAGTGAAGAAGGAGTAATAAGGATTTTAGAAATGTCAAATTCAAATTCATAACTCAGAGCAAACTTTAATAGTTAAGAAAAGTGCCTTTTTGAGTTATTAAAAGTTACCGCTAATTGGTTATAAGGCAAACTAGCATATTTGTCTAGTAGTTGTGTTTTGACCATTTATAGGCACTACATACCATTGTGGGGTTGGTAGACCTATTAAGGAAGAAATTGCATGCAAAGTCTTTCAAGTTAAAAGCATTTGATGGATAAGTCATCATTTACGAAGTAGAGTACACTCTTTAACACTACAAGTAAATTGTTACGAATGTGTTTTTTCAAAAGTGTAAGTAATTGTTACGAATGCGTTTTAAGAAAGTAAACACAAATTAGTTTCACCGATTATGAAACATTTTCAATGTTGTCAAGTTCAGTGGGAGAATTGTGTTGTATTACTGATTTTGAGTCTATTAAAACATTCTCTAATTCAGTGGGAGTTATAAGCCTTGTTGTCTTGGTAATAACCCATGTTATCTTTAGTATGTTCTAAGATAATTACTTTCAAAATGTTGACACTAATATCTTCAAGGATAGTTATGTATTGACTCTTGCTGATTAAGTGGTTCTTTATCTACTTGTAAAAGCTAATATATGTGACACAATCATATTTCGTATAGACGAACATTAGACGTGATGTTTATCTAATATATGAGGTTGTTCCATGCACAAGTGGGAGAAATGAACATTGTGTGCAAGAAACAACTCATAAAGATATGATTCTCTTGTCTTTAAGATAAGAGACTAACAATCTAATTAATATTAGATAGAAGTTAGCTCATGTGTCAATATGATTAAAAGACTACTTAATTGTATATATATCATTCAAATTAAGAAACACTTGTTGTTTTGATTTAGTCATGTGAAAGCTTGGACCCCCAAATTGTAAACTCAAGGGTAAAATATCCACATGTCGTAAGATCGGGCGTGGAATGTTTTGAAGTTTCTTAAAATGGACAAAATCCTAGAATGACATAAGATACATAGAGTAATCTTATACTACTAATGAAACCTAGTGGTGTTCATATAATAGTATAGTAGTGAATTAACTTAAAAAGATTATTGAAACCTAGTGGTGTTCATAATAACTTTAGTTATACATGTTTATGATTTACTGAATAAAGTCACAAACATAAAGTTTTGAAAGACGTGTAATATAAAGTAAGACGTTAATGTATTTTCTCTATTTCGATAAGACATATACATGAGGTCATTTTCAAATGACTTAAAACGTATAATGGAATTATAACTTTTATGTTTTAAATACATGGAAATGAAGTGACTTTGTATTAAAAGTACTTGAGTTATAAAGCATGCAAAATGGTTAGGAAATCTATATTACCATTAAGATGATTTAGTTGGTATATAGGTAAACCGAAAGATATATATTTATCTTAAATGTTGTTAGATTGACTTACAATATTAACCCTAAATGAAATACGGCATTGTTATGGTATGCTCATTAGGAGAATCAATATGATGATTGATTCAAGATAACTATATCTTCCTTTCTTCCAAAAAGATATCAAGGTTAGAAAATTGAGTATGACTTGATCTAAGAAGATTAATAAGATACCATTATATATGGAATGTGATGAATCACGTTATATCTTAAATGAAGTTCGAATTTTGCTAAACTACTTATGAAGTGGATTGTTTAGAAAAAAAGAGTATGGAACTGTCATTGTGTTTTATAATGTCCCATATAGATAACGTTGGAGTGTTGATCTATTTGCTATATATTTAAAGAATAAATTTAAGTTACTAAAAGCAAGTGGGAGTTTTGATCTTGGAAGATAAAATTACAAGATACATAATCTTCTAAAATACACTAGTAATTATCATGAGGTAGGCTTGTAAATGCTAACTCTCAAGATAAAGGAATTTACGTCATAGGTCCGTAAGGATATCTCGGATATGCGATTTATATGCTGAGAAATATGAGTTACAAATAATCGTTATGATTTGTTACCAAATATTGAATTGGGTAAATTACTCATACTATGATTATTTTAGATGTTGTCCAACAAGATAATCAAATTTAGGTTTTGGTTTATCTTAAATAGTTTGACTAGAAAGTGGAGATGAGTTTCGTCAAAGGAAGGAAAACGCCAATTGTGGTGGTTTAATCTTTGTGTCGAAATTATATAGACAAAATTGTACACATATTTAATGTATGTATTATGAATAGATTATTAATCACTAAGTAACTAATTGTGATTGAGTATTATTTCCTAAACACACTAAATGTATAAAAATTTTGATGGTCATATTTTAAATTGAAAAATTTGGATATGTATGAACTATTTCTTGAATGACTACTTGAGCAAGGACTTAAGTAATCGAAATGAGTTTATTACTTCAAAATAAATCCTTGGAAAAGTACAAAATGCAATTATCCATGAATGGATAAAAGCATGCATCTATGAGATTATTCTTATGTTTAATTTGAAATCTAAGATTGGATTTAAATTTGAATAAGATGATTTCTGAGTATTCCTAAAAGCTAATAGGAGTATTATGGTTATTTTCTTAAATTATATGTGTCAAATAGACATGTAAGAAAGTAAGATTTCATTCAAATTAAATGTTGATTTGGTTTAGATTTGAGATGAAACTTTACTTTGAAGATTTAGAAAATAAGATGTACATAACCTTGGAACAAATAATATTTATTTTATTTATGCGGTGGAAATACAACATAATATGCCATGTAGTAAATTTATATGGATATTGAGAACATGAAGAAATCTAAATCTGGTTTGAGAAATTCTCATGTGTGTCGTGTTGTATTTATATCATGCTTAAAATGCATGATGATTTGAATATATTGATCTATTTAAGAAAGATATTAAATAACTTGTGTAATGAATATTCTGAAGGAATATGTTTGGAAATAGAATAACATCCTAAATCTTGGATCAGTTTCCATATTCTATGGATGAGTAATTTGTCAATAGTTGTGCAAATTATCATAGCCAACAAACTTAGAGGTTTGGTTGGAATCAAACATTACATAATAGATATTAAAGGTAACGTATTCATATCTTTTATGACAAGTTGTAAAACTTGAAAAGATATAATTGAGGTAACACTCAATATTAGTCATGGGATCTTTTGGAGATGACATGTTGATTAAAGTTGCATTATACATTAAAGAATTAGAATACTTTGAACTTCAAATATGTTTCACAATTTTGATACTATGTGACAATATCAAATTGTTTGAATGCACATGTACAAGAGTTTCAATGAATTGAATTCTTGAAGAAAGTATTCTCAAAATTTCAATAGGTCAAGATTGGTTATTTTATGTTTTGCCAAACAAGTATGAATGTCATTGCTAGAGGCATGATGCATGTACCAATTTTATGCATTGATCTCTTTTGGTATTTGGATAAAGGATGTTAAAACATTATTGAATTGATGAATAAAGATTGGGTTTCGTTTATTTTATGTTATTTTATTTTGTATCCTATTTTACATGATTTAATCTATGAATATTATGATATTTCTAAATGTCCGTTGTCGATTAATAATATGGGAATATTATTAAACTAAGACAATTCAAAATAGTGACAGAGTATAGTTGAAAGTATATTGGTCAATTTTGGATGATATTTAATGAATCAAATATTGGACTTATCCCAACTATATGATTTTACTTTATGGATCTTTGTCATCAAGTAAATTGTAAAACCCATGTTTTACCTTTTGACTTTGTCCCATTCTGTGCACAAGCTATTTGAACTCCATGTAATCTCACTTCATTATTTTATGAAGCACCAGTCTTGTAGCAAATCACACTGTTCATTTCAGTATATTATTATTATATCGATGAGACCGTGGACGCTTTTAATTTTACTTGACCATCTTGAAACTCATATACAAACTTAATTTTGACACAAACTTTACTACAATACTAAACATTACCTAACCACTTACATTGGATCTATACTACACTTAACATTTACTAGATATTTTGAAAACTCACATTTCCCTACATGTGATATATCACCCATGGCTAGGAAGTCTCCAACAAAACCAAACATCACACTTTAAATACTAGGATCTTGTACTAGGATTGGGCAATTAATGAAAGTACTTGGTTGTCCCCTAGATACCCCTCTAGCCGAATACTCTCACCATCTCACTTGTACAACACCCTCACATTATGGCAAGAACCTAGTCACCTTGACCCTTACCAAAACTGACGGCCTATTGCCCAAACCATGAGCCAATGTACATTTTGTGCAATTAAGAGAGTGTACTAGATATCTAGAGCAAGATATACATAGTACCTAAGCTAGACAAGGCAAAAGCCTTCCTTTCCCTCTCTCTTAGACGTGTAACCCTTACTCACCACACTCATCTCCCTAACTACTTCATATCTACCTTAAAACACTCCCAATTGAGCACAAACCTTCGGCTAAAACAAAGTAACATGAGCAAAATATCCTAGAGCATTTACTCACATCTCATTTACTTCCAATCATTCTCAAAACAATCCCACATTTACTCTCTAGCATTGAATTTAGCCGAATCTAGCATTGAAGAAGATAGAGGGTCACAGTTTACTCAAGTTTCGACTAGGAGATCTTCCTAACCTAACTCTAGGTCACGACTAAGCTACAAACCATATATAACTCACGGTTACTACTTGGTTTGTCATCACCACCTTCATCTAAACAAGTAAGTTGTAACACCCCCAAATTTATACAACTTAGTACAGCGGAAGACTAGTTGGTGTTACGGGATAGCACATTACTCACATCATAGACAACGCATAAAAATCGCGTCGTTTATTAATAAAGCATTTCCATTCATAATTATCAAAGTTACATCGGTCCCAAGTCATTATATTTCATACAAAGTTTTACAAAGTATTTGAATGGAAAATATAGTTTAGGTGCGGGCCATGAATTCTTGTTGTCTTCCCGAGAATTACCTTCAAGTACCTGAGATAAAACATGTTAAAAGAAAAGGTCAGCGATAACGCCGAGTGAATTCATAGAGTTTAATAAATTCCATCAATATAACTTTGGTATAAAATTTGTACCAAAATCAATACGTACAAATCATTGTAATAGGCCGTAAAATAGCCAAAATCATTTTATATAAATCCTTATCGAAAATCATAATATAGGCATTTGCCTTAAAATCATTATACGAGCCAATGTCGTAAAAAAAAACATCATACAATACGTCTTATGACGTTGTATAAAATCAAATAAAAACCGTTATATGAATATGGTTATGAAAACCAAAATACAATCATAATATCAATAGTATGACCCTGTATTGCTAGTCAGGCAATACATCGTAATTCGGAGCGTCTATTATTATTTTGTTAATTCGGATTATTATAAGCCGCATGACATTGTTACCTTACTAAACCAACAACGGGTAGCTAACCCGATACAAATTTTGCCCATCTAAAGTAGCGTGTCGTCACAAAGGTCACGCTATTGAAATCTTCTCATACATTAATTCGCTTACCAATAAATGTGGCACGACGGGGATCAACCGTCAAGGCGCGAACTGGGGTGATCGTCCCCAAATAGTACTATTAAATGCATAAGCGTCTACCAACTCCCGGTAGTTCACAATTCATGCTAATGGGACTTTTAGTGACATAACCTAACTTTAATAATCCATTTAATTTCATCTATCGGGTCCATTAATCATTTATCGGGTCATACAATCGGGTCATTCAATCATTCGGGTCCAAAATCAATAAACAAACAATCGGGACAAATAGTGTCCAAACTTTTATAAAAACTAACATGTTATCTCCCTCGCGGGTTTATAAAGCATTTATAAAAGCATTTAAAAGAGTGCGAGGCTATGAACTCACGTTGATGTGGGAAGGCGGGTTGTCGGCAATTCGGACGTACGGTACGCGCTTCAATCACGGAAACCTAGACAAATAATAATCGGTCTTAGACGTTTGTCCAATGACTTTATAAAAATAACAATTATGTATACATATGATGATTATATATATATATATGATGATCAAGTGGGTTTACATATTCTCGTTTACTCATTTTAGTGTTATATGTCGATAGCTTTTATACTAGTTTACTAGTTTTTCCCATTTATGTGTCTTAAGTCCAATAAGCTTATTATAAGTTATTTAACTTATTTTAATCCATTTTGTACCTATATTATCAGTATGTATACTTTCCAAGTTGGGCCCAAATGGGTTAAGCCCAATAGATTCTTTTTACAAGTTTTTATCCTATTTAGTCCATTTATTAGTCCAATATGTTTATTTAACTTGTTAATGTCCGTATGCCCTATAGTTCGGGTTTTATCGGTTTTTACTTGTTATACATGTCTATATATCAGTATATAAGTTTTATAAAGTTTTCATTAGACGGTTCCAACCATCTAAGTTTTATTTAACAAAAACGTTAATTTTACGGCGATAGCCGAAAAAGTCGTAAAAATCAAGTTTATAATTTTATAACTTATAAAACTTAACAAGTTACCATTTTTATAAAATGTCCACTTATTTAACCTTTTACATACTTATATAAATAAAATCCATAAGTTAGTGGGTTTTAATTTATATTTTATACATTAAAATGTTGAGTGCTTATATAATAGTATTATACTTTATTTTTTCCAAAATCTGATTTTTAACTTTACTTTCACCAAAACTGCCATATCTTGAGTTCTACATGGAGATAGAAGCTAAAATTTTTATCACATAAACTACATGATATGTGCTACAATTAACACTTTTATAGCTACTGTTGAATCATCTTCTAAATATTTTCTAAAAATCGTCCAAAACAGTAACTTCAGATTTATACCCTAAACTTGTTTTCATCATATCTCACTCATTATTTTGATTCCATTGCATGACCAACTCTCACATGTGTAAAAGACCCATAGCTTACTGTAAATCTATTCCACTTCATCATTTTATCAGTTTATGACTTATTTCTTTACTGTTTTATACAGCCATCAAATTTAACCAAGATTTTAACCTTGTTTCTTATGGTTTTTCACCTTTTTATCCATGATTATCAACAACAAATTCCCACATAACATTTTTATCATCATATAATCATCATAAATATATACAATAGGAAATAAAATACATGTTTACATAATCAAAATAACAAGAAGTTGAGGAGGACAATCTTTATACCACCAACTTGATGTAGGTTATGAGTTTGGCATGGTTTTGGATGGAGAAACTTATGATGCACCAAGACCTTCTTCATGACCACCAATCTTCCTAATCTCCTTTTAGAAAATCAGCCCTCCTACTCCATGAAAACTCCTCCTTGGATGTTATAAGTACCACCAATCAATAAGGTTTCAAAAGGACTTCAACATGTATATGAATAACATGGGATTTTGTGGTTAATTTAGATCAAATGAGGGTGTTCTTGTGGTGGATATGGACGGCATTTTAGAGTGAGAGAGGGAGGATGGAAGTTGTTTGCATGAGTGTGTGAGTGGTAAGTGGTTTAGTTACATGGTTTTGATGTTTTCTAGCTAGTGGGAAGCTTAACTTGTAAGCCTAAGTGACAAGTGTTACTTAGCTTACAACTTGAGAAAACATGTGGTGTGGTGTGGCTAATTTGGGCCGGTTTTGAGTGTGGGGGTGGGACAAGTGTCCCACTTGTCTCATCCCATTTATTTACGGGTACTCCTCGATTCTAGTTTCCTCGATTTGCGTGCCCTCGGGTCGTTTTACGAAAAACGTTTTTATAAATTATGAATCAACGTCACAAAACGAATCCAATAAAAATTGTTTCATCGAAAACGGAGTTCAAAAACGTAAATACGAAATCCTAAGGTTTCCGGTTTAGTCGTAAAGGACGTTAAAATAAAATCGTAAGTCCTAATCTCTTCTCGTAAATTTGTGAGTTTATGAACTAACACAAATTTAAAACTCCAAAATAATATTCACGGATAAATTTATTTTTTGAAATGTCGAACTGTCACCAAAGACGGTGTATGTAAACGTAAGCACGTAACGTTGAATCCTCCGGTTTAGACGTAGTCAATGCTACTTCAAGACGTAAATCCAAATTTCTTCCCAAAAATATGTGAGTTCATATTGTAACATTAAAATAATATTTTCAAATAATATTTGAGAATAAAATATCAATCGTAAATTGACGGATTGTCACAGCATTTACCCCTAAACAAGATCTTTGTCCTCAAAGATCATCTTACCTTACTACTCGCTTCTTATAGAGTTAAAGCCATGTGGGTATTTCCTCCACATTCGGTCTTTTCTCACAAGTGCAATTCATTACAATACGCGAGTTTCATCAAATGTAACTACGGGAATAAGATCAGGCTTAATGTTGACTTACTTTCTCTATCCATGATGTTCATGGGTTTCTGATGAATGCAACTTTTCGCCGATCTAAGATCTACTAAGAATAATCAGATTCTCACTTGATAGATATTTTATCAAGTTCGATATATGAAACATAATTCACGCAGTCTTTGAAGTCCTAGGGTAGATCCAGCTTATATGCCTTTCAATCCCAACTTTTACATCATCTCAATGGTCCCATACAACGGGGACTTGTATCCCATGATTTGTCAGATCATGAATTCATCTTTCCAAGTTTAAAATTTTTGGCATAACTTCGCTACCCATTTGGCACTTCAAGATCTACATTTCACATTCACATAACCTCTTGCCCACTACCGGCAGTCAATAATCAAATCCTAATTTCAACAATCATTTCAGATCTCGCGGGTCGGGTATTTTGCAAGGATAGGTTCGCCATCATAGGGAACCTTATACCTAAGAGACATGTCTAACCCACAACGGGTGTATGTCGGATGTCTTCATCTCAACTCTTGCTTACAAATGCTCTAATTTCTAAATCTTAACAAGATTCGATCTCAATCCTAATACGATGATTATCAATGATAATCTCTCCAAAGGAAAACGATTATATGGTCTATTACCAAAGGTCAATCATTCAAACATAACACAGCACTTATATTACCTTGTATCGTTACTTTACCTCGTCCCTTCGATTTGGGATGGTACATAGTACTCTCATCAAGGCTCGTTCTCAATGACTTCTGAGCAAATCTCTAGAAATTCGATGCGAAGCGAGGATCTTGATATAGATGCTCGATACAGGCATGCTATGTTTACGTAACTCTTTTAAATAAAAAGAGTCTATTTCTTCATCAAGATTCTATCATTAACGAGAATGATATTAGCAGATTTGGCCAGTCTGTCGACGGTGACCCAAATCGAATCAAATTCAGATGATGACCTTTGCAATAGCTAGACGTTTACTAATGTATGAGGCGATGTCTGCCTTCATAATTGCCATCAGTACAACTTCTTCAGACAAAGATACTTTTAGTCATAAATGACATAAATAGAATACTTATACTTACAAATTTCAACATAACTATATCTCACAATCTCCATATTTAGGCAACCACAAGTGGCCTTTTAAATCATTTAACGCTATCGGCTTTTCAATTTTAATGGTTCACATTAGCCGCGAACCACTTTTATTATCTATATTATCCTTTTCACAAACGTCGTCTATTTACATTGTTCAACAATTTATTTTGCACCTTCATTATTAAGGAATATGTCCAAATTGGTTCTTTATCTTATATACATAACGTGTCAATAATTACGTTCACTTTCCTGATGAAATAGTTATCATGTCCGTATTTATTCAAAAATTATTTCTTCACATTTTCTCTGTTTTAGTTTCGTCTTATCTATCATTTTTATCCGTTTTACTCATTCCGTCGTCTAAGGCGTCGATAATTGTCATAATTAATTAAATAATTATTAGTTAATTTTTATGAAGCGTAAAAGTTTTAAATTTCTTAGTTCGACCAATTATATAAAATGTTCAAAAATAAATTTGAATTTAATTAACAAGATTTTTGGTTGATTTATCGAAAATAATTAATAAGATTCGTAAATGTTTGAAAAATCTTTGTTTATACTTTGGTCAAAATTTCTTTAGTTTGAAAAGCGTAAATTATTGTTTCAAATTTCAAGTCATGTTTTATATAGTTTCCTCAATTCCTCTTAAGTTGTCTAGAAGTATACACAAACATTTACCCCTAAACAGAAGTTTAGTTAAATGGTTTGTGTATAAGGGAATAATCCCTAAAAATCCTTTGTTAATACATTTGTCAAAACATATTTCCATTTCTTTTTGGTAAAACCCAAAGTCTTGAAAGGGCTCTTAATTTTAGAAGAGTCAATATATATTCCATTATTTATTTAATCATATAGTCCAATAATGTAAAGGCTTAAGTCTTTAATCTCGTGTTAATTATTCAAGGTTCAGGTTTTCATTATTCAGCCAATTCAGGGCAATTTATAACTAATTATTAACTCATTCTTATTCTTATAAACAAACAAATGATCCTTAATGATCACAAGCATGAATTTATCAAATTACAGCCTACACACGTGATTCATCATATTTATGAATGCTACATGTGCATCGGTCAATCCAAACGACATCACGTGAAACTCATAATGTTCATTACAAGTACTGGATGTAGTGATTGGAATTACATAATCTTCTTCGCCGATGCGAAGTTGATAATAACCATGTCGTGGATCAAATCTTTAACACATACGTTAAAACCTTGTAAATGATCGAACAAATCTTCCATTTCGAGTTATGGATATCGTTTTCGATTGTCAATTTACTCAGTCACAGTAATCTATAAATATAAGGAAAGATAACACCATAGCTCTTCAGGATGACAGGCTTGGTATAATAAAATCTTTCTCCGACAACTTTCTCAGTTGTACGGTAATTCCTTTAATTTAGATGGTGCTGACGTACAGTGCACAAGGCACAGGTGCAACACCGAGAATATAATCAATACCAAATTCAACTTGCCTTAATGGCGAAATTCTAGGTAAGTCATCAATAAATACCTCCTAAAGTTTTAGATAAGATAAACATCTTTTAATAAATTCATATTAACTTCTTTCTAGATTATAATATCTATAACTAGTTCACAACCATTCACGGTATAATTTCAAGTCTAAATGCAGGATATGGTCATCCACCAAGAATTATTTAGTTCACTTTTGATAATCAACATCTTATCATTTAGGGAATTCTACTCGAGTTCCCATCAATTAAGACAATATCGTCATGTCATAATCAATCAATCCATTCTACTAGCATTACCAACTTTTCAGTTTTATTGCCGTCGATAAGATGTGAACTTCTCAAAAGACTAATAATGATTCATAATCCTTCACAAATTCAAGGATATATGGAGACACAACTACCATCTATAGAGTAAGGTCAACGCATAATCTACGCGAGAGAATTTCAAATCAGATTCAGACGAAAACATTTAACGAATATGAATATATCCCATGTTTTCATGATTTGAGTACGCATTCGAAAGCTCCTCGGATCGTTACCCAGGTCATTCAAATGAAATCAAATCAAAAGAAATGATAAGAACGTCGATACATCCAGTCGGGTATCAACACTCGGTAATCAGATACTTTTCTTAAGAATCTTACTACAGGAGAATTGGACAAGTAAGAATTGTCAATTGTCAATTAAGACAATTTCCACAGATGAGTAAATTCGACTCAGAAGAATAGATGCTACAGGCACATATGTAGATGTTTCTAACATTATGTCCTTATTTTACACTTCTTGCAGATCTCATAAATTTTTAATCTTTCACAATCTTCAAAGAAAATGTACTGTTCATTCATTAGTTTTATGGTGACTACTAATCAGTCTTGCATAGTCCATTCCAAATTGTATGTAGGCGCGCAACTATATACAATTTCAAGATTAACGATGCAATACTCAGTTCGTCAAAATTTTATCATCATGTATATAATAAAAACATTTTCATGCTTAATTCTTAAATAAGAATCAAAAATATATTTACAAAGATTTTCTTTGTTATGAAAACAATTAGGTTTTCCAAGATACTTTATAATCAACCTCATTTTCGATAACAATCACTTATAAATCTTACTTTGAATAATCCTTATCGTGATGAAAATTAAATTTCTCAAAGGATACCGCTTTAACTTTATAAAAATAATGTGTGATCTGCAAAAATGTGATGAAAAGTTGTTCACCAAGAACTAACTTCATTATGATAGGAAATGAGCTTAGCCAAACAATCATGAGGTTCATGACTTCGATGGCACTCAGGAATACAAAGAGAATAATCCACAACGTAACTTAAATCAAGATGAGTACTTGTTCAATGGTTGCATCACTAATGAGAACATTAGGATGAAGCAATAAAAGATAGATAACATCGATACATGTAGAATTTAGCAATCAAAGGTAGTCTTTTCATTAATCACAAACAAGTCAAATTGTACCGTAACACATTATGTGTCACTATGTCATACAATTCCAATATCTCATCCTACCAACTGATGTCTCAGTTAAGTTAGGGATTATTTTAAAAGACACCACAATGAATACTAATCTACATGAGTCATTAGGTGTTCCACATGTCCCAGAAGATCCATCGGTCTCAATTCAGAAGAAGATTTCTTCAATTTGTTTCTTGGACACTGGGCATCCTCGTCAGTGGACAATGGCCTAGGAACAACCTTTAACACAAACTAACAATCAATTAAAACCTTATAATTCAATCACAAAACTTAACGACTTATATTAACAATCTCATATCCCATACAAGTTAAATTTTACTTTATTCAAGTTTCAACCAAATTTTATACTCAATTCAATATCCTACCTCATATTCCAATACTTTCAATCTTATTCTTCGGCCTTGTAAAGGCAATACAATCTAAATATAAATTAACACTTAATTTCCAATCCTATTATCTGTTACAACAACAATTATCAAATGAGTCATTAATATGAAATGACTTGATCATTTAACTTAGACTTCTCGGAAAGGTATTAGTGGCATGAGGCTTTTGGGTAATGGTTCCAATGACAACCTCAAGTGCAACATTCACCCTTTCGATTTCAAATTTAAGAATTGGGTGACAACGAATCAGATGACATCTTTCTAGGTGGTAATGTTTTATCAAACTCCACTCTATAAGAAAAGATCGTTATGACGTCGGTATCAGATTTAATCTCGCCAATTCTTTTTCAATATCACAATCAACTAATATCTACATTTCTACGAATATCAACCATTTGTTGGGATCATAAATATCCACAACTTGGTTTAGATCTAGGATAGCTAGAATTCCTACGAGAATAGCTTCGATTAATTTACTAGGGGATTTAGGGTTCCTTGTGACAATCGACGTCGTATAAATACCTCGTATAAAAATCAAATTAATCATCAAACAATCATGTAATAAAATTATATCATATATATATAATCCAAGTTATATATATATTAAAATAACACTTCTCAGTCTTGGCCTTGTCGGTAACTCGGGAATTCTTCGGCACCGTTATAGTCAAAATATTTTTAGACATTTTTAGAAAAATGTTTTAAGTTAAAAGATTTTGAAATGTTTTATTCAAAACCTTGGTTTTAAAAATCTTTCGTTCTCTATAACGAGAGCTCTGATACCAAACTGTAACACCCCCAAATTTATACAACTTAGTACAGCGGAAGACTAGTTGGTGTTACGGGATAGCACATTACTCACATCATAGACAACGCATAAAAATCGCGTCGTTTATTAATAAAGCATTTCCATTCATAATTATCAAAGTTACATCGGTCCCAAGTCATTATATTTCATACAAAGTTTTACAAAGTATTTGAATGGAAAATATAGTTTAGGTGCGGGCCATGAATTCTTGTTGTCTTCCCGAGAATTACCTTCAAGTACCTGAGATAAAACATGTTAAAAGAAAAGGTCAGCGATAACGCCGAGTGAATTCATAGAGTTTAATAAATTCCATCAATATAACTTTGGTATAAAATTTGTACCAAAATCAATACGTATAAATCATTGTAATAGGCCGTAAAATAGCCAAAATCATTTTATATAAATCCTTATCGAAAATCATAATATAGGCATTTGCCTTAAAATAATTATACGAGCCAATGTCGTAAAAAAAAACATCATACAATACGTCTTATGACGTTGTATAAAATCAAATAAAAACCGTTATATGAATATGGTTATGAAAACCAAAATACAATCATAATATCAATAGTATGACCCTGTATTGCTAGTCAGGCAATACATCGTAATTCGGAGCGTCTATTATTATTTTGTTAATTCGGATTATTATAAGCCGCATGACATTGTTACCTTACTAAACCAACAACGGGTAGCTAACCCGATACAAATTTTGCCCATCTAAAGTAGCGTGTCGTCACAAAGGTCACGCTATTGAAATCTTCTCATACATTAATTCGCTTACCAATCAATGTGGCACGACGGGGATCAACCGTCAAGGCGCGAACTGGGGTGATCGTCCCCAAATAGTACTATTAAATGCATAAGCGTCTACCAACTCCCGGTAGTTCACAATTCATGCTAATGGGACTTTTAGTGACATAACCTAACTTTAATAATCCATTTAATTTCATCTATCGGGTCCATTAATCATTTATCGGGTCATACAATCGGGTCATTCAATCATTCGTGTCCAAAATCAATAAACAAACAATCGGGACAAATGGTGTCCAAACTTTTATAAAAACTAACATGTTATCTCCCTCGCGGGTTTATAAAGCATTTATAAAAGCATTTAAAAGAGTGCGAGGCTATGAACTCACGTTGATGTGGGAAGGCGGGTTGTCGGCAATTCGGACGTACGGTACGCGCTTCAATCACGGAAACCTAGACAAATAATAATCGGTCTTAGACGTTTGTCCAATGACTTTATAAAAATAACAATTATGTATACATATGATGATTATATATATATATATATGATGATCAAGTGGGTTTACATATTCTCGTTTACTCATTTTAGTGTTATATGTCGATAGCTTTTATACTAGTTTACTAGTTTTTCCCATTTATGTGTCTTAAGTCCAATAAGCTTATTATAAGTTATTTAACTTATTTTAATCCATTTTGTACCTATATTATCAGTATGTATACTTTCCAAGTTGGGCCCAAATGGGTTAAGCCCAATAGATTCTTTTTACAAGTTTTTATCCTATTTAGTCCATTTATTAGTCCAATATGTTTATTTAACTTGTTAATGTCCGTATGCCCTATAGTTCGGGTTTTATCGGTTTTTACTTGTTATACATGTCTATATATCAGTATATAAGTTTTATAAAGTTTTCATTAGACGGTTCCAACCATCTAAGTTTTATTTAACAAAAACGTTAATTTTACGGCGATAGCCGAAAAAGTCGTAAAAATCAAGTTTATAATTTTATAACTTATAAAACTTAACAAGTTACCATTTTTATAAAATGTCCACTTATTTAACCTTTTACATACTTATATAAATAAAATCCATAAGTTAGTGGGTTTTAATTTATATTTTATACATTAAAATGTTGAGTGCTTATATAATAGTATTATACTTTATTTTTTCCAAAATCTGATTTTTAACTTCACTTTGACCAAAACTGTCATATCTTGAGTTCTACATGGAGATAGAAGCTCAAATTTTTATCACATAAACTACATGATATGTGCTACAATTAACTCTTCTATAGCTACTGTTGAATCATCTTCTAAATATTTCCTAAAAATCGTCCAAAACAGTAACTTCAGATTTATACCCTAAACTTGTTTTGATCATATCTCACTCATTATTTTGATTCCATTGCATGGCCAACTCTCACATGTGTACAAGACCTATAGCTTACTGTAAATCTATTCCACTTCATCATTTTATCAGTTTATGACTTACTTCTTTACTGTTTTATACAGCCATCAAATTTAACCAAGATTTTAACCTTGTTTCTTATGGTTTTTCACCTTTTTATCCATGATTATCAACAACAAATCCCCACATAACATTTTTATCATCATATAATCATCATAAATATATACAATAGGAAATAAAATACATGTTTACATAATCAAAATAATAAGAAGTTGAGGAGGACAATCTTTATACCACCAACTTGATGTAGGTTATGAGTTTGGCATGGTTTTGGATGGAGAAACTTATGATGCACCAAGACCTTCTTCATGACCACCAATCTTCCTAATCTCCTTGTAGAAAATCAGCCCTCCTACTCCATGAAAACTCCTCCTTGGATGTTATAAGTACCACCAATCAATAAGGTTTCAAAAGGACTTCAACATGTATATGAATAACATGGGATTTTGTGGTTAATTTAGATCAAATGAGGGTGTTCTTGTGGTGGATATGGACGGAATTTTAGAGTGAGAGAGGGAGGATGGAAGTTGTTTGCATGAGTGTGTGAGTGGTAAGTGGTTTGGTTACATGGTTTTGATGTTTTCTAGCTAGTGGGAAGCTTAACTTGTAAGCCTAAGTGACAAGTGTTACTTAGCTTACAACTTGAGAAAACATGTGGTGTGGTGTGGCTAATTTGGGCCGGTTTTGCGTGTGGGGTGGGACAAGTGTCCCACTTGTCTCATCCCATTTATTTACGGGTACTCCTCGATTCTAGTTTCCTCGATTTGCGTGCCCTCGGGTCGTTTTACGAAAAACGTTTTTATAAATTATGAATCAACGTCACAAAACGAATCCAATAAAAATTGTTTCATCGAAAACGGAGTTCGAAAACGTAAATACGAAATCCTAAGGTTTCCGGTTTAGTCGTAAAGGACGTTAAAATAAAATCGTAAGTCCTAATCTCTTCTCGTAAATTAGTGAGTTTATGAACTAACACAAATTTAAAACTCCAAAATAATATTCACGGATACATTTATTTTCTGAAATGTCGAACTGTCACCAAAGACGGTGTATGTAAACGTAAGCACGCAACGTTGAATCCTCCGGTTTAGACGTAGTCAATGCTACTTCAAGACGTAAATCCAAATTTCTTCCCAAAAATATGTGAGTTCATATTGTAACATTAAAATAATATTTTCAAATAATATTTGAGAATAAAATATCAATCGTAAATTGACGGATTGTCACATAAGTACCCACCTCTTTTCCCTCCTCGTTTGTTGTACTTCGTATGCATGACATTCACGTAACTTCTTATGCATGCACACGTAAGGTAGACTAAACAAACCTATGGCATTATTTTGTTAGACTTGTGTCATGTTTATGTCTATAAACAAGTACTAAGAACTAAGTGATTTCACAAGATTTTCTTGCTCAAAAACCCTATGTCTCTCGGCTAACTTTTTAGCCAAGAGTAAATCATGACTTGATTTAAGTTTCTTGAATTAAGTTAAGCCTGGAAATGATAGATCTAATAGGAAACCCAAGCACCTCATGTGATTAATCCGAATAAGCCATTAGCTACGAATCATTAAGCCCTAAGCTAGTATAAGCCGTGTGTTATAAGCCCAAAAAGACCAAGTGTATTTTGGTCACATTATTTAGGACAAGTTTAGTCTCTAAAATAAATTGCTAAGCCCAAAAATCAAGCCCACTAGGCCTTAATACCTTAGCCGAGCCATTATGGTCCACCTTAGCCCATTAGGCACTTTATAAATTAGCATGGGAAACTTTTCGGGCCATTAATGTAAATAACATTTCCCCATGCCGAATATGACAAGTTGTGGAACTCACCTATGGGTTTTCGACACATGAAACAACTATAAGGGCCAAACTTGCCAAATTGCAAACTATTTACGAGCCCTAGACACTTTTCGTGCCTTTTGGGCCATATCCGAAACTTGGGGGACTTATGTTGACTTTTTGGAAACTTATATTAAACTAGTTACTTTTTGGGCCCCTTTTGTATTTAACCGAAACCATAGGGACCCCTTTTGCCAAACTAACAAAGTTTTGTAAACCTTAAACAAACCCTAGGGGGCTGTTTTGCTATAAGCCGAAACATATATAAGCCCTAGGGGGCTTTTTTGTAACTTGGGAATACCCCTAAACCTTAACCGAAACTACAAGGACTAGAATAGCCAAACTATGAAACTTATATAAGCCCTAGGGGCGTTTGTGTAAATACCGGGGGTATTTATACTAAATTGGGGGACTAGTGTTGCCATTTCCTTAAACTTGAATTAAACCCTAGTTACATATATAACATAAATACTAAAAAGGTAAAACAAATTAAATATAAAGGTCTGACAGTTGTATATTTTTCCCAACCTATAATGTGATGATTATACCAATATCGGAAACATTGAATTTAATTAAATGATATACTTTTAATAAGGTATAAATTTAATATGATTGACTTACAAAAATAAATGTATTAATCATATTTATTTTTCCTTCACATTATATATATATATATATATATATATATATATATATATATATATATATATATATATATACTAGCGTCATAACCCGCCCAACGGGCGGGGTTGTTTTGTAAATCTTTCGTAAAAGTACGTTCATGTATTAATTATATTTTCTGAAGTAGGACTTGTTTTATTTGAAGAAACTTAATTGCAACTATTTTAAACAGACTTATTTTATCCCATGTCAATATTTCATTGTACTAATATTGTTTTTTTTTAATTAATGCTGGTTAAAGGTAAATTATCGATTGATATTCGTTCTTCATACACTCATGTACTATGTTTTGTTTACCTTTGAACCTAACAGACGGGTTCGGTCTCATGTTAATCTTCGGACGTACACAAATCAATGGGTGGGTCCGGTTCGTAAACTTTTTCATGGTTTTCAAAATTATATTGATAATAGTAATAAGACGTAATAAAATTTCTAATCAACCTTTTTTTATGCAATGTCTCTCGGTTAATTATAATTTTAATTAATTTTTTACTTTCTTTAAAGTAACAATTCTTTCTACATAATTTAATACGACTGGTTTTTTACTTCTAAAAAAAGTATATTAGTCGTTGCATTTGCCAAGGGCGTATATTTGAAATCCTTATTCCCTCTCAACTGACGTACACGAGTGAACTGGTGAAGCAAATAACACGATACATTAGGTAACCGAATGACGAGGGAAACCTCGTATTGGCAAGAGTTATAACTGTAAAAGAAAAATGTATATCTAAGCTACTCCAGTCACAAGTTTTATTTTAGAACCGTAAAAGGGACTCTTAGATATGTCCTTAAGGACATCTCTTTTCTTAGCCTGGACAACATGAACAATAAAATACTGTTGGTATGCATTTTACCTTTTAACACAAATACCAAAATTCATTATAAAATACTATATCTTGATAGGTGTCGATTAAAAAGCACACATAAAAATTATTTTTAAAATTAGCTAACCTTTAATTCTTAAAATATGCCACACTACAATAAAAAAATGTATCTTCCAGGAGTAACAGCCGTAGGACCTGATATTCGGTGTCTAAAATGATAGTCACAGTTGTATCAACTATTGATGCTGCCAGATATAACATAATGTGTAGTACTTGTCAAACCATATTGAAGTTTGGAAGTTGTGTAAAAATGTTAGATTCTCTCGCTAATATACGTAGAATGCATTCGAAAGGAACCTGTAAGTATGCATACTCGCGAGGTAACCCGCTTAGTGGACGGGTTTATTTCGTTTTTTTAAATGTACGTTTGTGTATTATTATTTTTTTGAAGTAGGATTCGTGTTTGTTAAAAGAAAACATAAACGAAACTATTTTTTGATATATTTTTGGACTTGACCCACTCACCGTACTTGTTTTGTCTCATGTCAATCTTTCGTTTTACTAACAGCCATTGCCATAGAATTTATTAGTTATATTATATATATTTGGTGGGTATGTGGTGCCATATAAACAAAGTTGCCGAAGAAAGAAAAACGTTCAACCTTTTTACTTGCTATATGTAAATATTATAACCAACAATACAAACGTTTAGTTCAAGTTGGAAAAAAATTTCTAAATATCTTGGTGGTATTGTTAATAAAAAAAAATTAGTGTTTTATTGTGATTATAATATGGAAATATTAGTTCATTTAGCCTACGGTCCTTTGCAACGTTAGTCATTTATATTAACATCCGTTTTTTAATTAACCAAAAGGGAAAAATTAATTTTTTTATAGTTAATTTAATATTTAGTTTTTTTTTACTTTTTAAAATCAATATTTTCTAAAATAATATATTTCTCTTTGTATGTTTCAAATTTTATATGTAATTTTTTCTTACGAAAAAATATTACTTTTTTTTAAGTTAAAAAGTTTAAAAGATTTTTACTTTTATAAAAGATAAAGTGCAATTTAATAAAAAGATTAAGATTTTTAAAAATACGAAAAGAAATTTAAAAGAGAATTCCGCTGCGGGGGTGATGGTTTCCTATGTTTTACATTAACAAGATTAAACTTGCACATACGTATGAAGACCATGAATATGCGTATCCAAAATACGTGTGCGACAAAATCCTCCAATTAAACAACATGTGTATATAGTTAAAACATTCAAGCAACTTCTAATTCACCTCCTATATCTAGTTATTTACACCTTCGTTCGAGTATTGTGTATTAGCACTTTTTCGACTTGAATCTTATCTTTAGCGAGCTCATCGGCTTTCAGATTAGAATCTGCCTCGACGATCTGGAACATTTGAAGTAGCCAAAAAATGTGTATTAATAGTCGGTTGCATCGTAAGTAAACCCATTACAATTAAAGAAAAAATTACCCCATCAATCTAGCCTGAGGAAAAGGCCAATTAAATGGAAAATTGAAATGGAATTGTGAATTCTATACCTGGTATGTAGATATTACAAAATGGCAGTTGACAAATTAATTTGATCCATCTTTAAAATACTTTGTAGTTTTGACCAGGTCGTATACTACCTTATACTGATGTTTTTTCTAATGATGATAATTTCTTTGAACACCTTAATGATGATAATCGGCATAACGATAAGTTTAAGTTGGAATATTCCTGCAAAAGTAGAGCTACAAATACCTATAAGAAAGGTCGAGCTGATTTGAGGATGCACAAAGAACAGATGGACTTGAAGGCTTGACAGTTGTACCCAGATGGAATACCACAACGTTGCACCAATTAGCAAGAACCCAATTCAGAACACTATCTTTGTTTGGTACCTCGTTGTGAGTTCGTCCAGTCCTCATGGCTGCAAAGGAAATTTATTTGGCATATGCATTTTGACACAACGATTATTAAGGGTGTTTAAAATTGCTAACTGAAACTACTTATTTGATTAATAATTAGTTCACTTTGATGATCCATTACACTTTACACACTTAGTAACTGACGGAGGCCGAGATCTTCCAAAGATCTAATATGTGCAAGTATTGGTGCATCCTAGCCTTTTTTGGAGCTGCCGATGTGATAGTAGCTACTTGAAACTATTAAAGGGAAACATACCATATGGGAATACATTATGTTTTGTTCATCTTGAAAGCGCTCTGTCCAAGTTATGAGCCAGCAAGACCAGAGCACTAAGATGAGGCAAATGACCCTCGACACTTAATATCACCACTGTGTTCCACCCTCCGAGATTATCCTTCAGGTAAGTCGCTACTGATTCTGGCACCGGTGTATCCTTTGAAGTCAGGATTATCCAGCATGGTGTCTTTACTAACCCTAAGACGTCCCTCAGGTCACTGCTAAATAGTATCTGGGATTCAAATAGTGATATGTTTGGCCTCATGTGGAACAATGTGCGACTGAATTACCGCACAGCCAATGGAACATCACCCTTATCGCTAATGGAGAAAATCCACTCACCCAAGCCTCATAGTAATTTTTCATTGCTTCAAAAACCTTCTAGATATTGTTATCCTAAATCTTTTTTTAACATCATTAGTCATATTGTGATACATGTCTGACATGATGTGGGTATTTTAATCTTCATTTTGAATTAGATTAAGTAATTTTGTTAACATGCTTTAGAGTGAAATGCACTTTTCATACCTGTGGTATGTTCAGATTGCATATATAGTTACCGGTCTTCTGAAAGTGCAGGCGGTCTCCCTGGTCTTTCAATAAGTGTTCACTTAGGTACTTTGACCGTAACGATGGTTATACTTTGACCGTTATCTTTTGTTGCTACAGGGATTTATTTGTCTTTTTTTGCCCATCATCTCTTCCAACATCACCACTACCACCTACACAATCACCACCTCCACATCCACCGTCACCTCACCACCTCCGTCGCCACCATCGATCCACCAGCATCGCCTAAATCTTTATTTATTAAATCCGCTTGTATTATCCACATCACCAGCGTCATCTTCAACTTCTTATTACCTCCCTCCATTAACAGTTACAATATAACTTTAGAAAAAAACATCCATAAAAACAGAAGTGTCGAATTTGATGGTTTCTTGTTATTGTTATTGGTGTTTGCAGTTATAGTATTAACAAGAAACGTCACTTTAGTTATCAAAAGCAAAATCAAAATCAATATCCACCTTTGTTCGAATTAATGAATACGGATCAACTTAACAATTTAAAACTTCAATATCAATAGCACTATAAAAATCGATTACAATTTAAATAAAAGATTTCGAATTCATTACAATGAGCTAAACCTAAATTAAAAAAAAAAATTGGATTCAAATGATGTGTCAGGGTAAGGATTTGTTATGGGTTTGGGTTGTTTTTAATTGTATCGATTTGGTGAGATGGGAGGAGGGAAAATCATGGATCAGGGTGGTGAGGGTATATACGATAGCAGCAGGCCTTATTAGATTATAGTGAAGGACATCTAATTAGGGTGGAAGTGTTATTAGGGACGGTCAAAAAGAAAAAGACAAAAAAGTCCTTCTAGCAATTAAGGTTAACGGTCAAAGGATAACCATCGTTACGGTCAAAGTATCTAAGTGAACACTTATTGAAAGACCAGGTAGGCCGCCTGCACTTTCAGAAGACCGGTAACTATATATGCAATCTGGACATACCACAGGTATGAAAAGTGCATTTCACTCCATGCTTTATATTATTTGTAATAACATGACATATTGAACATAGTGTATAGCACTTTCAAGTTGTAATATCAGATAATCAAGCCTTTTAATATATGTTGCAACAGGGTGATGGTTTGATTGCTTTTGTAAATATGTGCATAGTAGATTACAGATAGTGATGTATATGTACTGAGTCCTTTAAGAATCGCCTTTGGGGTTCAGTAATGTACTTCCAGTTTGAGAAGAAACCATAACTACAAACGTTGCACAAATACAAGGCCGTGAGAAAAAAAACCATTAATAAGCAATCAACTGTGAATTGCCATAGTATTCTGATATGTTGCAACTTCCTTATTAACTGAAGAGAATATAAATATTGATATAAATAACATATTTGAATATGAAAAAGTCAAACGGTGTCTAATGTAACAACTTCGAAAAAACCCTGAAAAGTGACTTGTACTCCCAGCTGATCATGCTCAAATTCTAAAAGTGTACAATAACCGTCTTTGGGAAGACAATGCCAAGAACTTGGCTGTTGGTGACCTATAATTATTGAATTAATTCATTTTCAGGGAAGGTAAAAAATGCATTTCTTATGTGTTTAGTTTGAACGTTTTCCATGTAGCCCTGCTCCACAATTTCTGGGAAAATCCTCTGTGATTTACAGGTTGTGATCTATCATCAAGAATGGTTGTTGCAAGAAATTTGTTACTGTAAATCTGATGTTCAAATGAATCAGATCTCTTCTTTATCTCAACAAATACTAATGTAAAGAGGTTCCTGCAAGTATTTGATAGTACCATGTTAGTATTTCAAGCCACCTAACTTTATGACCCAAACAACCTCAAAGCTTACTTGACGGGCGGATCGTCTTAATGGAAAATGGAAAAGCCAATAATTTGAGATATTGGAAGTGAAGGATTTGGAGTTTGCATTGGGAATTGAAGGTGGTGGAATGCCTCTTCGAGGAAATACATACCCATTAGCTCCATTCATGTCTGGCCGCTTATGACCAAGTACAATAATTTTAACAGACCCCATACTTTGGTCAACCTTGTTTCATCTGTCCGCACTGGATCTTCTCAGCCTGTGGAGGTCAGTATAGTATCTGTTTTTGGGTTTTATAAGATTTCATTAGATGGTGATATAAAAGGCGTTGAAATATTAGAAACAAATTAAATGTAATCTTAGAATAAAAAGTAATGGACTTTGACACTGCAAGAACTCGATAACAAATGCTTACCAGCAAAAGATAAAGCCACCAAAAGATTTAACTTCTTATATAGGACCTTATAAAATGTATACAAACTTCAACCCAGCTTACCACTAACCATAGTAGATTGCTTTGTGCTCTAATACGGATCCGTTTCCACCTTGAGCAGTATCTGTTTCGTTGGCTTTTGGTTGTTCAGGTTTCAACTTTGGGCTTGATAACCATCTCTTACACTCAATAGAAACGCTTGATGCTCATTGTCAATAAGATCAAAAGAAATTTGAAATTAAATCATCGCAAAAGAATAGGGTTTTTGTAAGAATTATCATTTCTCTATCAGTTATCATCACTTATGATCATATATAATGGCCACCTTATACCTCTAAATTCTTAATAACATGATATAAGTACCTTCGCACCAGTGTATTATCCCATCCTGCAGTTCAGTCTTCTCTATTAATACAGGTCATATAAATTAACATGGAATAACTAAAACCATAAAATCAACTTATTAAGCTGTAGTGCAAGAGATGGTGTTTGGATGTGTTTTTGTCCCTTGAACTCGTAATTTTCTATATTTCAGGTCTCTGTTCAGGGACAGTTTCCGGATGAACCCTTAGAGATTGGTAATTGCAGATCACTTTGTGGAAAAGTATCAGCCATTATATTACCTTGTTAAATCTATATGACGTTGAGATATTCACCCATTTGTAGAAAATTGAAATGATTCCTATTAGTTGATGGTGCACACCATCTTTTGCAGGCGTGTCGGGCTAATGCGACCATGTTTACAATTACCTTTTTCATCAGCAGGTGTGAATTATACCACAAATTTAAATGTAAGTACACATTATTATATGAGACTGAAAATCGATAAAAGATAGCTACCTAGATTTGAAAACATATTGCTAGTCTTCTTGGTTGAAGGAATTTGTTTCGTGGCTGCTGGTGCTGAAGCTTGCATTGACTATGTACTGATTTCAGTTGACTTTATGGGTACTTCAGGTGTGACTGAACCTTCTTGTGCAGCCTTGTGTTCTTGGGAACCCTGTGAGGATATACTTGTTGTCAAAGGAGGCCTTTGTGTATCTCAAGAGGCGAAAAGATGTTGAAATTCAGAATGTTGAACTTGGAATTAAAACTCAATAAAATGGTGATGTGGATACCGAAATTCCTCCTGCAAAGAGGATATGACAACCAAAAAATCTAAAATTCTACATACAGTGTGCTATTTGTGGATAAGAGACACTACCTGAATCACGACACATTTACAGGGCCTTCCTGTTTGTGTCATATGCAAGGTTCTTAAGAGGCTAAATAAGCTTCAAAAAAAAGATTGATCAATATAAAAAGCTTACATAAAAATTCATGCGCCACAAGAAATCGATCTGAACGAACAACCAAAGTGTAAAACTTTTCATAATTATATGATGTAATTATCGACTCATCACCATAGTACTCGAGATTTCTGCAGTTAGGACACAAATAAGAGCTAATGAGATTCAACACAAAAATTTAAATTAGAATTTCTCAGATTTTGTGTGGAGTGCTTCCGCAATACCATAGACACACATACTTTATACTGAATGTTCTTCATTACATGTGATTATACATAATGTATTTTATTGGTTACTTTCATCTCCACCATCTTTAAACTCGGTTGATTATCAACTCTACACCTCTCTAGATTTCATCTAAACTTCATTTACCATTATATAAGCAGATGAATATCATTTAGAAGATATATAATAATACACTTAATTACCTTTTAGTATAATTTTTTTCGTGAGCTGCAACTTTGCCTCAAGTTAAGCTCAATCGTCTGAATAAATGATGCTCATGTGATTTGTCATTGCATAATATGTACTAATTTATAATATAGAATGATGAAAGAAATATCACCATGGAGAGAATGGTGCATATGTTTTTCACGTGTTAGTTTTTCAAAAGAGTTGGATATTAATGTTATAGCCTTGGACTTAGTAAAAATTTTAAAGGCCTTTGTTTCCATGATAAACATATAGATTGAACAAAGCTGTTGTAGCATATTTCATACCTCTATTGCTTCTGATTTCAAGAAGATTAACTAAATCCTTCATTGCATCAGATGTACCCATTATAATTTAATTCGTATTATGAGAAGCTAAAAAGAGTTGCAACTACGTTTTCTCTATTTGCGAATAGAGTTGGCCGCTCAACATTATTGTTAGCATACTATTGTGCAATCAAGGTTCTTGACTGATTACATGAAATAAGCATAGAACAAAACATGAACTTACAAAGAATGACCATAAATTGAAACACAAATGCATTAGAAAGCAGAAGCTATGTCACGACCATCTCCATTTTGTTACTGTTTTCTAAAGCATGGTCACCCTTGTAATACCTTAGTTCAGTATATGCCATCATATAAAGAGATGGGTAGGAAAGGAAACGACTCTATAGATAGAAGGCACACACCTAAGCAAGCCACGGTGACGCCATGTCCTAGGTTTGACAACCAACTTGATCATCTATAATCATTCTAACGACTGAGAACCAATATGATCATCAAGAATACAGCTATCTATGAAATCCGTCTATGTAGGAATCGATGAATCCTGCAAAACCAATATGGGGTTTAAGAAATAAAAGCAAGACCAAATATGTCTTTGACAAACTGCTCCATACGGTTAATTCTAATTAGTTACCAAATAACCAAAAATTCTTATAGTTATTTGTAAACAAATTATCTGCATCATTTTTTCCCACATATTACTGCTAATGTCATCAAGTATCGACGTTTCTATTGAGTATAACTGTTTTACACATAATATTATGTTTAGTTACCCAACTCTTTCATAGGGATTTGATTTTAAAGTTAATTAAGCTTGAATATTTTCGAATTTTGCATATATATATCGTAGAACTTTGTTCTGCTTCATTAAGGAATTAAACTCTCAGACAAAAACAGAAAGGATTTACAGTCAATAACACTGTATTTGGGAATAAGAATGTCACAAAAATGATTGTATCAACCTACAAAAAACAAACATATATATATGCATACAAAATCTAAAACACATAATAGAATTCATCATTAGGGTTTGAGCTACATAAAAACATTAGGATTTCAGAAAAGAGACATATCACATGCATGCTTCATTAACCTTTGTTGATTATACAGACTTCATTAAGCTGGAAAAAAACACAGTTAGGGTTTATGAAAGAAAAAGCAGGCGTAGGTTTTTTTTACCGTGATTTTATTATTAGGTTATTTTATTGTATAATTTGATCCATTTTTTAAATATACTTAACTTTTGGATTAAGATAAATGATTTTAGCGTATGCATATTAATTTGGTTTTGAATAGAAAAATACAAATGGTGATTTAGCATAGTTGGTAAAGCTAAATGAATGTTAATCAGAGGTCACAAGTTCCAATCCTACTATAGTCAGTTTTTTTAAATATACACAAAATTTTCCGACTGGGCCCAGACTTGAACCGGACCTGGTTCGATAATCAAAACGCGATTTTCAAAACTACGTTTTCTAAACGTGATTTTCAAAAATGTGCGATTTCAAATCATATAAAACGTGGAAAATAGAGATTTTTTAGGGATTTCTGAAATACTATTGGCTAATAGCTGCCATGTCACATATGACATGGATTAGAGGTGCGGTATCAAATCATAGTTATACCTATATATAATATAAAGATATATATATATATATATATATATATATATATATATATATATATATATATATATATATATATATATATATATATATATATATATATATATATATATATATATATATATATATATATATATATATATATATATATATATATATATATATATATATATATATATATATATATATATATATAACTCCTTTTATAAATATTTAAATCACGTTATAAATAGTACAAATTCAAGGATATTAATTAAACTAGATTGACTAAATTAAACTATAGTAATTATTTTATACTTAAAATAAATACAACTATAACTTGTACAACTATAAACCAACTACGAATATCCTAATAAAATGCTTAAAAACCTGTAGAAGCATATACTGATGTTTCAGTAACCTTTGTACAACCTGTTATACTTTTACTGAGACTGTATAATTATCTAGGTTGTTGACTGTGTGTTGAGCACTACTCCAGATTCTTGTGACTATTACTGTACTATTAAGGTGAGTTCATGGCCCCATTTTTCATATATTGACAAACTTTTAAATCTTTTTTGGGGGAGAAAACATGCAACTGATTTATGGATATAAATTGAACTGTCTCAACTTTGATTATATGTGCCTATTGTAGAATTCCTCATGACCCGTGAACTGAAACTGTTAAAATCGTTGGATTACCTGAATGTTATAAATAGATCTATTTGGGATTGATCATCCCCACCTGGGTGAGTCATGCTCACTGTGCCTTGGCCGGGACAACAGGTGTTTACCATGTCAGCACTTATTATTGATGGGTGCCTTTTTAGAAGGCGAAGCGCTCTCATTTGTTGAGGGCTCAACTATGTCAAGTGTCAGTTTCGGGTAATAGGCAGTATAATTACCTTTAAACACTAATGCTTTGTCCCTTACTGTTTCAGTGACTATTTATATCCAAACTATATAACTAAACCTATGAATTCACCAACATTTTTGTTGACCCTCAAAAGCATGTTTTTCTTAGGTGTTTGAAGCAGGTAGTTGCTATATGCATGGACTGTAGCATTAAGTAGACAACATCTTAGCAAGCATCTGGGGATTTTCATATGGGACTCATGAACAATCTTTAATTTATGTCAGAACTATTTTAAATAATGATTTGCACTCTTGGTCATGTAATAAATGTTTGATAATCTTTTATCTAATGCTCTATGTACTATTTGCTGTTGATCCACCCACGTGACACCCAAATATTATATCCGCTGCATTTGACCAATTTGGGGGTGTCACAGAATGGTATCAGAGCAAAAGTTATAGAGAACCAGACTCATAAAAATTTATAAATATAACAATAAAATTTTTATATAAACTGGACTATAACTACATTAAAAATCTTTGGGATTTTTCTTTTGGGACTAGAATAGTTAAGCATATAGGACGTACAATATGCATTTCTTATGTGATCTATGTGTGCATTGATTTTAACCTTGGTTAAATGATCTGATAAGTATTAACTAAACCCTAACATGTTGTGCCAAGGGAATACTCACTACAACTATTATAACATAAAGTTATTATTTTAAAACTTTTAAGCATACACTTCCGTCAATTGAAAATGATGATTTTTCAGAGATACCATGACATCGCCGACATCTGTGTTACCAGGGTGGTTGTCCGCCTCGGATTCTGAGGACAGTCAGCCTGCTGGAGTGGTCCCCACTATTTCTTCCCCGCCTACTGCTTTGATTCCCCCTGCCGAGGAGGAGGACCCAGTGACCCATACCTTGCCGCCCTTACCACCCTCCAGGGTTATGCTCCTAGATCTCTACCCCCTCGTAAGAGGAGGTATGAGACGACCCTTGCCTCCATCTTTGAGGTCGGAGAGGGATCTGGGACTAGACAGGTGGATCCTGTCCAGGCCCAGATAGTGGCTTTGACAGCTCAGCATGCTCAGGACATGGCCGATGTTCACGGTCTACTAGCGGCTAGTCAGGCTGAGCGCTCGATCTTACGAGAGCGTCTGGATTCCCTGATCTGGACTACGTGAGCAGAAGCCCAAGTTGCCAGGGGGACATGGACTACAGTTTATGATGCTCTTCAGTGGCTCATGACGGAGTATGAATACGCCATCCACCGCATCTACACCTTGGAGAGCCGACAGCAGCAGACCCATGCTTCCCTCTCAGCCCAGGAGCATTCACTATCCATGTTCTTTGACTTGGAGATTGTTCGTCATGATGGAGTTACTTCAGAGACAGCTCACCTTAGGGGAGCTTTGGACACCCTCAGGGCTCAGCTAGTTCAGACTCTCCGCCACGTCAAGAGGACCAGACTTGCTATGATCGCTTTGCAGGATGCTATGCCCGCACCAGCAGCTCCACCAGCACCCTGTGTACCAGGCACCTCCACCGGATCCGTTAGACCAGCCTAGATTAGATGTACTAGATCTCATGTACATCATGATAAGCTTTGGGTTTCATCCCAGCTATCGTGATATAGGATTTCATGTACTTTTATTTTCATGCAACTTTTGTAGCCTATCAGTACTGTACTCTCTTAGATAGGTGTCTATATATATTTTGTTTTAGACTGTGCGTACCACCACCCCAGACAGACGTACTGTGCTTCTGTCTTGGATCGGTTGTACCTGATGTTATGTGTACTTTCTCTCAAGAAATGACATATGCTCACTCTCTTTTGTTATATCATGTGTTGTATCATTGAAATGTGACGGGTTATTCAGATTGTTGTAATTATTGTATACAGGTTTGCTCATGCGAATAATATATAATTATACTGACATTGAAGCTAACGATTTCATTTTGTGTATGACTACAGACAAATGGCAATCACTAGGCAAAATCCTGCCACTAATCCTACCAATAAACCTGCCAATAATCCAGCCAATAATCCTGCTAATAACCCTACTGATAATCTCCCTAATGATGATGCCACCCATAATGTCACCACTGCCCAACTTAGGGAATTGATTGACCAAGGTATCGCCACCGCTATGACAGCTAGCCGAAACATGGACGATAGCGAGAATTCCAATAACCGCAGGAATAATAATACCACCCGAGGTTGTTCTTACCCTGAATTCCTCAAGTGCAAGCCATCCTACTATCGGGGCAACGAAGGCGTGGTAGAGCTGATGCAATGGTTTGAAATACTAGAGGCTGTATTCCGCATCAGCGACTGCGCCGACGAGAACAAAGTCAAGTTCGCCACCTGCACACTGCTTGAAAGTGCGCTTACATGGTGGAATTATGTGGTTGCTACTTTGGGGCATGACGTTGCCTACACTCTGAACTGGACAAATCTGAAGGAGAGAATGACGGAAAAGTACTGTCCGAGGGGCGAAATGAAGAAACTGGAAGTTGAGCTATGGGATCTTAGGTGTAAGAACAATGACATCATGTTATACAACCAAAGATTCCAAGAATTGACCCTCATGTGTACTAGGATGTTTCCCGAGAAGGAGGAGAAGATTGAGAAATATGTTGGAGGACTCCCCGACGTCATCCATGATAGCGTTCTCGCCTCACGGCCCACTACCGTTGAGAAAGCCATGGAATTTGCTACCGAATTGATCAACAAGAGAACCCGCACCATCTCCAAGAGAAATTCTGAGAACAAGAGGAAGTTGGACGAAAATGTCCGTGGTCATTACCACCCAACTCCAAAGAGGCAAAACGCCGGACAGATTTATAGTGCAATCTCCCCCATCGATTCAAAGACTTACGAAGGCACCAAACCTATGTGCACGAGGTGTCATTTTCATCACAAGGTGGGTAGTCCATGCAAGTCTTGTTAAAAATGTGGAGAAGTTGGCCATTTTGTTCGCGATTGCCGGGTAAATGCTGCTACTCAGGTCCGACCCAACCCTATTGCTAGGAGCAATAATCGAGGTGGATCTAATACCCGTGGATTTGGGAATGGACAGGCAGGAAACCGTAATGTTACAGGAGGAAGTAACAGTGGCCCAAAGAAAGGAGTCGTATGCTATGAGTGTGGAGCACCCGGACATGTGAGACCAGGCTGCCCTAAGTTGGCTAATAAGAACAAGAGCAATGGAGGATCCACATCTAGAGTATACGTGGTGGGCAATGCAAAAGCCAACCCAGACTCCAACGTGGTTACTGGTACGTTTTTACTAAATAATCATTACGCATCCATTCTATTTGACACTGGAGCATACAGAAGCTTTATTTCTACTGAATTTAGTAACATACTAGAGGTTACCCCTTCCACATTAGACCGCCGTTTCTCGGTAGAATTAGCAGACGGTAAGATCGTAGAAGCCGACACTATTATTAGGGGTTGTACCCTGAACCTTTCCAACCACCCATTTAATATTGACCTAATCCTAGTCAACCTAGGCAGTTTCGATGTCATCATTGGTATGGACTGGTTAGCTAAGTACCACGTAGTAATCATCTGTGGCGAGAAACTAGTCTGTTTGCCATGGGGTAATGAGACCTTGATCATTCGAGGCGATGGTAATACTGACATTGCTGACACTAGGCTCAGTGTTATATCCTGTACCAAAGTCCAGAGATATTTATTGAGAGGATGTCCCATCTTCTTGGCACATATCTCCCAGGTAGATGAAGAAGACAAACTCGAAAATAAGCAAATCAAGGACGTGCCTATCGTCCGGAATTTCCCCGAAGTTTTTCCTGAAGAATTATCAGGTCTACCACCAGCCCGACAAGTGGAATTCCAGATCGACTTGATTCCAGGAGCTGCAACCGCAGCAAAAGCTCCTTATCGATTAGCACCATTAGAGATGAAAGAACTGGCAGAACAACTTCAAGAATTATCTGACAAAGGATTCATCCGACCTAGTTCCTCACCATGGGGAGCTCCGGTCTTATTTGTCAAAAAGAAAGATGGTTCGTTTCGAATGTGCATTGATTACAGAGAACTGAATAAGCTAACTGTAAAGAACCGTTATCCACTCCCCCGCATTGACGACTTATTTAACCAGCTGCAAGGGTCAAGTGTGTATTCCAAGATAGATCTGCGATCTGGGTACCATCAATTGAGAGTCAGGGAGGAGGATATTTCAAAAACTGCTTTCAGGACTCGTTACGGCCATTACGAATTCTAGGTCATGCCCTTTGGGTTGACCAACCTTCCTGCCATCTTCATGGACCTTATGAATCGTGTGTGCAGACCATACCTGGATAAGTTCGTGATAGTCTTCATAGATAACATACTCATCTATTCTAAGAATGAACATGAGCACGAGGAACACCTTACTCAAGTTCTGAAGGTACTTAAGGAGGAACAGTTGTACGCCAACTTCTCCAAATGTGAATTCTGGATTCCCAGGGTTCAATTCCTCGGCCATGTTATTGACAGCGACGACATTCTTGTAGACCCAGCAAAGGTTGAATCTGTCAAGGATTGGGCATCTCCTAAATCACCAACAAAAATTCGCCAATTTCTAGGCCTTGCCGGATACTACCGTCGATTCATCGAAGGTTTCTCCAAGATAGCAAAACCAATGACCAAACTCACGCAGAAGGGAATAAAGATTGACTGGGAGAAAAAGAAGAGTCAGCTTTCCAACTAATCAAGGAGAAGTTGTGCAGTGCACCTATTCTGGCCTTACCCGAGGGCAACGACGACTTCGTGGTATATTGTGATGCGTCACACAAGGGCTTGGGTGCAGTATTGATGCAAAGAACGAAGGTGATAGCATACACCTCCCGGCAACTAAAGAAACTTGAGAAGAACTACACTACTCATGATTTAGAACTTGGATCCGTGGTTTTCGCTTTAAGAATCTGGAGACATTATCTGTACGGAACCAAGTGCACGGTGCATACAGATCATAAGAGTTTACAACACATACTGGATCAAAAATAGCTAAACATGAGACAACGTCGTTGGATTGAACTACTAAGCGATTACGATTGCGAAATCAAATACCACCCCTGGTAAAGCAAACGTGGTTGTTGACGCTCTAAGCCGTAAGGAGACCGATCCTCCTATGAGGGTCCGAGCACTAGTCGTAACAATTAGCCTGGACCTACCCAAGCAAATTCTAGAAGCTCAGACAAAAGCTCAAAAGCATGAAAACCTCGTGAGGGAAGATATTAGAGGTATGCTTAGGGCCGACCTCACCAAAGAAAAGTTAGAGCCAAGAGCAGATGGAACCCTGTGCTTGCATGGAAGGAGTTGGTTACCTTGTTATGGAGATTTGAGGAACGTGATCATGCACGAGTCCCATAAATCCAAGTATTCCATACATCCTAGATCTGAAAAGATGTATCAGGATATGAAGAAGTTATACTGGTGGCCAAACATGAAGGCAAACATCGCCACTTACGTCCAGAAATGTCTGACCTGCTCTTGCGTCAAGACCGAACACCAAAGACCATCCGGTTTACTAGTTCAGCCGGAGATACCCAAGTGGAAATGGGAGAATATCACTATGGACTTCATCACCAAGCTTCCAAGGTCATCCCACAGTTACGACACTTTTGGGTGATCGTCGATCGACTCACCAAATCCGCGCACTTCCTGCCCACCAGGGAGACTGACTCCCTGACAAAACTAGCCAAGACATATTTGAAGGAGGTAGTGACTAAACACGGAATACCCGTCTCAATAATCTATGACCGGGACGGTAGGTTCACATCTAATTTCTAGAAGGCTTTCCAATGAGCTTTAGGAACAAGCCTAGATATGAGTACTGCATACCACCCGCAGACTGACGGTCAAAGCGAACGGACAATTCAGACCCTTGAGGACATGTTACGAGCATGCGTGATTGACTTTGGGAATGGTTGGGTCAATCACATCCCTTTGGTGGAATTTTCCTACAATAATAGTTACCATGCTAGCATCAAGGCTGCCCCCTTCGAAGCACTATATGGTAGGAAATGCCGTTCCCCAGTACGTTGGGCAGAAGTAGGCGAATTCCAACTCATGTTGGGTCAAAAAGTTGATGTGGTAGAAACTAAAAAATGAAGAAAACATGAAGACATTTGTCTAAGCATTGTCAAGAGCAAATCAAGTGTTGACAAGAGCAAATCGGAGGTTGATGGCTTAAGCATTGTCATGTACAATCCAAGCATTGTCATGTACAAACTAAGCATTGACAGAAACGTAGATAAGAAGCCTTTAGAAGCTTCTATTTAGATAAACATGCAGGATATATTCTGTATAAGTTTATTTGAATAGAAGATTTGCATGTTTATTCATTCTTATCTCTTGTAAACCCTATTCCTTACACTATAAAAGGAACCAAGGGTATTAGGTTTATTCATAACTTTCATATACAATGTAAACCTAAAGCGTGTGTTGTTGAGAAACTTTTGATCTTAAAGAACAGAAGAACCCTAAAATCACAAAAACCCTATTTTTCACAAAACCCTAAAAACATCATGTCCACACCAGAAGCAACCTCCTCCTCCTCAAACCACAACATCAAGATTCCCATGCTTGATGCAAACAACTTTGAGCTATGGAAGTTCAACTTTGAGCAATATCTGGGGATCTATGACTATACTCTCTGGGAGATTATTGAATATGGAAACACATTTGATAAGGCTGCAAAGATTGCCAATGCCATTGCTACAAGAACATCTGTTCAAGGATGTTCAGAAGAAGATGAGAAAGAAAAACCTGATGATGGTAGAGCTGTGTCTGCTGATGATATAGCAAAGAAAAGGGTTGATATGAAAACCCTAAACATTTTGAAACTCTCCTTGGGACAAGAAAATCAGCACAAATACAGAGGTTATGAGTCTGCAAAAGACCTTTAGGCAGCCCTTGAAGTTGCATATGGTGGTAATGCTGATACTAAGGAAGAGAAGAAGAAGCAACTCATGCATGAGTATGCTGTTTTTAAGGCTCAACCTAATGAGAAGCTTAGCAGTGTGAGAAGCAGACTGCTTGACATTACAAGCAAGCTGTCCTTCATGGGGACACAAGTTGGTGATGTTGAGATTATTGCCAGTTTTCTTAAAAGCCTTGGTGATGCGTGGAAGATTCAGGCAAGATCTATACTTGCCAATAACACTCACAAAAGTTCTACTTTTGATGATATCTACAACAAACTGAGGCTGTTGGAGAATGAAACTCTTTTGGAGCATGAAAGTAAGTCTACCAATAGTAACATGGCCTTCTCCTCACATAGTGAAGGTCAATTTGATCAGAAGGACTCATACATGCACCCAGTTACTAGATCAACATGTGTCAACACTGGATCATGCCCTATCAACGCCTCACATTCAGACACTGACACATACAAAATTGACTCACCAAGAGTTAAGACTGCTGGTTTGGATCTGGATACTGTGTGTGCATACATTTCTTTATTGCCCAATGGTTTAGTGATTACATATGAGGACCTTGAGCAAATAAGTGATGAGCACTTGGAGGAGATGGATATAAAGTGGAACATGGCTCTTGCAAGTATAAGAGCAAACAGGTGGAATAGAAGGTTCAAGAAGAAGATGTCCTTTAATGCAAAGGACACTGCTGGATTTGATAAATCCAAGGTTGAGTGCTACAATTGTCATCGTATGGGGCACTTTATGAGGGAATGCAGATCTCCAAGAAGATCTGATGCTGGAAAACCCTTAAGCCAAATTGTTAAGGCTCAGGATCCTAAGGCCATGGTGGCAGTACAAGAAGTTGATGGCATTGGATGGGACTAGAGCTATTTGGCTAAGGATGGGGAAGAGGATAAAGCTTTGGTTGCTGAAATATAAGAAGAAGAGCATGTTCAATATGCTCTCATGGCACACTCCTCCTCTTCATCAGATAATGAGGTATATGATGACGCTTTTTGTAGTAAGGGTTGTCGTTTAAATACTGAAAAACTTAACAAAGAGGTTTTAAGATTGTTAAGTGATGTGAGTACTGAGAGATGCAAGTTGTCTAACTATTAAATTGCTCTCACTCAAACTGAGAAGACAGTTTCTGAGTATAAGAAAATAGAGTTTGACCTAAAAGATCAAATAAATATCTAAAAACATGGTTTAAATGCTAGTAATGATGTTAGAAACATCATGGAAAGGGTCAATGTTGAATTACAGGCTAAGTTAGATGAGGCTATTAAGAATAAGGATAATGTTGACCTTAAAATTCAGAGATTTGATAAGGCCTCACAAACCCTAGGAGAATGTGTTAATAAACAGAGAGATCCTAAGGACATGACTGGGATTGGGATGAAAGACTATTCTGTTGTTCCACCACCAGCTGGGGGACTTCTATGGTGTCCAAAGAAAGGACTTATCTTGGACTGGTTTACCAGAACTCCAAGAATAGGAATTTATTCCTCCACTAAGAGTCATTACCCCAGTTGAAGAGTATAGGCAAAAGTTGATGTTGGGAATAAATTAAGGCCAGATCACTTGAGCGCTGACAAGAACAAATCAAGCGTTGACAGGAACAAAGCAAGCGCTGACAGCTCAAGCGTTGACAAGTTAAAGTCAAGCGTTGACAGATTGAAGACAAGCACTGATGGAAGATATAAGCTACACGTTTATTATATTCTAGAATACTTCTAGTAAGGATAGAAACGACAATGTATTTTCTATGTTTATCTTTACCTAGAATAGTTGATACGTAGCTTATTGTACAAGGCTTCTTAGTCTATAAAAGAAGGCCTTTAGGTTAATGTTTAGTATCAAGTTTTATATAAGTTTTCATTCGTAAACATCTTTCATTGTAAGCAAGTTCGACATTCATAATCAAAGTGAAAGTTTTGTTTACATCTTGTGTTCTTGTTTAAGTGTTAAATTCCGCATAACACTTAGATTCACAAAGCATATAACAAAGGTTTCTCTACGTGCTATACTTGATCTAATCTCGTATACACAAAGCTAATCGATCTAAGTTTGGGATCAACAAGTGGTATCAGAGCTTGTTGAGGAACTTTTGATCTTTGAAGAACACCAGAACGATACACGAACACCAAAACCCTAATTTTCTCAAAACCCTAAAAACATCATGTCTGAAGCAATAACCACCTCCTCTTCACCCTTACCAAACATCAGGATTCCCATGCTTGATGCAACTAACTTTGACTTATGGAAGTTCAACTTTGAACAATATCTAGGGATCTTTGATTACACACTCTGGGAGATTATTGAATATGGAAACTCATTCAATAAGGCTCAAAAGATTCAGGATGCCATTACTCAAAGATCAGTTGTTGAAGGATGTCCTGATGAAGATAAGAAAGAAAAACCTGGAGATGGTAGAGCTGTAGGTGCTGAAGATATTGCAAAGAAAAGGGTTGACATGAAAGCCCTAAATATTCTAAAAGTTTCTTTTGGACAAGAAAACCAGCACAAATATAGAGGCTATGAATCTGCTAAGGATCTTTAGGAAGCACTTGAAGTTGCATATGGTGGCAATGCAGACACTAAGGAAGAAAAGAAAAAGCAACTTCTGCATGATTATGCTGTCTTCAAGGCTCAACCCAATGAGAAACTGAGTAGTGTGAGAAGCAGATTGCTTGACATCACAAGCAAATTGTCCTTCATGGGGACACAAGTTGGTGATGTTGACACCAATGCTACCTTTCTTAAAAGTCTTGGTGAGGCATGGAAGATTGAGGCAAGATCTATTCTTGCCAATAATACTTACAAGAGCTCCTCGTTTGATGACATCTACAACAAACTAAGACTATTGGAAGATGAAACTCTTTCAGCACATGGAAGCAAACCTAGCACCAGCAACATGGCCTTCTTCTCTCATAGTGAAGGTCAATTCAATCAGAAGGACTCTTTTATGCATCCAGTTACTGGATCATCATTTATCAGCGCTGGAACAAGTCCTGTCAACGTCTCCTTTTCAGACGCTGACACATTCATGAATGACTCCCCAAGAGTTAAACCTGCTGGTTTGGATTTGGATACTGTGTGTGCTTACATTGCTTCCTTGCCCAATGGTTCAGTGATTACATATGAGGACCTTGAGCAGATAAGTGATGAGCACTTGGAAGAGATGGACATCAAGTGGAACATGGCTCTTGCTAGCATAAGAGCAAATAGGTGGAATAGAAGGTTCAAGAAGAAGATGACCTTCAATGCTAAAGACACAGCTGGATTTGATAAATCCAAAGTTGAGTGCTACAACTGTCATCGTATGGGGCACTTCATGAGGGAATGCAGATCTCCTAGAAGATCTGATGCTGGTAAACCCTCAAGTCAGGTTGTTAAAGCTCAAGATTCCAAAGCCATGGTTGCAGTTCAAGGAATTGATGGTACTGGATGGGATTGGAGCTATCTGGCTAAGAATGCTGAAGAGGACAAAGCTTTGGTTGCTGATATTGAAGAAGAAGAGCATGTTGAATATGCTCTCATGGCACACTCCTCCTCTTCATCTGATAATGAGGTATATGATGATGCTTTTTGTAGCAAAGGTTGTAGGTTAAACACTGATAGACTTAACAAAGAGGTGTTAAAACTAAAAGATGATATGAGCACTGAAAGGTGTAAATTATCCAATTACCAACTAGCTCTTACTGAAACTGAGAAAACCGCTTCTGAATACAAGAAAATGGAATTTGATTTAAAAGATAAGATAAATATCTTAAAACATGAGCTAGAAGGTAGTATGGATATTAGAAATATCATGACAAAGGTCAATAGAGACCTACAGGCTAAGTTAGATGAGGCCATTAAGAATAAAGATAATGTTGACCTCAAGATTCAAAGATTTGATAGAGCCACCCAAACCCTAGGAGACTGTGTAGCTAAGCAAAGGGATCCTAAGGACATGACTGGGATTGGGATGAATGATTACTCTCTGGTTCCACCACCAGCTGGTGACTTTTATGGTGTCCTTAGAAAGGATTTATCTTGGACTAGTATACCAGAATGCCAAGAAGAGGAATTCTCTCCTCCACCAAGAGTTGTCACTCCAGTTGAAGAGTATCAACAAAAACTAACTGACCTAAATGAGTGGAAGAAAGCTAACCCTACTTTATTTGTTAAGGGAGGTTTTCTATGTGAAAGTCCCAATGAATCACCACCCATTTAGGTTACTCACCCAGTCACTGGTAAAGCTGTTGATCTAGGCTCAAACACTGTTAGAAGACCTACCATTAAATATGCAGAGATGTATAGGAATAATAGGTCACCCAAGAGCCAAGTTAACAATCATGGAACAGGTTTCTTCTCTTCTAGACCTAAGAGTGTGTCTAAGAAAGCCTGTTATACTTGTGGTAGCTTTTCACATTTGGGATACAAGTGTGTCAACGCTTCCAAAACCAGCGCTGATAGGAACAATTTCAACGCTGATAGGAAGAAAGTCAACGTTGTTAGGAAGTCAAACGTTGTCAGACCCAAACCTTGTGTGCAGCAAAGTCCACAAGTGGTTAGACCTGCCCCATTCTTTTCTAGAAGGTCTAACACTCATGGACAAAGACCTTTTCAAAAGACAAACACCTGGTCAAATAGGCAATGGGTTCCTGTAGCAAACCCTAGGTTCAACACTGACAAGGGTAATTTCAGCGTTGACAGGACAAAATCCAACGCTGACAGAAACGTGACCAGACCTAAGTATTTGCAGCCACAAGGTAAGGGGTCTAAAGCTTCTTCAAGCTTAACATGGAGACCCAAGAAAGATCAAAACCCTAATAATAATGGAATTTCAATGACTTGCAATAGATTTAATTACATTTCAAAGGTCATTACAAAACCTATTGGGGTTAACTGGGTATTTCATCCTAAAAAGGATGAGAATGGGGTTGTTGTGAGAACTAAGTCTGTTCTTATTGAACAACCAGATGAATCCAAGTCTTCTGAGACTTGGGTTCCCAAAGAAAACTAATTTGTTTTCTTTATGTGCAGGGCATTCAAAGACAGATCAATGATTATGGATATTGGGATAGTGGATGCTCAAGGCACATGACAGGAAAGGAAGACTATCTGACGAACTTCACTCCTATTAAAGATGGTGCTAAGGTCTAATTTGGAGGGGGCTACGGCACCATTACAGGCAAAGGAACCCTTCTCACCAATAATATGCGTTTTGAAAACGTCTTCCTGGTAAAAGAACTGGATTATAATCTGTTTAGTGTATCACAAGTATGTGATAACAAAAATAAGGTTCTTTTCACTAATACTGAGTGTTTGGTGTTAAGCAAGGATTTTAAGATCCCTGATGAGAAGTATATTGAGTATAGAACACCTAGGCATAAGGACATATATAATGTGAATTTAAATGGGATTAAAGTGAATACAAATATGTCTTGTTTTTATGCTAAGGCCTCAGTAGATGAAAGTAATTTGTGGCACAGGAGACTAGGGCACATAAATTTTAAAAATATAAATAGACTTGTGAGGCTTGGTTTAGTTGATGGTTTGCCTGAGAAGGCCTTCCACAATGACCACTCTTGTGTTGCATGTCTTAAAGGCAAGCAGCACAAGGTCTCATTCAAGTCCAAGCAGGTGCATACTAGTTCCAGACCTCTTCATATGCTACACATGGACCTCTTTGGTCCAACAAATATAGAGAGTTTGAATGGCAAGTCATATTGTTTTGTTGTCACTGATGACTTTTCTAGGTTTACTTGGACATTCTTTCTAGCTATGAAGAGTGCCACAGCTGATGTTCTTATTGATTTTATCACTCAAACTGAGAAAAGGTCTGGCAATGAGGTTAAGATGCTTAGGAGTGATAATGGTGGAGAATTTAGGAACAAGAAGCTTGATGATTTTTGTGCCAGGAAGGGAATTACTAGGCAATTCAGTATTGCTAGAACCCCACAACAAAATGGGGTTGCTGAAAGGAAGAATAGAACCCTAATTGAAGCAGCCAGAACAATGTTGGCTGATGCTAACTTTCCTATAGCCTTTTGGGCTGAGGCTATTAATACAGCATGTTATGTGCAAAATAGAGCATTGGTTAACAAAATTCAGAACAAAACACCTTATGAGTTACTCTGGGGAAGAAAACCTAATATTGGTTTTCTCAGACCTTTTGGTTGTCATGTAGTAGTTTTAGATACTAGTGATGCCTTAGGTAAATTTAGTGCAAAAGGTGATGAAGGTTACTTAATGGGGTATTCAGTGCAGAGCAAGGGTTATAGGGTTTATCTTAAAGAGGACAAACGTATTGTTGAGAGAGTACATGTTAGGTTCTTAGAAAATAAACCTAGTGATCCTGAAAGTGGTCCTAATTGGTTATTTGATTTGGAACCCTTATCTAGAACTTTAAACTATATGCCTGTCACTAATCCAGACATTGTGAAGGTAACTTCAAATGTTGTGGAGGAACAAGTTGTTAATGTTTTAGGTACACAGGTTCATGAGAAGGTTGGATCACAAGCAGAAAATGCATCTCATACATTTGAATATGTCACAATTCCCATTTGGACAGATGCTTTTACTGTTGCTGCTGCTGCTGGACAAGATAATGGTGGTCTCCAAATACCACCAGATACAAACATGCATGGTTCTTCAGGCGCTGACAAAGGCAAATCTAGCGCTGACAGGACCAATTCAGACGTTGATGGCTCAGACGTTGACAACAACAGTTCAAGCGTTGTCAGCCCAAGCACTGACAAACAAGGTTCAGACGTTGACAACACCTTTGCACATCTGTTCTCTTCCACTTTTGAACAAGGAGAACCTTCCAATTCACATGAAGAAGGTCATCCTTATGTTGACATAAGAGAGTCTGATGAAGAACGCATTGGCAACATGGAGCATGAGGTTGAGGACACCAGACTTTTTGAAGGAGGGGTTCTCACTTCCACAATGAAGAATCACCCCCCATCTCAGATCATTGGTGATATTATGACTCCAGTTCAGACAAGAAGATCCCATCAAGGTCTTGGTGGATTTATTGCCAATATACACAAGAAGGTTGATACCCCTCTTGTGCAAGCATGTTTGTTTGCATGTTTTCTGTCACAAGAAGAACCCAAGAAGATATTTGATGCTCTCAAAGAACCAAGTTGGGTGGAAGCAATGCAGGATGAGCTTCATCAATTTGCAATTCAGGATGTTTGGGAGCTGGTTGATTGTCCTAGATATGTCAGACCTATAGGGACAAGATGGGTTCTCAGGAACAAAAGAGATGAAAGAGGTATTGTGGTCAGAAACAAGGCAAGGTTAGTGGCTCAAGGTTATACACAAGAGGAGGGGATAGACTATGAGGAGGTCTTTGCACCAGTTGCAAGGATTGAAGCTATTAGGATTTTTCTAGCCTATGCATCTTGCATGGGCTTCATAGTCTATCAAATGGATGTCAAAAGTGCATTCTTGTATGGCACCATTGTTGAGGAAGTTTATGTCATGCAACCTCCTGGTTTTGAGGATCCAGAGCATCCAGATAAAGTGTATAGAGTCAAAAAGGCTATGTATGGCCTTCATCAAGCCCCTAGAGCATGGTATGGTACTTTGTCTACCTATTTGGTGGACAATGGATTCAAGAGGGGCACCATAGATCAGACACTATTTACAAAGAAGAAAGGCAAGGATGTGTTGCTTGTGCAGGTCTATGTTGATGATATCATTTTTGGGTCTACTAATCCAAAGATGAGTGAGGATTTCTCCAAGCTTATGACAGACAAATTCAAGATGAGTGCTATGGGGGAGATGAACTTCTTTCTTGGTTTACAAGTTCAGCAGAAAGAAGATGGTATCTTCATCTCCCAGGACAAATATGTTGCTGAAATCTTGAAGAAGTTTGGCTTTTCTCCACATGAAAAGAGGGCTACTACTCCTATGGATAGAGAACACCCTTGGGGAAAGATTGGAGATGGGAAAGATGTTGATGTCAGGCATTATAGATCCATGATTGGATCCTTGATGTATCTTACTGCTTCCAGACCTGATATTATGTTTGCTGTATGTGCTTGTTCACGTCATCAAGTGACTCCCAAAGAATGTCACCTTTATGCTGTGAAGAGGATCTTTAGGTACCTAAGATGCTTCCCAAGTCTTGGTTTGTGGTACCCAAAGGATTCACCATTGGAGCTGATTGCATATTCAGATAGTGATTATGGAGGTGATAAGTTTGATAGGAAATCCACAACTGGTGGATGTCAGTTTCTTGGGAGCAGGTTAATATCTTGGCAATGCAAGAAACAAACAGTGGTGGCTAACTCTACAACTGAAGCAGAGTATGTGGCTGCAACAGCATGTTGTGGTCAAGTGTTGTAGATTCAGAACCAACTGTTGGACTATGGGTATAATTTCATGCATACTAAGATATTTGTTGACAATAATAGTACTTTATGCATCATTAAGAATCCTGTACATCATTCTAAAACTAAACATATAGAAATTAGACACCATTTTATAAGAGATTGCTTTAAGAAAGGTTTAATACAACCAGATAGGGTTGACACTAAGGAAAATGTGTCAGATTTATTAACTAAACCTTTTGATACTGGAAGATTTCAATACTTGGTAACAAGTATTGGAATGGTTAATCTCACTTAATATGTGTTTTGGATTCTTTTTGTAAAAGTATGTACAGGATGATGCATTATTATTATTGGTCTTATTGATGATTTAGATTTTCCACTATATTTTTCTAACACTGACAAAGGTTGTTTGAACACTGATAAGTGTTTATGCAACATTGTCAGCAATATAATTGTCTAACGCTGACAAAGCTTCCTTCAACGCTGTTGTGTGTTATCGGGGCGTTGTCAGCAACAATGTTAGTTTTGTGGTCTTCAATCTAAATGTGCAGATGGTGTTAGCAGTATACCATTGGATACAGAGTTGCTTATGGATCAAAGGAGAAGCATTTGGACAAGTTTTTATTTATGGATGATGGTTGTAATGTTTCATTCCTATCTTGACATAAATTTTTATGTTCATGCATGATTTTAGCAAACTTTTTGTATCATAGTTTAAGGGGAGGTTTTAGGAACCTTTAGGATTTTTGGGTATCCATATGATACTCTTATCACAATTCTAGATTGTGTCCACAAGTGAGTATGGGTTAGTTTTACTAAACCATGAGGCACTGTAGCATGCATAGTATATCAACTTTGCATGCTGCCAAGACATTTTTGGCCTAGAATTGGTTGTGGTCTGTTGGGAGACTTGGGAATGATTTTGATATGGGATTTACCTGGGAGTAACAAGGATTTTATAAGGTAACTTGGTTGTTAAGAATTTTGGTTAGCAAGGGACACTAGAGGACTGTTATGTCTATCTTGCTTATGCAAGTGTGCATAACTAGACAGTGCTTGCCGCCCTATGATAATTATCAGCTTTTGGTTATCTTCTCTAGGATAAATTACTTGTTAAGGTCATTTTTCACTTTTTAAAACAATTTTATTTTTTGGACGCTGACAAGATTTTTCCAAGCGTTGTTGTGACCAAATTGGACGCTGACATGGCTTTAGGCGAACGTTGACAAGATTATAGCCGTTGGGCGTTGATGGGTTATCTTTGACCGTTGACACTCAATGGGACCTACCCAGTTGTTACTTTTTTACATATTTTCAAGCCGTAATTTTAGGAGTTGTTACTTTCATTAAATGCATGAGATAACTTATAACTTTTTCAATATTTTCATGATTAGTTTTTGAAAATCTTTGCCTATTTTTGGGCCAATCACATGCATTCTTTATCTCCTATAAATTTGGCTCCTATTTTTAAACAGGGTATCTATAATTCTTGTATAACACTTTTCTCTTATCAACTTCATCTTCTACACTTCAAATTAACAGCTTTCATCAATGGCACCAAAGTTTAACTCAGCAGAATTGGATTTGGGGTTCAAGTCTCAACACAACATGATTGCTTATCTTGTTGCTGATAATGATTTGTTTCCTCAATACACACAAATGGTGGCGTATTTGAACGCATCCCCATTAAGGTATGCTCTTTCTCATGCACCACGCATCCCCATTAACTGTTAGTTCCTCAACAGTTAATGGAGTGACCACATTAACTTCTATTGTTCATGGGAGATCTTGGGTGGTTACTGAGGCCTTGGTACGCCAGGCCTTGCATCTTGATGATGCTGATGGTATAGCCATCCTTCCCATAAATGAAATAGAACAAGGGCTTAGGGCTTTGGGATATCCTTTTCCTGATGAAGGTACTCTAAACAAGTATCATAAGCAGGAATTTCCCCCAGCCTGGAAGTACCTCATCCACATTCTCCTTCAATGTTTGAGTCCCAAATGTACTGCACACAATGAGATCAATAGATCTATTGCCAGTGCTATTGTGTGCATTGCAACAGGGCAAAAATATAACTATTCTAAAATGATTTTTGAAGGGATGTGTAAAAATAAGGGGACAAAAATGACTTTAGCTTATCCCCGTTTTCTGCAAATGATTTTTGATGCTCAAGGTTATTGTTCAAGGGATCACAATGATTTTTATAAGATCCCTGAACAAAAGAAAGCTATTTTTACAAAGATGAATTCACCACCTCATAGAGACTTACCTTTAACCCCAGCCATGCTTGTTGTTATTGCAGCAACACAACCCCAACCAGACCCCCAACCTCAAATTGACCCTCAACCACAACTTGAACCTATTCCTGGACCTTTACCCTCACCTGAACAAATGCAAATTGACCAAGAACCCTTTGACGCTGACACATCAAATGTGGGCGTTGATGTGCCTATTTCCAACGCTGACATACAACCTTCACAATCCCAAACACCCCTTAACCAACCCACATCTACTCATTCTTCCACACCATCTTCTACACCACCTGAATATAGGTTGATAAAACGCCAAAGGACTACTGGAGTGTTCTCCTCTGGTGGTCCTAGCCATGAAGCAGAGAGAACCACCACCACAAATGTGGCTGGTGACCTGGATGAGGCTGGGACTATTGGTTCTGGCTTAGACGCTGGCCAAGGCAGTCCCACCATCATTAAGTCCTCATCCATGCCCAATGAACCTGACTTGGGAGGTCAAATCCCCATTTTAGAAGAGGGTAGACTGGAACCAATGACTCTTTTGGAATTGACGGCAGTCTGCATTAGCTTGCAAAAGCAAAATGCAGACTTAGTACACATTGTCAGCTCACAAGGCCTTGAACTCAAGCAATTGAGGGAGAGGATTGTTGTTTTGGAGAGTGATCATGCTAGGAGGGGTATGGAGGAGTCTTCCAAAGGGGAGGAAGATCAAAGAAATCTGAGTGATAAGAGCAGTCAAGATGGTCAATCAATGGATGTTGCTGAAGCTCTTACAACTTTGAAGGAACAAACAGGTTTTGATACGTCCTTAATCTCTCCAACCAATCTAAATTTATCATTTACAGCTATGTTGAGAGAGGTTACACAAGGCGCTGAGGGAATATATTTGAGCGTTGACAAGACAAATTTGGACGCTCATAGAAGTATTTTGGGCGCTGATAGAGGAAATTTGGGCGTTGACAGACCTGCACATGAAGGTGATGTATTCCAGTCATCATCTATCATCAAAGAAGTTTCTACTCAGGTATTACCATCTACCTTACCAACCATTGCACCATCAGATAAGGGTAAGGGTAAATTGGTAGAAGAAATTGTTTCAAAGGATGCAGCCCAAGTTGAATTTGATAGAAGATTGGCTGAACAAATGATGGAACAAGGTGAAAAGGAAAAGTCACCATTTGTTGTGACTTCTGAAGAAGAAAGTGATGGAGCTAGCTCAGACTCAAGTGTGATGATTATAGAACCAGAAAGGCTTGAGTATGGTGATGAGCTTGCTAGGGAAAAGTTGAGAGATTTAAAATTGCAGGTTGACTTTGACATGCCAGAGGTGGTTCAAATGTACAATTCTTGGGAAGAAAGCTGTATGGATAATCCAGACTTGACCATTTCAGATCAAATATGGGGTTTGGAGCTTCTTCTTAGAGTTCAGAAGGATTGTAAGGTGATTTTGAAGCACAAGGCAAGCAATATTCTCTCAGAATTGAAAAGGGATAGAAGAGAGCTCTAGTTTATGTTGCTCAGATGTCATGGAGTTGGATGGACACATCAGAAGTTGAAGGCTTTGACATTTGATGAGTTGGAACATAGGGCTTATCCTATTTGGGTGAGAGTGCAGGAAGAAAACACTCTCAGACTTCTTTCAGATGAAAGAAAGGAGCAACTTGCAGAAGAGATGGAAATCAAGAAAGCTATGATGATTCCCAGGCCAGTGAAGAAGGGATTTAAACTTGAGTTTCCAAAAGATATGAATCCACTATATCCAAGTGAAGCAGTTATTAGAAAGAGCCTCAAGCTCTCCCCATTAGAAGCTTCAGATATGGTGCAAGTGTTACCATTAGATTCCAGGAATCCAATTGTGAGTTATGATGAGGATGAGTGTGGATTCTGGAAGATTGGCAGATTTGGCAAGGAGGTACATACTTTTACCACTATCATATCTTTATTTGCAAGTTGTGATAGAGAAGACTTGGTGGACCTTTGGAGGTTACTAGAGACCAAGTATGAGGCTGAAGCACCAACTTCAGCTAATGGAATAAAACTTTGGACCACATTCAAAAGAATGTGTGGGACAAATGAGGAAGATCCTGAAATATGGAAGGATCTTGAAGATGACCTCAGTGGTCTTCAATGGAGGTTATATTCAGCTGCTGGTGTATACCATTTGAGTTCTACAAAGTTTGCTGAGTATCTACTTGTGGATGCTCAGTATTTCATATCCAAGGCTGTTTTGGAAAAGATGAAGGACACCCAGCTGGAGATAGATTATTCAAGTGACGTGGCAAAGGATTTGATCAGATTTATTCATTACCAATATGATAAGATTTGTCAGACTCCTCCAAGTTCTTAATGCTTATTCAGAAACTTGATCATAAGAGTGGATATCAAGTTTAGGGGAGGATTGTTGGGAATAAATTAAGGCCAGATCACTTGAGCGCTGACAAGAACAAATCAAGCGTTGACAGGAACAAAGCAAGCGCTGACAGCTCAAGCGTTGACAAGTTAAAGTCAAGCGTTGACAGATTGAAGACAAGCACTGATGGAAGATATAAGCTACACGTTTATTATATTCTAGAATACTTCTAGTAAGGATAGAAACGACAATGTATTTTCTATGTTTATCTTTACCTAGAATAGTTGATACGTAGCTTATTATACAAGGCTTCTTAGTCTATAAAAGAAGGCCTTTAGGTTAATGTTTAGTATCAAGTTTTATATAAGTTCTCATTCGTAAACATCTTTCATTGTAAGCAAGTTCGACATTCATAATCAAAGTGAAAGTTTTGTTTACATCTTGTGTTCTTGTTTAAGTGTTAAATTCCGCATAACACTTAGATTCACAAAGCATATAACAAAGGTTTCTCTACGTGCTATACTTGATCTAATCTCGTATACACAAAGCTAATCGATCTAAGTTTGGGATCAACAGTTGACTGACTTGAATGAATGGAAGAAAGCCAACCCTACCTTGTTTGTCAAGGGTGGCATGCTTTGTGATAGTCCAAATGAGTCGACCCCTATTAAAGTAACAAACCGAATCACTGGCAAGACTGTTGACCTTGGCTCAAACACTGTTAGAAAACCTAGCATTAAGTATGCAGAAATGTATAGGAATACTAGGTCACCAAAAAGCCAAGTTAGTGATAATGGAACAGGTTTCTTTTCTTCTAGACCTAGAGTTGTGTCTAGAAAAGACTGTTACACTTGTGGTAGCTTTTCACATTTAGCATATAAGTGTGTCAACGCTTCCAAGGTGAACGCTGTCAAAAGGTCAAACACTGTCAGACCCAAAACTTTTGTGGAGCAAAGTCCACAAGTTGTTAGACCAGCCCCATTCTTTACAAAAGGGTCTAACACTCATGGACAAAGACCTTTTCAGAAGACCAATACTTGGTCTAATAGGCAATGGGTTTCTGTAGCAAACCCTAGGTTCAACGCTGACAAGGGTAATTTCAGCGTTGACAAGACCAAATCCAACGCTGACAAAAATGTTGCCAGACCTAAATATTTGCAACCACAGGGAAAGGGGTCTAAAGCTTCTTCTAGCTTGACATGGAGACCTAAGCAAGATCAAAACACTAATTCTAATTGGATTTCTATGACCTGCAACAGATTTAATTATATTTCAAAGGTCATCACAAACCAATTGGGGTTAACTGGGAGTTTCATCAAAAAAGGGATGAAAAAGGGGTTGTTATGAGAACTAAGTATGTTCTTGTTGAACAACCAAATGAATCCAAGTCTGCTCAGGCTTGGGTTCCCAAAGAAAACTAACTTGTTTTCTTTATGTGCAGGGCATTCAAAAACAGGTAAATCATTATGGCTATTGGGATAGTGGATGCTCTAGGCATGATGTAGTGGTTTTACTACTCTTTAGGAAAAGAGAGCAAAAGTGGCAAGTATTAAGTACGACGATTTAGTAAAACCGTGTACAAATGACCCAAGATGGGGAATCGTTCTCAAGGAGGCTTAGTGTGTGTGTGATGAAATGATTATATTTGTGATTATATTTGTGAGAAAGAAAAATAGAAATGAGATAAGAAGAGAATGACGGTTATGATGTCGAATTAAACTAAGACGAAAAAGGTGTACACGTAAAACCGTAAAAAGCACCAAAATTAAAATTTTACCCTCAAAATTCCTAAAACTCACTAAAAATCCACAATAATATTCTAACAGTTTACAAAAAAAAAAATCCAAACTTGCCAAAACCTTTTAATTAATTAAATAATGACTTTTTAATGCTAGTTAAAGCCCTAAAAAGCAATATTAACTATTAAAAAGTCCCCAACAAGATCTTAAAGTTTGTAAACCTCAAAAATACCCTAATTAAGCTAAAAAGTATTTTTCAAAATTTTAAAACCACTAAAAACTATTTTTAAACAATTAAAAACTATTAAAATCAATTAAAACTTAAATTAATTCTAGAAAATAATTAAAAGACTCCAAAAATATTTGGAAAATTGAAAAATTCCTAACTAAGTGTCTACAATCTAGGAAAAATATAAAAACTTAAAAATCAAACTTTTAATTTTTATCAATAAAATAATATTAAAATATTATTAAAAATCCAAAAATCACAAAAAATTCTAAAAAGTTGCAAACTAGCTTAATTTAACCTAAATAACTCAGAAATGAAAGTGAAATTACCTAAATACCCTTAATGGGCCTAGAAAATGGGCTATACCCAAAACAGATCACTAAATGGGCTAATTTGGGCCCAATATAAAAAGTGTCCAAAATAAGCCCAAAAAGCACTACTTGACTCAAAATTTGATTTTAAACAACTTTTTCCAAAGGCCCAAAAGCTGAAAGTGTGAAATAAGCTAGCTTATACCAAATAGCTTATTCTTAATGGGCTTTTTGGCCCATTAAGCTATAAGCCAATGCCATAAGCTGAAATTAGACACACAAGCTTCTTTTGTCCTAAATAAGACTTCTGTAAAAAGAAATTTGAAATAAGCCTAAGGAATAAGCCTGAAAATGCAATAAGCAATCTACAAAAAATGACAAAATAGTCGTTTTTGAGTTCTAGGCCACCCCAAGTGCTGATTCAAGTTTCTATACCTTTCAAATGACTTAATTAAGAAAAATCAACAAAGAGTTTTCAAATAAGCTGACTCAATAAGCTGGAAAAAGCAAATAAGCACTTATGTAAAAGTCAAATAAGTTGGTTTTCTAGTAAAAGTCAAAGTCCAATAAGCTCCAGTCTAATCAAATGGGTCAAATATTGAAGATCTATCACAATAAATAAGTTGTTGCAAGTCTGGATAAGCTAAAATAGCTTATTGATAAGCTGAGTTCAAAATAACACTAGCAGGGGCTAGTTTTGGGTGTTGAACAGTGGGAACTCTTTCCACTACTTGACTTGTTTGACTTTTTGTATTTAGTGAACTTTTTGGAGATTCAGATTACACAAAGGCACCCAAATGATCTTTGGATCAAAAGGAGTCAAGAACAATCAATAAATCACAATCACAATTACCCAATTGATACAGTTTAATCAATAAAGTACCAGATCTAGCATAGACATGAAACAATAAGCAGTTAAGCACTTATAAGCAGTTTTAGCAATAATCAGCCAACCAATTCAAACAAATGCATACACAAGCTATTATAAACTCTAATGAACAAGTTTAAACAGTTTTCATGCAATGGCTTAAAGCCTAAATCAAGATTCAAGCTAATGAATGTTACTGATGAACACTAAACACTAGCAGATTTCACTTTGCTAATGTATTTGACACACAAGCCAGATTCAACACCTCAAATCTCACAAACAGGTTATAATGATGATGTTTTAACAGCTTTTAACCCTAAGCATGCATAAACTCTAGGTTTTCCCAAATTCTTAGGTCAAAAGCAGTCAACCTCAACTAGATATAGCAGATTGTTTGATTTTAAGGTTTAGGTCCAAAAACTTGCAGCAAAACACTCTCAAACAAGTGTATAACAGATACCAAGCACAAACAACACCTTATAACAACACAATACCAAGATTCAAGCTTAAACAGTTAGTCCCAAACACCCCTTTATCTTTTCAAATCAAAATTTAAACAAGAAAAAGTGTGATTCAGTTAACCCAATGATTAATCTAGCATACAAACAACATTATCATGCAAGACTAAGCAGATTTAAGCCAAGAAATCAACAAGAACACCAATAGAGCACAAATCCACAAAAATTCCAATATTTATCAGATTTTCAAGGATTTCAAGACAAACGTCATGGATGTACATCCACACCCACGAATTTATGAGCTTATGTGCTAGCTAGAACAAGCACAAGCTTCCAATAACAACCCTGCTAAGATTCAACAAGGTAAGTAGCACAATATCAAAATCAGAAACTTAAAAAGTCTTGATTAATGCAACCTTGTTACCCCACACTTGATTATCCCCAAGTTATAAGCCTCACCACACCTTAATATCACAATTAGGATGCTATGATCAGCCCTATAACCTAAGAATTCCAAGGTTGAAACAAGAACTTAGCAAAATATCAAGCTTGAAGGAAAAATGCAAACTTTTGCACTCTCCTTAAAAACAGGTTTTGAGATTCAAATTCAGTAAACAAATAACATAAACAAGCATAAAATAAGATGGCACTTGGTCTTTCTTCAACACACTTAACACAATTTCATTAATCTGAAAATATGATTTACAAGTGCTTGAACAAGGAAAAACCAATAGCAAAGAAAAAATGTGAGGTCCTAAGCCTTTATATAGGCATACATGTTGTCTAGGAAAGCTGAAAAAAAACGTAACCCTAGCTACTGAAGTCCCATTTTTTCCCTTGTGAAGTTTGAATATCTTAGAGTCTTGTGAGGAATTCTTGTCCTTTTGTTGAAGTTGGCAAAGGAGAAATGCATCCAAGGGTGGAGATGAAGCTTGAAAAGTAAGCCAAGTTCTTGGGCGTTGGATTTGCTGGCCTTGTTTTGTTTGGACGTGAAGAATGGGTCAGGGGAGGGTTGGGTATGTCACATGCATGAGAGTGATGGGGGTTTAGGGGTTGGGTTAGGATCATAAGACCTTTAATCATAAATCTGGAAGCAATTAGGTCTTAATTCTTTTTAACTAGAAAAAGCCTAATTCTGGTATGAACACCATGAACATAGGATTTAATTTGTTTTGGAAGTTAATTATGTTTAAAAAGTTGTTTTAGGCGCCAAGATTAAATTAATCTTAAACCGGGTTAAGTGGGATGTGAGGTGGCAGGATGGAGAGTTGTGATTGGTTGAAGTGGTGAGTGGGGTGAGGTGGCAGCCCATGAGTGGTCTAGGTTTGTTTATTTGTCGGCCATGAATAAACCCCAATCTTTTGTAAACTTTTCATTTCTAGCTTTTCTTCATAAAATCCGAATCCCTCTGTTAGCAAAGTTTCATTTCTCACACTTTTGCCCCAAATACTTTTCCAAAGTATTTTCAGGGGTATTTCTTGCCATTTTGTGATTCTTGAGGGACTGATTTGGCATTTTCTTGATGGATAATGGTCTTGACTTGCATATTTGATATTTTGGAGGGCTGAAATTGCCAATTCATAATGATTGAGGGACCATTCTTGCCAAATGTCGAAAGTTAAGGGTCCTTTTTTTAATTTTGGGATTTTCAAAGGACCAAACTTGTAATTTCTTGTACTTTGAAGGACTTCATGATGTATTTTACTTTGTGGAGGATAATGGTTGACAATTTAGCTTTGTTAAGGGGCTAAACTTGTCAAATCTTCAAAGTGGAGGGCCCTTTTTGTAATTTTTGACAAACTTTTGGGACCAAACTTGTAATTATGAAGATACAAGGGTATAAAGTGTCAATTCTTCCATATTGGAGGACCCTTCTTCATAATTCTTCAAATCTTCAAGGGTTTTTCTTGGGAAAGTCTTCATTAGGGCTTGGTTCATTGTGCGGCTTCGTTTCCCGTGTTCGTTTTTGCATGATTCTTGTGATCTTTTGTCATTTTCTCAATATCCGTACCTAAAATACACAAGCAACAAACACAAGCATATATATGGGTATTTTGATGATATTTAATGCATTTTAAGCCCTTTTTGGACGATAAGACTATGTATAAAAGCAGTCTCATCACTCCCCATACTAAACCATTGCCGTGCCCTCACGCAATGCTAGAATAAAGAATCGAAGCACCTCCAAGATTCATTTTTATTCACTTTATTGAACGATAACTAGCTATACTACTACTATTGCTACTACTACTTGCGTTTTAGACATAATGTATGATTTTCATCACAAAATGGGACGTTTAGGTTCATAGAATAAGAACACGTGAATACCTCGTTAGAAATAATTTCATCGTCCTCGATTTTTACCCCAATTCCATGCCAAGCGTGCAACGAGATCATTGTCATTATAAGTTAGTAATGCTAACACTACTCATAAGCTCTAATCACGTACTTATCCTCCCATTATTCCTAAGTTGTATCTCTTATATTTTATATTGTTTTGAATATTTCACGAGGATACATTGTTTGACTTATGCGATAATAGAGATTTAGGTCTAAAAATAGAGTCCTAACGGTGTAACCAAGACCATCAAATCAATAACCCCTCCCAATAGACAACGATGTCAAAAATTTAAGTCAACAAGAAGAATCGATAAACACGGTTTTATAACGGTTTTGAACATGAGACTTATTACCCAGAATTTTATACGCCCCCTAACGGAAGAGCCTTATTATCTTTGGTTTACCTCCATCTTTTATTCAACTTCTCCATGAAGCTTTTATTATGACTTCGGTCTTGCCTTGCCTTTTATTATCCACCTCATCGGTAGTTTTATTAGCCAAAGACGTATATCCTCACGCAAAGGCGAATTTTGGATCTTTAAAGCTTCGAAGATTAAGGCTTGATTCACTTTCAATTTTGCATAGATTTTTTGGCCTTGTGGGGCTTCAAATTGTTTGCTTGATTTAGGTGAGCACTTGAAATCTTATTATTGGGTGAAGCTTTTGATTATTCGTGTGCCAATACTTCAAAACCGTGACGCTGGCGATACCTTAATGTCTTCCCAATTTAATTACACGGAAGCTACTAGAAAATACTAGAAACCCAACAATCCCAACTAAACCGCTAAGTCAATATTTATTAAGCAAAAAATATTTACATGCGAAGGGAGAATAAGCAAACAACGAGAACACATGAGTTTTTGAAAGAATACGAATACTCTACGTTTAGCACAGTAACTTATAATTAACCCTATCATTTCTCGTCCTCATTTAAGAGACTTAGCCTAATGTGTAGTTAAGGAATCAAAGCTAAGTGCTCAACACGCACGGTCAAGTCAAAAATTACTCTTATTCTCGCCATCAGAAAATCTACATTCGTGTCTTCAAACACTTATAAAATATGAGAAAAATTTTTAAAATTTGGCCATTTTTAGCCTTATTTTGCAACAAAACGATAAACAAAAAGATAAACTTTGGAAAGCGTGAAGGTTTGGCAAGGCAAGTATCTATTCACCCCCCCATACTAAAGTTAAACATTGTACTCAATGTTTCGAGTCTAGGGGTGCAAACACCCCCATACTAGAGACGTAGTCGAATGCCTAATCTAGCATGGAAAGGGTGTAATCCATAAATTAATAGCCATTTATGAAGTGTTCTATAAACCTAAGGTTAGAACATCAAAGGATATATCATTTGGATATTGAGAAAGTCTTAAAAGCAAACGATCGAGTGTTCCCATAGAACGAACACGAGAGGCTCCAATCGTGAAGATCATGATCATCTAAAGTCCACAATTCACAAACAACCACGGAACAAACGTTGGAAGGGCATAAATCCCCACACGTTAACTACATTAGAAAGCGATAATATGTACATAGGATAAGCATGGGACTCCCCCACGAGGCACCTCGTTTTTTATTACCGAGTCATGAGCTCGACTCGATCCCCTCAATACTAATTATCATTGGGGAAAGTGACTTGGTCGAGGTAGTTCAAGGATGGAAATTCCCCGCCAAAGTAGTGCTTCAACCTATGTCCATTCACCTTGAAGTTAGGACCATCATCTTGAGCTAGCTCGATGGTCCCATATGGAAATACTTGAGTCACGGTGAATGGACCGGACCAACGGGATTTCAACTTACCGGAAAATATTTTCAAGCGAGAATTAAAAAGCAAAACTTGATCCCAATGTTAAAAACCCGGTTTTTAATTTTAGAATCATGCAACTTTTTTGTTTTTTCCTTATAAATCAATGAATTTTCATAAGCAATGTCCCTCAATACATCCAATTCATTTAATTGCATTTTCCGGTGTTTTCCCGCGGGCTCCATATAATCATTTCAATGCTTTAGGGCCCAATAAGCCTTGTGTTCCAATTCGATAGGCAAATGACAATTCTTTCCATACACAAGCTTATAGGGAGTGCACCCAATGGGCGTCTTATGAGCGGTCCTAAAGGCCCATAAAGCATCGTCCAACTTATCCGACCAAGATTGTCGGTTTTCCCCAACGGATCTCTCCAAGATCCTCTTCAACGCTCGGTTTGAAACCTCGACTTGCCCACTAGTTTGTGGGTGATAAGCTGTAGAAAGCCGATGTGTAACCCCATATTTCCTTAGGACCCTTTCGAATTGGTCGTTACAAAAATGGGTTCCACGATCGCTTATGATCGCACGAGGGGTTCCAAACCGAGAAAACAAGCTTTTCAAAATCTTGACTACCACACGAGCATCATTGGTGGGCAAAGCCTTAGCTTCCACCCACTTAGATAGGTAGTCAACCGCAACGAGAATGTACTTATTACCACGAGATGATGGGAACGGCCCCATGAAGTCTATGCCCCAAACGTCAAAGATCTCACACACTCGGATGATATTTTGTGGCATTTCATCCTTTTGAGAGGCTTTTCCTTGTCGTTGGCATGAGTCACAAGACTTCACAAGATCTTGTGCATCTCGGTAAATGGTAGGCCAAAAGAAGCCGGCATCAAACACTTTCTTAGCCATGAGATTAACACCGTGGTGACCACCCGTGGGTCCCTCATGGAAAGCTCTAAGGATATTAGAAGCTTCGGTGCCAAATACACAACGTCGGATGATTTGATCCGCACAAGTTCGAAACAAGTAAGGGTCGTCCAAAAGTAGAACTTGACGTCACGAAAGAATTTTTGTTTTTCTTGAGTCGTCATACCCTTAATGATGAAGTTACCCGCATGGTAATTTGCAAAGTCCGCAAACCATGGGGTGGAAGAGTCAAGCTTAGAATTCACTAAACCAAGTGTCTCGAGTGGAAACGTTTCGGTGATTTCCTTGGGCTCGTAAACACTTTGGTGAGGATCTTCCAAACGAGAAAGATGATCGGCCGCTAGATTCTCGGCTCCTTTTTGTCAACAATTTTGTCGTCAAATTCTTGAAGGAGGAGAATCCAACGAAGTAATCTCGGCTTTGCATCTTATTTAGCCATGAGATACTTGATAGCCGAATGATCCGTATACACTACGCATTTCGTCAAGACGAGATAAGGTCGAAATTTCTCAAATGCATACACCATGGCAAGGAACTCCTTTTCCGTTGTAGTGTATTTAAGTTGAGCCTCGGTCATCGTCTTGCTAGCATAGTGAATAGGCAAGAAGTGCTTTTCATGACGTTGCCCCAATACGGCCCCAATAGCGTAGTCACTAGCATCACACATGAGCTCAAAGGGGAGGTTCCAATTGGGAGCAACAAGAATGGGAGCTTCGGTAAGTTTCCTCTTAAGGATTTCAAAGGCTCGCACACAATCTTCGTCAAAGACAAAACGTGCCTCTTTTTCAAGAAGATGTGTAATGGGTCGAGAAATCTTTGAAAAATCCTTGATGAATCGACGGTAAAAGCCCGCGTGGCCTAGGAAACTCCTAACTCCCTTAACGGTTTTGGGATGAGGTAATTTGGCGATGACATCTACCTTAGCTTGATCTACCTCAATCCCCGCTTTCGAGACCTTGTGCCCTAAGACGATTCCACTCTTAACCATAAAATGATACTTTTCCCAATTGAGCACAAGGTTGGTTTCCTCACAACGTTTCAACATTCTCTCAAGATTCGACAAACACGAAGTGAATGAATTAACAAACACGGAAAAGTCATCCATGAAAACTTCCATCATCTTCTCGATCATATCATGAAAAATAGCCATCATGCACCTTTGAAAGGTTCCCGGTGCATTGCAAAGTCCGAATGGCATTCTACGATAGGCAAACGTTCCATATGGACACGTAAACGTAGTTTTTTCTTGATCACGAGGATCGATGGGAATTTGGAAGTAACCGAAAAAACCATCTAAAAAGCAATAGAAATCGTTTCCCGCAAGACGCTCCAACATTTGGTCCATGAAGGGCAAGGGAAAATGGTCTTTTCGAGTGGCTTCATTCAACTTTCGATAGTCTATGCACACTCTCCATCCGGTCACGAGTCTAGTGGGAATTAACTTGTTGGCATCGTTTGGAACAACGGTCATTCCTCCCTTCTTAGGGACACAATGAATAGGACTCACCCAAGGGCTATCGGAAATAGGGTAAATCATTACCGCGTCGAGGAGTTTAAGGACCTCCTTTTTGATGACGTCGTGAATTTTGGGGTTCACCCTCCTTTGAAATTGGATTGCGAGCTTGTAATCCTCCTCCATTAAGATTTTGTGGGTACAAAACTTGGGATCGATCCCCTTAATGTCGGATAACTTCCACGGAATTGCCCCTTTGTGATCCTTTAGAACATCGACAAGTGCGGTTTTTTCATCATTCGAAAGTTCCTTCGCAATAATAACCGGCAACTTGTCGCCCTCCTCCAAATAGACATATTCGAGATGAGGAGGTAAATCTTTCAACTCGAGGATAGGTGGTTCCTCAAGTGAATATTTGGGCTCGATACTCATAACCTCCTCGGGTGGAGGAAATGGGAAATCGTTAAGAAAATCCTTGATAATCGAGAAGTCCTCATCGTTGTCGAGGTCTTCGTTGCAAGTACGTGGAACATCGGATTCTTCCAACGTAAAACCACCACCTTCAAATGGAGTGAAGGTTGGTGTCGATTTATCAAGAATTGGATCTAACATAGTGGGATTGCCACTAGTTTCTTCATCACCAAAACCTAGAACTTCTTGTGAAAATTCCTCGCAAACCACGTCGATCATACCAACGAGGTTTATGGTTGCAACGGAATAAACATGAGAAATTTGAGAGTTTTGAGTTGCGTTTATAACAAGTTCCTCGTCGTTGAAACGTAAGGTGATCTTTCTAGCATGAACATCGATCAAAGCCATAGACGTATCTAAAAACGAACGACCTAAAATGAGAGGAACTTGAGGATCCGTGGGGATATCAACAACGATAAAGTCTACGAGATAGTAGAACTTCCCCACTTTCACAAAAACGTCTTCCGCCAAACCACATGCGGGAATCGTGGAATGGTCGGCCAACTCGATAGACATTAGTGAAGGAGTAAGATTAGGAAGATTGAGCGACTTGAAGATTGCAAGTGGCATCAAGTTAATGCTAGCACCAAGATCGGCCAAGGCGAAGCATTCCTCCATATCTTGGATTGCACAAGGGATCAAAAATTTACCGGGATCACCGACTTTTTGAGGTATGCGATTAAGATAAACCGACGAACAACTAGACAATTGGTGCAATTTCTCCTTGTTGTTCAACATACTCTTAAAGTTAGCGGCAAATCGAGGCATCATGACCAAAGCATCGGCGAAACTCACATTAAAGTGCAAATCACGAAACATTTTCATAAAAAGCTCAAATTGATAATTGTCGCGCCCTTGACGTTTCTCCTTCCTAAGTCTCGATGGATAGGGCAAAGGTGGTATGGGTTGAGGCATATGCATAGCCTTTGGAATCTCGGGTTCCAATGTTGGTGAAGGGTCAATCGTAGGTGTGACATGAGCGGTACTTCGTGGGATTCGGACATGCTCCTTTTGGACCACCACCTCGGGTTCTTCCTCAATTGCTTCCTCCGTAGGAGCAATTGGTTGAGGAGTCGGTTCCTTAAGTGTCTTACCACTACGTGTGGTAATCACTTTCATCTCACCCTTAGGGTTTGATACGGTGTTGCTAGGAAGACCACTCGAAGACGGTTTACACTTAATTGCCTCAAACATAGATGAGATTTTATCTTCAAACTTTGATTGCCTCTTCTCGGCTTTAACCATTTATTGTTTTATCTCATGTTGCCCTTGTTCCATTTTTTGTTGGTTTTGTTGTAACCTAGTTACGGTTCCTTCCATCTTGTTGGTATGGATCTTAAGTTCATTAGCTAACTCATTTTTCAACTCTTTCTTCAAGTCGTTCTTAAACTCGGATCTTAGGCTAATGATTTCTCTTTGAATATTGTCAAACCTAGCATCATTCCCATTAGCGTATTCAACAATTTCATTTGGAAGATCTTTCAAAGTTTGCAAACCTTTGTTGTTGTTTTGAAAATCATTTTGATTTTTGTTTGAAACTTGATTATTAGCCCCTTGATTACCATAATTTCCTTTGTTGAAATTGTTTTTGAAACCAACCTGATTGTTGCGATAGTTGTTGTTAGCATTTTGATTTGAACCAAAACCGGTGGAGTCAATTGATTAGAGCGGGAAACTTGACCGTTTTGGTTGTAATTTCCCGTGGCCGCGTAGGCACTCGAAGTGTTACCATCGTTGGTAATGCACTCGGAGAAATCATGACCTCCACCACAATACATGCATGAAACCTCAACCGCTTTAGCCGTAGCGGGAGCACTTGGTTCACCAACTTTAAACTCAATCAAAAGTCCTTTTAGCTTATCAAAAATCTTGTTTTCCAAGTTCGCCTCAATTTGGCAAGCATCGATGGTAGTAGACAAAGAAGGTGAAGCCGAAGACGAAGCCTTACAAACACTAGACGTGCTACGAGGACTATACACCTTAGATCTATTCTCAATTATCACCAAAGCTTCCTCAACCGTTTTACACAAAAAATTACCAGCCGCGGCGGCATTTAAATAATCCCTTTCATGATCATTAAGTCCATTGTAAAACGTGTCAATTTGATGCAAGTAGGAAAAACCGTGATGAGGACATTCATGTAACATTTACTTAAACCTATTCCAAGCCGTTGAAAAACTTTCATTAAACTCTTGTGAAAATTTTGAAATCTCGTTTTTCAAATGCGTAGTCTTAGAGGGCAGAAAAAATTGGTTCACAAACTTAGACACGAGATCCTTCCACGTCAATATAGAATTGGGTGGCTCTTTCTCTAACCAAATTTTAGCGGGCCCCGCTAAGGAATACGGAAAAAGCATCATCTTAATCGAGTCATTCGAGACATCCTTAAACTTGCAAGTGGCGGTAAGACGATTGAATTGGCGGATATGGTTGTGTGGATTGTCCTTCTCATCACCACGGAATTTGTTGTTTTGGATCATTGACAACAAACCCATTTTCACCTCAAAATTCTCCGCAAGGATAGTGGGAATCATAATAGCCTCTCCATAACCCTCGGTGGGTGCTTCAAGTAACTCCATCATAGTTCGATTCGCCATGGTTGGTGCTTCTCTTACAATGGGTTCGTCAATAGGAGACTCCTCACTAGAAAGATTGGGAGTGGGAGTTTTGTTCTTTCGTTTACGTGCACGTCTTGCTTGATTACGAGTTAGCATAAACGTCACGTACAACGAGGGGATAAGCAAAGAAGATTCTTTTTGGTGTTTTGTATTTTTCAATTTTTTTTTGTGATTTTTGATTGTATTAACCTTTTTGGATTTTTGTGAATGTATTAAGTAGACACAAATCTACAAATCTCCTCCTTAATCAAATCTCTCGATTAAAGAAGCCTCAAGGAATGAAAACGATCACGTGAAGTGAACGCCTTCGATGACTTTAGAACGTTGGTGGAACACCAAAACGTTCAAGAGGGTTTAATCAATTGAAACCAAGAAAATATATATGATACATAGTAATACTTTGGGCGGAAAAACCCTCGATTAGCTCTCAAAATCAAATACTCACAAGCCAGCGGGGAAACGAGGCGGCGAGAAGCACTTAAGAGCCTATTTCCTTAGGATATATTTTATAATATCCGCCTTATACCCACCTTATAGTTTGTATTTTTCAAGATTGAGCTTCACGAAAGTATTTATCTATTTTTGCCTTTTTCTTTGGTTTGAGATTCGAATACAATAACTGGGCAATGACCTCCCAAGTCAAGGTTGTGATTTCTCACATATTTGGAGTACTTGTGAATTTATTGTTCTACGTATGCAATATAGTAATAGTATTTACACAAAAATCGAAAACCGATAATACGTATTAGTAGAGTGCTACTAATACAAATACTATTTTGGTTATTATATAAAAACAACAATTCCAAATCAAAACACAACACGCCTCCCCGGCAGCGGCGCCAAAATGATGTACTGGTTTTACTACTCTTTAGGAAAAGAGAGCAAAAGTGGCAAGTATTAAGTACGACGATTTAGTAAAACCGTGTACAAATGACCCAATATGGGGAATCGTTCTCAAGGAGGCTTAGTGTGTGTGTGATGAAATGATTATCTTTGTGATTATATTTGTGAGAAAGAAAAATAGAAATGAGATAAGAAGAGAATGACGGTTACGATGTCGAATTAAACTAAGACGAAAAAGGTGTACACGTAAAACCGTAAAAAGCACCAAAATTAAAATTTTACCCTAAAAATTCCTAAAAATCACTAAAAATCCACAATAATATTCTAAGAGTTTACAAAAAAAATCCAAACTTGCCAAAACCTTTTAATTAATTAAATAATGACTTTTTAATGCTAGTTAAAGCCCTAAAAAGCAATATTAACTATTAAAAAGTTCCCAACAAGATCTTAAAGTTTGTAAACCTCAAAAATACCCTAATTAAGCTAAAAAGTATTTTTCAAAATTTTAAAACCACTAAAAACTATTTTTAAACAATTAAAAACTATTAAAATCAATTAAAACTTAAATTAATTCTAGAAAATAATTAAAAGACTCCAAAAATATTTGGAAAATTGCAAAATTCCTAATTAAGTGTCTACAATCTAGGAAAAATATAAAAACTTAAAAATCAAACTTTTATTTTTTATCAATAAAATAATATTAAAATATTATTAAAAATCCAAAAATCATAAAAAATTCTAAAAAGTTGCAAACTAGCTTAATTTAACCTAAATAACTCAGAAATGAAAGTGAAATTACCTAAATACCCTTAATGGGCCTAGAAAATGGGCTATACCCAAAACAAATCACTAAATGGGCTAATTTGGGCCCAATATAAAAAAAGTGTCCAAAATAAGCCCAAAAAGCACTACTTGACTCAAAATTTGATTTTAAACAACTTTTTCCAATGGCCCAAAAGCTGAAAGTGTGAAATAAGCTAGCTTATACCAAACAGCTTATTCTTAATGGGCTTTTTGGCCCATTAAGCTATAAGCCAATGCCATAAGCTGAAATTAGACACACAAGCTTCTTTTGTCCTAAATAAGACTTCTGTAAAAAGATTTGAAATAAGCCCAAGGAATAAGCCTGAAAATGCAATAAGCAATCTATAGAAAATGACAAAATAGTCGTTTTTGAGTTCTAGGCCACCCCAAGTGCTGATTCAAGTTTCTATAGCTTTCAAATGACTTAATTAAGCAAAATCAACAAAGAGTTTTCAAATAAGCTGACTCAATAGGCTGGAAAAAGAAAATAAGCACTTATGTAAAAGTCAAATAAGTTGGTTTTCTAGTAAAAAGTCAAAGTCAAAGTCCAATAAGCTCCAGTCTAATCAAATGGGTCAAATAATGAAGATCTATCACAAAAAATAAGTTGTTGCAAGTCTGGATAAGCTAAAATAGCTTATTGATAAGCTGAGTTCAAAATAACACTAGCAGGGGCTAGTTTTGGGTGTTGAGCAGTGGGAACTTTTTCCACTGCTTGACTTGTTTGACTTTTTGTCTTTAGTGAACTTTTTAGAGATTCAGATTACACAAAGGCACCCAAATGATCTTTGGATCAAAAGGAGTCAAGAACAATCAATAAATCATAATCACAATCACCCAATTGATACAGTTTAATCAATAAAGTACTAGATCTATCAGAGACATGAAACAATAAGCAATTAAGCACTTATAAGCAGTTTTAGCAATAATCAGCCAACCAAATTCAACCAAATTCATACACAAGCTATTATAAACTCTAATGAACAAGTTTAAACAGTTTTCATGCAATGGCTTAAAGCCTAAATCAAGATTCAAGCTTATGAATGTTATTGATGAACACTAAACACTAGCAGATTTCACTTTGCTGATGTATTTGACACACAAGCCAGATTCAACACCTCAAATCTCACAAACAGGTTATAGTGATGATGTTTTAACAGCTTTTAACCCTAAGCATGCATAAACTCTAGGTTTTCCCAAATTCTTAGGTCAAAAACAGTCAACCTCAACAAGATATAGCAAATTGTTTGATTTTAAGGTTTAGGTCCAAAAACTTGTAGCAAAACACTCTCAAACAAGTGTATAACAGATACCAAGCACAAACAACACCTTATAACAACACAATACCAAGATTCAAGCTTAAAAAGTTAGTCCCAAACACCCCTTTATCTTTTCAAATCAAAATTTAAACAAGAAAAAGTGTGATTCAGTTAACCCAATGATTAATCTAGCATACAAACAACATTATCATGCAAGACTAAGCAGATTTAAGCCAAGAAATCAACAAGAACACCAATAGAGCACAAATCCACAAAATTCCAATATTTGTCAGATTTTCAAGGATTTCAAGACAAACCTCATGGATGTACATCCACACCCACGAATTTATGAGCTTATGTGCTAGCTAGAACACGCACAAGCTTCCAATAACAACCCTGCTAAGATTCAACAAGGTAAGTAGCACAATATCAAAATCAGAAACTTAAAAAGCCTTGATTAATGCAACCTTGTTACCGCACACTTGATTATCCCCAAGTTATAAGCCTCACCACACCTTAATATCACAATTAGGATGCTATGATCAGCCCTATAACCCAAGAATTCCAAGGTTGAAACAAGAACTTAGCAAAATATCAAGCTTGAAGGAAAAATGCAAACTTTTGCACTCTCCTTAAAAACAGGTTTTGAGATTCAAATTCAGTAAACAAATAACATAAACAAGCATAAAATAAGATGGCACTTGGTCTTTCTTCAACACACTTAACACAATTTCATTAATCTAAAAATAGGATTTACAAGTGCTTGAACAAGGAAAAACTAAAAGCAAAGCAAAAATGTGAGGTCATAAGCCTTTATATAGGCATACATGTTGTCTAGGAAAGATGAAAAAAAACGTAACCCTAGCTACTGAAGTCCCATTTTTGCCCTTGTGAAGTTTGAATATCTTGGAGTCTTGTGAGGAATTCTTGTCCTTTTGTTGAAGCTGGCAAAGGGGAAATGCATCCAAGGGTGGAGATGAAGCTTGAAAAGTAAGCCAAGTTCTTGGGCGTTGGATTTGCTGGCCTTGTTTTGTTTTGACGTGAAGAGTGGGTCAGGGGAGGGTTGGGTATGTCACATGCATGAGAGTGATGGGGGTTTAGGGGTTGGGTTAGGATCATAAGACCTTTAATCATAAATCTGGAAGCAATTAGGTCTTAATTCTTGTTAACTAGAAAAAGCCTAATTTTGGTATGAACACCAAGAACATAGGATTTAATCTGTTTTGGAAGTTAATTATGTTTAAAAAGTTGTTTTAGGCGCCAAGATTAAATTAATCTTAAACCGGGTTTAGTGGGATGTGAGGTGGCAGGATGGAGAGTTGTGATTGGTTGAAGTGGTGAGTGGGGTGAGGTGGCAGCCCATGAGTGGTCTAGGTTTGTTTGTCGGCCATAAATAAACCCCAATCTTTTGTAAACTTGTCATTTCCAGCTTTTCTTCATAAAATCTGAATCCCTTTGTTAGAAAAGTTTCATTTTTCACACTTTTGCCCCAAATACTTTTCCAATGTATTTTCAGGGGTATTTCTTGCCATTTTGTGATTCTTGAGGGACTGATTTGGCATTTTCTTGATGGCTAATGGTCTTTACTTGCATATTTGATATTTTGGAGGGCTGAAATTGCCAAGTCATAATGATTGAGGGACCATTCTTGCCAAATGTTGAAAGTTAAGGGTCCTTTTTATAATTTTGGGATTTTCAAAGGACCAAACTTGTAATTTCTTGTACTTTGAATGACTTCATGATGTATTTGACTTTGTGGAGGATAATGGTTGACAATTTAGCTTTTTTGAGGGGCTAAACTTGTCAAATCTTCAAAGTGGAGGGCCCTTTTTGTAATTTTTGACAAACTTTAGGGACTAAACTTGTAATTATGAAGATACAAGTGTATAAAGTGTCAATTATTCCATATTGGAGGACCCTTCTTCATAATTCTTCAAATCTTCAACGGTTTTTCTTGGGAAAGTCTTCATTAGGGCTTGGTTCATTGTGCGGCTTCGTTTCCCGTGTTCGTTTTTGCATGATTCTTGTGATCTTTTGTCATTTTCTCAACATCCGTACCTAAAATACACAAGCAACAAACACAAGCGTATATATGGGTATTTTGATGATATTTAATGCATTTTAAGCCCTTTTTGGACGATGAGACTATGTATAAAAGTAGTCTCATCAAGGCACATGACAGAGAAGGAATATTATCTGACTAACTTCACTCCCATTAAGGATGGTGATAAAGTTTACTTTGGAGGCGGATATGGAACTATCACAGGCAAAGGAACTTTTCTCACCAAGAACTTGTGTTTTGAAAACGTGTTTCTGGTAAAAGAACTTAATTACAATCTTTTTAGTGTATCACAAGTCTGTGATAACAAAAATAAGGTTCTTTTTACTGATACTGAATGCTTGGTGTTTAGCAAGGATTTTAAGCTACCAGATGAGAAATATATTGACTATAGAACACCTAGGCATAAGGACATTTATAATGTGAATCTTAATGGTATTAGGATGAATAATAATATGTCATGTTTTTATGCTAAAGCTTTAGTTGATGAGAGTAATCTATGGCACAGCAGACTAGGGCACATTAACTTTAAAAATATAAACAGGCTTGTGAGACTTAGCTTGGTTGATGGTTTGCCTGAAAAGGCTTTCCACAATGACCACTCTTGTGTTGCATGCCTTAAAGGCAAGCAACACAAGGTCTCATTTAAGTCTAAACAGGTGCACTCTAGTTCTAAACCACTTCACTTGCTACATATGGACCTGTTTGGTCCAACTAATATAGAGAGTTTGAATGGTAAACCATACTGCTTTGTCATCACAGATGACTTTCTAGGTTTACTTAGACTTTCTTTTTAGCTATGAAAAGTGACACTGCTGATACTTTAATTGACTTTATTACTAAGATTGAGAAGAAAACTGGTAATGAAGTTAAAATGCTTAGAAGTGATAATGGTGGTGAGTTTAGGAATAAACTGTTGGATGGTTTTTGTGCCAAGAAACAGATTACTAGGCAGTTTAGTGTTGCCAGAACCCCACATCAAAATGGGGTTGCTGAGAGAAAGAATAGAACCCTAATTGAAGCAGCCAGGACTATGTTGGCTGATGCTCATTTTCCCATAGCTTTTTGGGCTGAGGCTGTGAATACAGCTTGTTATGTTCAGAATAGAGCATTGGTCAACAAGATACATAACAAAACACCTTATGAGTTACTTTGGGGAAGGAAACCTAATATTGGTTTTCTTAAACCTTTTGGTTGTCATGTAGTTGTACTAGATACTAGTGATGCCTTAGGTAAATTTAGTGCTAAAGGTGATGAAGGCTATTTCATGGGTTATTTAGTGCAGAGTAAGGGATATAGGGTTTACCTTAAGAAGGAAAAACGTATACTTGAAAGAGTATATGTTAGGTTTTTAGAGAGTAAACCTAGTGATACGGAAAGTGGTCCAAATTGGTTGTTTGACTTGGAAGCTCTATCTAGGACTTTGAATTATATGCCTGTTACTAATCCAGACATTGTGAAGGTAACTTTAAATGTTGTGGAAGAACCAGTTGTTGATGTTTCAGGTACACAGGTTAATGAAGAGGTTGGATCACAAGCAGACAAGTCATCTCCCATACAAGAGTATGTTACTATTCCCATATGGACAGATGCTTTTGCTGCTGCTGCTGCTGGAAAGGAAAATGATGGTCCACAAGTATCACCAGTTAACAACATGCATGGTCCTTCAGGCGCTGACAAAGAAAAATCTAGCGCTGACAGGACAAATTCAGGCGTTGAAGGCTCAAATGTTGACACCACCATTTCAGGCGTTGATGGATGAAACGCTGACAACCTTGGTTCAGGCGTTGACAACACTTTTGAGCATATTTTCTTTTCAAATTTTGAACAAGGTGAACCTTCAAATAGAAATGGAGAGGTTTATACAGATATTCATGGAAGAGAGTCTGAAGAAGATATTGGCAACTTGGAGGATGAGATTGAAGATAACAGACTTTTTGAGGGAGGAGTACTTACTTCTACTATGAAGAATCACCCTACTTCTCATATTATTAGGGATGTCATGTCTCCTGTTCAGACTAGAAGATCTCATCAGAGTCTTGGTGGATTTATTGCCAATATACACAAGAAGGTTGATACCCCTCTTGTTCAAGCATGTTTGTTTGCCTGTTTTCTGTCATAACAGGAACCCAAGAAGATTTTTGATGCTCTCAAAGAACCAAGTTGGGTGGAAGCAATGCAGGATGACCTTCATTAATTTTCAATTCAAGATGTTTGGGAGCTGGTTGATTGTCCCAGATATCTCAGACCTATTGGGACAAGATGGGTTCTAAGAAACAAGAAAGATGAAAGAGGCATTGTGGTCAGAAACAAGGCACGTTTAGTGGCTCAGGGATATACACAAGAGAAAGGGATAGACTATGAGGAGGTCTTTGCACCAGTTGCAAGGATTGAAGCTATAAGGATATTTCTAGCCTATGCTTCTTACATGGGCTTCACTGTCTATCAAATGGATGTGAAGAGTGCTAGTCTGTATGGCACAATTGTTGAGGAGGTATATGTTATGCAGCCTCCTGGTTTTGAAGATCCAGAGAATCGAGACAAGGTGTATAGAGTCAAGAAAGCTATGTATGGACTTCATCAAGCCCCAAGAGCATGGTATGGCACATTGTCCACTTATTTGGTGGAAAATGGATTCAAGAGGGGCACCATAGACCAGACATTATTTACAAAGAAGGCTGGTAAGGATGTCTTACTTGTTCAGGTTTATGTTGATGATATCATCTTTGACTCCACCAATCCAAAGATGAGTGAGGACTTTTCCAAGCTTATGACAGACAAATTCAAGATGAGTGCAATGGGGGAGATGAACTTCTTTCTAGGGTTACAAGTTCAGCAGAAAGAAGATGGTATCTTCATCTCTCAGGATAAGTATGTAGCAGAGATCTTGAAGAAGTTTGGCTTTTCTCCACATGAAAAGAGGGCTACTACTCCTATGGATAGGGAACATCCTTGGGGAAAAGTTAGAGATGGAAAAGATGTGGATGTCAGGCACTATAGATTAATGATTGGTTCATTGATGTATCTCACAGCCTCAAGACCTGACATCATGTTTGCTGTGTGTGCATGTGCACGCTATGAAGTGACTCCCAAAGAATGTCACCTTTATGCTGTCATGAGAATCATTAGGTACCTTAGATGTTATCCAGATCTTGTCTTGTGGTACCCAAAATATTCACCATTGGAGCTTATTGCATATTCAGACAGTAACTATGGTGGTGATAAGTTTGATAGAAAATCCACAACTGGTGGATGTCAGTTTCTTGGGAGTAGGTTGATATCTTGGCAATGCAAGAAACAAACAGTGGTGGCCAATAATACAACTGAAGTAGAGTATGTTGCTGCAGCTGCTTGTTGTGGACAAGTCTTATGGATTCAGAACCAGCTGTTGGATTATGGGTATAATTTCATGTATACCAAGATTTTTGTTGACAATAACAACACTTTATGCATTATTAAAAATCATGTACATCATTCTAAAACAAAACACATCGAAATTAGACATCATTTTATAAGAGATTGTTTTGAAAAGGGTTTAATACAACCAGATAGGGTTGACACAGAAGAAAATGTGTCTGATTTATTAACTAAACCTTTTGATGCTAGAAGGTTTCAATACTTGGTAACAAGTATTGGAATGATCAATCTCACATAATATGTGTTTTGGGGTCTTATTGTAAAAGTATGTACAGGATAATGCATTGTTATTGGTCTTTTTGAAGTTAGATTTTCCACTATATTTTTCTAACGCTGACAAAGGTTATCTTAACGCTGACAAGTGTTATCGTGGCGTTGTCAACAACAATGTTAGTTTTGTGGTTTTTAATCTAAGTGTGCAGGTGGTGTTAGCATTGTACCATTGGATACAGAGTTGCTTATGGATCCTTGGAGAATCATTTGAGCATGTTTTTATTTATGGATGATGGTTGGAATATTTATATTCCTATCTTGACATAAATTTTTATGTTCATGCATGTTTTTGGGCAACATATGTATCACAGTTTAAGGGGAGATTTTAGGAACCTTTAGGACTTTTGGTATTCTTATAATACTCTTATCACAATTCTAGATTGTGTCCACAGGTGAGTATGAGTTAGTTTTACTAAATCATGAGGCACTGTAGCATGCAAAGTTGATATACTATGCATGCTGCCAAGACATTTTTGGCCTAGAATTGGTTGAGGTCTGTTGGAAGATTCTTGGGAATTAATTTGATAAGACAAATCAAGAATAATGAAACAAGAAGGACTTATATGCAATTATCAAGATTTACAAGAATATGGAGCCCTTTCATACAACAAAGAGGACTTATTAGCAAAAGATGGAGGGACTTCTAGTGTAATTATATTTCTTGTAAAGAGGGTTATGTGTAGTATATAAACACACACCCTGCATAGGTTTATTCATTCTATTCACAATGTAAACCTAAAGTGTCTTCGTGTTCTAGGCGTGGGATTCAATGTATACACGCCTAGAGGTTACTTGTAATCGTTTAGTGCAAGTAATCGTTTGGAATAAAGTAAACGTTGGAGATAATTCGTTTGTTGTTTAAACACCTTGTTTATGTGTCTTGTTCAATTCCGCTATGTTTATCATATGAACGAGATGCATATCCTAGTAAGCTTAATCGATCCGTGAATAATGGTTTCCATAATTTTATGGGAGACTTGGGAATGATTTTATCATGGGTTTACCTGGGAGTTACAAGGAATTTTATGAGATAACTTAGTTGTTAAGAGTTTTGGTTAGCAAGGGACACTAGAGGACTGTTATGTCTATCTTGCATAAGTAAGTGTGCATAACTGGACATTGCTTGCCGCCCTATAATAATTATCAACTTATAGGTTATCTTCACTAGGGTAAATTACTTTGTTAAGGTCCTTTTTCATTTTTATTACTTTTATTTTTGGACGCTGACAAGTATTTTTCCAAGCGTTGTTATGACCAATTTAGATGCTGACATGGCTTTGGCAAACGTTGACAAGAATATAGCCGTTGGGCATTGATGGGTTATTTTTGACCGTTGACACTCATTGGGACCTACCCAGTTGTTATTTTTGACGAATTTTGGGGTCGTAATTTTGGGAGCAGATAACTTTTAATTAATGCATGAGATAACTTATATTCTTTTCAATATTTTCATCATTATATTTTGAAAATAGTTGCCTCATTTTTTACCAATCCCATGCACCTATCTCTCATATATATTTGGCTCCTATTTTTAAACAGGGGATCTCATATTCTTGTCTAACAATTTTCTCCTATAATTCATCTTTTCAATATTCACAAACAGCTTTCTTCTACAATGGTACCAAAATTTAAACCAAGTGATTTGGTATTGGGATTCAGGAGTCAACACAACATGATTCCATATTTGGACGCTGATGACACTCTGTTTCCACAATACACCCAGATGGTGGCGTATTTGAATGCATCCCCAATTAGGTATGCTCTTTCTCATGCTCCTTTCATCTCTGTCACACATATTAAGCAGTTTTGGAACACTGTCAGTTCCTCAACAGTTAATAATGTGACTACATTATCATCTATTGTTCATGGGCGTACATGGGTGGTTACTGAAGCCTTGGTTCGCCAGGCTTTGCATCTTGATGATGCAGATGGTATAACCACCCTTCCCATTCATGAAAAAGAACAAGGACTAAGGGCTTTGGGTTATCCTTTCCCTGATGAGGGAACTTTAAACAAATATCATAAACAGGAGTTTCCCCCAGCCTGGAAGTACCTCATACATGTCATCTTACAATGTTCGAGTCCCACGTGTACTGCACACAATGAGATTAATAGATCAATTGCTAGTGCTATTGTGTGCATTGCAACTGGGCAAAAGTTTAATTATTCAAAAATGATTTTTGATGGCATGTGTAAAAACAAAGGGAATAAGATGACTTTGGCTTATCCCAGATTTTTACAAATGGTTTTTGATTTGAAAAATTACTGCACAAGGGATCATGATGACTTTTATGAGATCCCTGTGCAAAAGAAAGCTATTTTTACCAAGATGAACTCACCCCCTCACCGTGAATTACCCCTCACCCCAGCTATGCTTGCTGTTATTGTAGCAGCACAACCCCAACCAGACCCACAACCACAACTTGATCCAATACCAGAACCTTTGCCTTCACCTCAACACATGGAAATTGACCAACAACCCTTCAACGCTGACACATTAAATGTTGGTGTTGACACACCTAATCCAGATGTTGACACCTTTCCTTCACAAACCCAAACACCCCTTAACCTTCCCACATCCACCCAATCCACATCATCTTCTACCCCACCACAATATAGGTTGCAAAAACGCCAAAGGACTACTGGATTGTTCTCCTCTAGTGGTCCTAGCCATGTAGCAGAGAGAACCACCACCACAAGTGTGGTTGGTGCTATGGATGAGGCTGGGACTATTGGTTCTGGCTTAGATGCAGGCCAAGACAGTCCTAACATCTTTAAGACCTCATCCATGCCCCATGAATCTAACTTGGGAGGTCAAATACCCATTTTAGAGGAGGGCAGATTGGAACCATACACATTAATGGAATTGACGGCTGTCTGTATTAGCTTGCAAAAGCAAAATGCAAACTTGGTACAAATTGTCAGTACAGAAGGCCTTGAACTCAAGCAATTGAGGGAGAGGATTGTCATTTTAGAGAATGCTAGCACAAGGCATGGGATGGAGGAATCTTCCAAAGGGGAGGATGAGCAGATTAATGTGAGTGATAAGGGCTCACATGATGGTGAATCTTTGGGTGTTGCTGAATCCCTTACTGAATTGAAGAAGCAACTAGGTTTTGACACATCTCTGGTAACTCCTACCAATTTAGACTTGTCTTTTACAGCTATGTTGGAGCAAATTACAGGGGGCGCTGAGACAAGTAATTTGGGCGTTGACAAGCAAAATTTGAACGCTGACACACCAAGCGCTGACATGAGCAAATTGGGCGCTGACACAAGGAATCTGAGCGTTGACAGACCTACAGATGAGGTTGATGTATTCCAGTCATCAACTATCATCAAAGAAGTATCTTCACAGGTATTACCATCATTGATCCATTAGATAAGGGTAAAGGAATCATGGTAGAAGTAGAAGTTCCAAAGGATGCAGCACAGGTAGAGTTTGATAGAAGGTTGGCTGCACAACTTGTGGAACAAGAAAGAAAGAAGGTTGGTGAATCACCATTTGTTGTCACTTCAGAGGAAAAAGAAGGAAGTGATGAAGCCAGTTCAGATTCAAGTGTGATGATAATTGAGCAACCTGAGAGACTTGAATATGGTGATGATTTGGCAAGAGAGAAGCTTAGAGAGTTGAAATTGCAAGTAGATTTTGATATGCCAGAAGTTGTTCAGATGTGCCATGCTTGGGAGAATAGGTGTATGGAGAATCAAGATTTGACTATTTCAGACCAGATTTGGGGTTTGGAGATTCTTCTAAGAGTTCAAAAATACTGCAAGGTAATTCTGAAACACAAAGCAAGCAATGTTCTTTCACAGCTGAAGAGGGATAGAAGGGAGATGTACTACATGCTACTCAGATGTCATGGAACAGGATGGACCTATAAGAAATTGTTGGGATTATCCTTTGAAGAGTTGGAGTACAAGGCTTATCCCATTTGGGTAAAAGTGCAGGAAATGAATATTCTAAGACTTCTTTCAGATGAAAGGAAAGAAGAACTTGCAGAAGAGATGGAGCTTAAGAAGGCAATGATTGTTCCAAGACCTTTGAAGAAGGGAGTTCCTCTTGAGTTTCCTAAAGATATGGATAGATTGGAGCCTAGTGAAGCTGTTATAAGAAGAAGTATCAAGCTCTCACCCTTGGAAGCTTCAGATATGGTACAAGTGTTACCTCTTGATGCCAGAAACCCTATTATAAGCTATGAAGAAGATGAAAGTGGGTTTTGGAAGATTGGTAGGTATGGGAAAGAGGTAAACACATTTACCACTCTTATATTTCTGTTTACAAGTATGGATAGAGAAGACTTAGTAGACCTTTGGAGGTTGTTGGAAGCCAAGTATGAGACTGAAGCTCCTACTTCAGTCAATGGAATAAAACTTTGGTCAACATTCAAGAGAATGTGTGGACCAAAAGAAGAAGATCCTACTGTTTGGAAGGATCTTGAGGATGATCTCAGTGGTCTTCAATGGCGTTTGTATTCAGCTACTGGTGTGTATTACTTGAGTTCTACAAAGTTTGCTGAGTATCTTCTTGTAGATGGTCAGTATTCCATGTCCAAAGAAGTTTTGGAGAAGATGAAGACAACACAGCTGGAGATTGATTATTCAAGTGACGTGGCCAAAGATTTGATCAAACATGTTTATTACCAATATTATAAGATTTGTAAGATTCCTCCTAGTTCTTAATTTTTATTCAGAAACTTGATTACTAGAGTAGATATCAAGTTTAGGGGAGGATTGTTGGGAATAAAATGTAGCCAGTTCACTTGAGCGCTGACAAGAGGAAAACAAGCGTTGATAGGAAGAAAACAAACGCTGACAGATCAAGCGTTGACAAGTAGAAGTCAAGCGTTGATAGGTTGAAGACAAGCACTGATAGAAAGATATAGTCTACGCGTATTATGTTTCTAGTTTGTTTCTAGTATAGATAAGTTCAACATTGTATTTTCTATAATTATCTTTACCTAGAATAGTTGATATGTAGACTCTTGTACAAGGCTTCTTATGTCTATAAAAGAATACCTTTAGGTTATGTTTGATAATAAGTTTTAATACGTTAAACACATTCATTGTAAGCAAGTTTGTTATTATCAATCAAGTGAAAGTTTGTTTTACATCTTTGTGTGTTCTTGTTTAAGTGTTAATTCCGCATAACACTTAGATTACTTTATACATAAACAACGTTTCTCTACGTGTATAACTTGATCTAATCTCGTATACACAAGCTTAATCGATCTAAGTTTGGGATCAACAACTCACAGGACCAGAACTAATCCAGGAAACTACTAACAAGATAGTCCTTATAAAGCAAAGAATCCAAGTTGCCCGCAACCGACAAAAGAGCTATACGGACCAGAGACGAAAACCTATGCAGTTTGAAGTAGGTGACCGTGTAATGCTCAAGGTATCGCCATGGAAGGGAGTTGTACGATTCGGTAAACGTGGAAAACTGAACCCACGTTATGTAGGCCCATTTAAAGTGATAGCCAGAATCGGGGAAGTCGCTTACCATTTAGAGTTACCCCAACAATTGAGTCGAGTGCACTCCACCTTTCATGTGCCTAACCTGAAGAAGTGCTATGCTGATAAGCCTCTAGCCATGCCATTGGAAGGAGTACACTTTGACGACAAACTCCAGTTCACGGAAGAACCTGTGGAAATCATGGAAAGAATAGTTAAAAGGTTGAAGAATAGCCGGATCCCATTGGTCAAGGTACGATGGAACTCGAGAAGAGGTCCTGAGTTCACTTGGGAACGAGAAGACTCGTTAAAGACCAAGTATCCACACTTGTTCACCTGACCAATGACGTTGATCTAAGCTTTGAGGACAAAGCTAAAATAACGGGAATATGCTGTAAAACCCCTGTTTTACCTTTTGACTTTGTCCTATTGTGTGCACAAGCTATTTGAACTCCATGTAATCTCACTTCATTATTTTATGAAGCACCAGTCTTGTAGCAAATCACACTGTTCATTTCAGTATATTATTATTATATGGATGAGACTGTGGACGCTTTTAATTTTACTTGACCATCTTGAAACTCATATACAAACTTACTTTTGACACAAACTTTACTACAATACTAAACATTACCTAACCACTTACATTGTATCTATACTACACTTAACATTTACTAGATATTTTGAAAACTCACATTTCCCCACATGTGATATATCACCCGCGGCTAGGAAGTCTCCTACAAAACTAAACATCACACTTTACATACTAGGATCTTGTACTAGGATTGGGCAATTAATGAAAGTACTTGGTTGTCCCCTAGATACCCCCTCTAGCCGAATACTCTCACCATCTCACTTGTACAACACCCCCACATTATGGCAAGAACCTAGTCACCTTGACCCTTGCCAAAACCGACGGCCTACTGCCCAAACCATGAGCCAATGTACATTTTTTGCAATTAAGAGAGTGTACTAGAAATCTAGAGGAAGATATACATAGTACCTAAGCTAGACAAGGCAAAAGCCTTCCTTTCCCTCTCTCTTAGACGTGTAACCCTTACTCACCACACTCATCTCCCTAACTACTTCATATCTACCTTAAAACACTCCCATTTGAGCACAAACCTTCGGCTAAAACAAGGTAACATGAGCAAAACATCATAGAGCATTTACTCACATCTCATTTACTTCCAATCATTCTCAAAACAATCCCACATTTACTCTCTAGCATTGAATTTAGCCAAATCTAGCATTGAAGAAGATAGAGGGTCACGGTTTACTCAAGTTTCGACTAAGAGATCTTCCTAACCTAACTCTAGGTCACGGCTAAGCTACAAACCATATATAACTCACGGTGACTACTTGGTTTGTCATCACCACCTTCATCTAAACAAGTAAGTACCCACCTCTTTTCCCTCCTCGTTTATTGTACTTCATATGCATGACATTCACGTAACTTCTTATGCATGCACACGTAAGGTAGACTAAACAAACCTATGGAATGATTTTGTTAGACTTGTGTCATGTTTATGTCTATAAACAAGTACTAAGAACTAAGTCATTTCACAAGATTTTCTTGCTCAAAAACCCTATGTCTCTCGACTAACTTTTAAGCCAAGAGTAAATCATGACTTGATTTAAGTTTCTTGAATTAAGTTAAGCATGGAAATGATAGATCTAATAGGAAACCCAAGCACCTCATGTGATTAATCCGAATAAGCCATAAGCTACAAATCATTAAGCCCTAAGCTAGTATAAGCCGTGTGTTATAAGCCCAAAAAGACCAAGTGTATTTTGGTCACATTATTTAGGACAAGTTTAGTCTCTTAAATAAATTGCTAAGTCCAAAAATCAAGCCCACTAGGCCTTAATACCTTAGCCGAGCTATTATGGGCCACCTTAGCCCATTAGACATTTTATAAATTAGCATGGGAAACTTTTCGGGCCATTAATGTAAATAACATTTCCCCAGGCCGAATATGACAAGTTGTGGAACTCACCTATGGGTTTTTGACACATGAAACAAATATAAGGCCTAAACTTGCCAAATTGCAAAATTATTTTCGAGCCCTAGACACTTTTCGTGCCTTATCCGAAACTTGGGGGACTTATGTTGACTTTTTTGAAACTTATATTAAACTAGTTACTTTTTGGGCCCCTTTTGTATTTAACCGAAACCATAGGGACCCCTTTTGCCAAACTAACAAAGATTTATAAACCTTAAACAAACCCTAGGGGGCTGTTTTGCTATAAGCCGAAACATATATAAGCCCTAGGGGCTGTTTTGTAACTCGGGAATACCCCTAAACCTTAACCGAAACTACAAGGACTAGAATAGCCAAACTATGAAACTTATATAAGCCCTAGGGGCGTTTGTGTAAATACCAGGGGTATTTATACTAAATTGGGGGACTAGTGTTGCCATTTCCTTAAACTTGAATTAAACCCTAGTTACCTATATAACATAAATACTAAAAAGGTAAAACAAATTAAATATAAAGGTCCGACACTTTTATATTTTTCCCAACCTATAATGTGATGATTATACCAATATCAGAAACATTGAATATAATTAAATGATATACTTTTAATAAGGTATAAATTTAATATGATTGACTTACAAAAATAAATGTATTAATTATATTTATTTTTCCTTCACATTAAATATATATATAAAACTCCTTTTATAAATATTTATATTACGTTATTAATATTACAAATTCAAGGATATTAATTAAACTAGATTGACTAAATTAAACTATAGTATTTATTTTATACTTAAAATAAATACAGCTATAACTTGTACAACAATAAACCAACTACGGATATCCTAATAAAATGCTTAAAAACCTGTAGAAGCATATACAGATGTTTCAGTAACCTTTGTACAACCTGTTATACTTTTACTGAGACTGTATAATTATCTAGGTTGTTGACTGTGTGTTGAGTACTACTCCAGATTCTTATGACTATTACTGTACTATTAAGGTGAGTTCATGGCCCCACTTCTCATATATTGACAAACTTTTAAATCATTTTTGGGGGAGAAAACATGCAACTGGTTTATGGATATAAACTAAACTGTATCAACTTTGATTATATGTGCCTATTGTAGAATTCCTCATGACCCGTGAACTGAAACTGTTAAAATCGTTAGATTACCTGAATGTTATAAATAGATCTATTTGCGATTGACCATCCCCACCTGGGTGAGTCATGCTCACTGTGCCTTGGCCGGGACAACAGGTGTTTACCATGTCAGCACTTATTATTGATGGGTGCCTTTTTAGAAGGCGAAGCGCTCTCATTTGTTGAGGGCTCAACTATGTCAAGTGTCAGTTTCGGGCAATAGGCAGTATAATTACCTTTAAACACTAATGCTTTGGGCCTTACTGTTTCAGTGACTATTTATATCCAAACTATATAACTAAGCCTATGAATTCACCAACATTTTTGTTAACCCTCAAAAGCATGTTTTTCTCAGGTGTTTGAAGCAGGTAGTTGCTATATGCATGGACTGTAGCATTGAGTAGACAACATCTTAGCAAGTATCTAGGGATTTTCATATGGGACTCATGAACAATCTTTAATTTATGTCAGAACTATTTTAAATAATGATTTGCACTCTTGGTCATGTAATAAATGTTTGATAATCTTTTATCTGATGCTCTATGTACTATTTGCTATTGATCCACCCACGTGACACCCAAATATTATATCCGTTGAATTTGACCAATTTGGGGGTGTCACATAAATCATAAATAGTTATCCTTAGACCTGAGATACCAGGAAACCGTCGTGGATTTAGTGCATTTATGTGAAATAATCTAACGCTAAACGTAACTGGTAGCTATAAGGGTTATTTTCAGAACTGTTGCAAAGTTCATAAGTTTTGCTTATAGTCAAAATGGGATTTGTTTCCTTCAAATTATTTTGAAGTATAATACAGTTGGCCCCTCGGGGGAGTAGTAAGATATTTGTACGGCCGCACCCAAATTTGTTTTGGTGATCTTGCTATAACCGTAAACGAGAAACATAATGGTTAATGTAAGAAATGACTGAGATCCATATCCTATTAACGTTGTATTTGAAATGAAAGGATAATAATAATGATAGTAAATCATTAAAAGGTTTTATCCAAGAGACCTTACTCGAGATCGGACTAGGGCATTGGTGTGTAACTAGACGCTAACCAATGTGATCACGATATTTTGAAATATGTCCAAGTGGGAGCTGAAAGGTTTTATGGACTTATATTTAAATAGTCGTGTGTTAGGATCGAACTCGGGATTACGGGATTTCACACATTACGTAAAAGGTTAATTTATTTAGTAAATATATTTATTATATTTATTAAATTAAACCAAAGCTTAACTAATGATCGTTAATAATTAAGAGTTTAGAATAAACGACCGTTATGGAATTAAATAGAAGAGAAAAGAAGGAAAAGAAAAAGTTCTGGAAATCCCTTGTGGGTGGGCCATAGCCGACGACTACAAGGAAGAAAAAGGGAAAGGAAATATTTTCTTTCCTAATTGGTTTATTACTTGGAGGAAAATTTTTGCCAAGGCCTATATAAACAATCCCATAGCCTTCAGAATTTTTATCCCCATTCTCTCTTTCTCTTCCTGCGATCACATAGCCAAACACACCTTAGGGTTTCGTTTGGTTTATTTGATTTTTTAGGTTTCTATTGCAAATCAACTTTAGAGGAAAAACACCTTTTTTAGGGTTCCTTTTATCCTTTGGTTTTGGTTTAGCAATAATCTAGTCCTAGCTCCTCTCTAGGGTTGTTGGGTAGATATTCCACAAGCGTAGAAGCTCGGTTTACACGTGCTAGAATCACGGTTAGCTCGTTGTATTACGTGTGTACAAGAACGTAATGTAGTCTTACTTTAGACTACATCTTGGTATTGTTCGTCATAAACCCTAATTGGTGATTCGTTGGTCACCTTGTAGATCTTCGCTAGGATAAAGGTATGTAACCCTAATTCGATTAATTATAATTGTGCTGTTAATTATGATCTTGTTAAATCGCTTCCGCTATGTGTGCTTTGATCCATATTATGGTTTTTAATAATTGTTATGAACTTCATAAACCTTCAGCTTCGTGCCCACCTCTATGACATCCAACGGCTACATTATGCGTTGACAATTACGTTTCCTTTTGTGAACATCGGTTGACCGAAACAACTACACTAGGAGCTAGCATGCTCACTTTTCAATGACTTGTTGCTCTTGATGACCCATGGGTGTTATCCGGATTGGGTCATAACTATGGTATTAGTAATGAAGCCATTAACAAAGTAGCAAATAACACAAACAACTACACGAACAAAATTCACATATAAACTATTTTATTTTAATGTATGTAACCAGACTTTAAAAATGTTTGATGACACACGATCACCTAATAAGACAAACATTATCATAGTGTTGGAACTTACTGAATTTATCTTGTAAATACCCACATCGGTTGGTGACAAAAATGAAAGTGGGTATATTAACCCAAGTAACTCTTTGATGCTGACTTACAATGAGTGTAAGTTTACATCAAATTTTCTTTTTTTCCCTTCTTAACTTTAAATTAATAAAAGCAAATTATCACTCAAAACTTGTTTCAAAACTTTCTTGTTAACTTAAAGTTATCAGAAACAAATCCCTTAACTTAAGTTAATAAAAGCAAATTATTATCTTTATTATCATAAGACTCAAAACTTGTTTCAAAACATTCGTGTTAGCTTAAATTTGTTAAAAACAAATTTTTAACTTAAAATTTAATCAATGCAAATTATTCTTATCATTATTATTATGAGAATCGAAACTTGTTTCAAAACTTTTTTGTTAGCTTCAAGTTGTTAAAAACAAATTTCTTAACCTAAAATTAATAAAAGCAAACTATTGTTATAATTATTATTACGAAACTAACACTACAAGAAAAAAAGGCTTATACGCTGATTAATGTTATGTAAAATAATTTATAAGACTTTTTAAAATAATATGACCAAAATAAATGTGTCTTCTATAAAGAGGTTGTAATACATATCTGAGACACTTTTAAACGCCCTAATAAAGACCAACATTATACAACAAGTTCTTTAGTGTCATAAATCTATCTTATAAAATCAAAATAGCATTGATCAAAAAATAAGATGCTTTACGGTGTTCTATTATGCTTACCTCTCTAATATGCCTTAAGACACATTTGTGAGTCTTAAAAGATATGTTCATAAGATGAAATTTGTAGTTCATAAATACTTATTTAAGTATCAAGAAAAAAGTGCTAATAGAAAAGTGTGCTGTTAGAATCAAATTTAATGTCCTAGAACAATCTAGTACTGACATTTAGCCTAATAAACATGTTTAATCAATACTATTAGTTTTCTAAGTAGTGACATTTAGCCTAATAAACATGTTTAATCAATACTATTAGTGTTCTAAGTAGTGACATTTTAACCTGGACTTGATTTATGTTCAGTTAATAGAAGGAATATAACACAAGATGCATGAACAAGTTTCACTTTCGTATATGATGACAATGTATAGTGGTTGGCCACTAATACTTTTATATTTACTTTTTTTTTCTTTCTAAAAATGATTTTATTAATTATTAAAAAAAGATTTTCTAAAAATTATTTTATTAATTATTTAAAAAAGATTTTTTTTTAAATTAAAAAAAGTTTATTTTTATTAAAAACTTGGGGACGATTTTTTCAACCCTAAGTTTCGAAGGTAAGTCGTCCCTAAGTTAGTCAATAATATATCAACGAAAAGGTTGTGGGGCCCATTTGGTCGTCCCTAGGTTTCAAAGGGGAAGTCGACCCTAGAAATCTAGGGTCGAATTTTTAGGCACTACCCCCTTAGGTCGACTAAGTCGTCCCTAGGGGTTTAGAGTCGAAAAAGTGGCACCCTAGGGACGAATAAGTCGTCCCTAAGGCGCAAAATTGTTGTAGTGTGTGTTGCGCCCTACGTCACGGTTGGTCCATTAGACTCGACCGAGCAGAGGTCGTACACTGTTTGCATAAGCAATAATGTTGTTGTCAGGTTTAATGAGTCTAAATGTGTTATTTAAGATTCTAAACAAAGGTTATGGGGACTTGTAGTGAAAAAAGATTTAACTTTTTTATGAATGTAGGGGTATCTATAATAGTAATGTTAAGGCTTGTCAGTGTCTGGTTGTTCTTTATAACATAATAGGCCTCGTCATCCAGTTGATCAAGTTTTAGCTATGCTTAAGATAAGATTGGTGGTCTTGTTCAAACTAATACTAGACCTTGTGAAGTTTGTCACAAGGCTAACCAAACTAGATAATTATTTAATCTAAGTGATATTAAGAGTAAAAAACTTGAGGATGTTGTTCATCTCAATGTCTGGGGTCCATGTAGGATTACCATCAGAGATGGTTTTAGATTCTTTTTAACTATTGTTGATGATTACATCGCTGTTAGATATTTTTTCATGAAAAGTAAGAAGTTTACAACAATATAGTTGAGTTATCAAATTTGAATAAAAACCAGTTTGACCAGTTTGTCAAAAGGTTTTTAGTGATAATGATACAAAGTTTGTGAATAAAAAATTTGAAATTTTTGTCAAAGATAATGGAATTTCTCATCAAACTACTTGTATCTACACATTCCAACATAATGGTTTAGCTAGGAGAAAACATAAACGTTTAACATTGCTAGAACCCTCATGTTTCAAAGGGGCTACCATTGAACATGGGGACTGAAAGTGTACTAATTGCAACCTATTTGATTAACAGGTTACATATTATTGTGGTATTTGGTAAATCTCCCTATGATTTGGTTTATGAGTCTAAACCTAATCTTTTGAATCGTAATACTAGAAACATATATTGATGAACAGGGTACATTTAACATAAATTTTAAAAAATTGATAATTTTTCTTAAAATTAACACTACGTCCGAAAAATCATGGGGTTTTCGGACACCCGCGCGAACCCCTAGTTTCGTCCCTGGCTATAATGACTTTGTGAGCCATAGCTATATGCCATAGCTATATGCCATAGCTATTACGAGTATATAGTAGAGTATATGTATGATACAATGACGAGTACCTTAAATTAACTTAAGAAAAGCAAAAAGAAAATGATCTCGATCAAATCTGGTTCACTCATTTTTATAGGTTTTAGTCGATTCTCTTTGATTCGTTTCATACGAATTTTATTGCTAAGCGAACCGATAGCCGCTCATGTTTCAGGTTGAATCCATCGGCCCGGTCCAGTTTTAAAACTATGTGTATCTGCAAGTAGAAGCTTTGTGTATTCATTTGTACAGTGTATATGATAACACGTAGTTTTCATTTTAGAGGTGTTTTGAAATTTAGTTAGCGTGTTTAGTGGATTAAGATGTGCTTTGAGAATAATAGTAAATGCGCTGAACGTTAAATAAGTGCGTGTTTGTGCGTATGTTAATTGTACATATTGTATAAATCTGTATTTTTAAGTAATGAGATCTTTTAATAAGAGAACTAATCATGTATTAAATATTTGAATGTAATATATTTAGTATTTTTATGCATTAAAGCTTATATATTATGCGTAAAAACATAAATTATTTTAAAATATCAATATTAAGAAAAATATCAACATGTTTATAAAATAACTAGCAGGGTACCAGCGCGTTGCGGCGGCGGGTATCCTATAATATAGTTTTGGACAAACTTTTATGTTTTCTTTACAACGAAATCACGAAAAACGATAATTTTAGGTTTGGGTATCTTTATGTAACTGTCTAGCTGAATTGATGGCGACTCCGGTTGCCGGTTGAACCCGTTTGCCCGGTTTGATTTTTAAAACTATATACACTGTCATTTTAGGTAGACAACATATGCACGTTTTTTTTTTTTTGTAAAAATATGCTTTTAATTGTTGTACAACGTAAATATATACTTGTGTTTTAAAATCATTGTTGTTTTAATTATATATTAAGTTGTATTAATTATATTTATTTTTCAAGTATGTATTAATTATTATGTATTAATTAGTATTAATATGAGTATAGATTACTTGTAGTATGTTTTATTTTAGTTGTAAAATGGGGTGATGGGTAATTTAATAGTAGAATTTAATGTAAATCAAATCAAATCAAAAACCCTTATATAGGAAGTATGGTGAAACAATGTCTTAAATACAAAATTCTATAAAAATGACACATGTAATTCATTAAAAGGTTTCATAAAATGCTTCAAAAAGAAAATAGGAATTACAAATGATTCCTTAAATATAAAAATATATAAGGAAGGATGGTGAAATAATGCCTTAAATACAAAATTCTATAACAAGTGCAAATAATTAAAAGGTTTCCATAAACTGCTTCAAAAAGAAAATAAGAATTACAAATGATGCCTTAAATAGAAAATTCCAAAAAGGACACATGTAATTCATTAAATGGTTTCCATAAAATACTTCAAAAAGAAAATAGGAATTACAAATAATGTCTTAAATACAATATTCTATATAAAAATATATAAGGAAGAATGGTAAAACAATGCATTAAATACAAAATTCTAGAAAAATGACACATGTAATTTATTAAAGGGTTTACATATACAAAATTTATTACAATATAAAATTCAAAAATACATAAAATATTTTATACAGTATTATTAAATTCTAAATAAATTTAATGTAACAAATGTATTCATAACGTTAACGTATGCAAATTTAATTAACTCATAAAATTCTTAAATAAATAAAATATCTTAAACTACGTTATTTTTTTCATTATATGCTACATTATTAAAATATTAAGGCCATAACTAACACTACATATACTAAACTTCTAATCTATTTTATCTAATAAAATGCTACAAATTACAAGCATATAAAGCTTGGAGCATTAAAAACTATTCCTAAAATAAGTCATATGTACAAGCACTATTAAGCACTAAAATGGTAGAGCATTAAAAACAATTCCTAAAATAACTCAATTTTAGGCAAATTCGGTTTGGGCCATTTAGAAGGCTATGTTGTTGGATCAATAAGCCCAAAAAATAAGTTTCAAAACATAAAATTCAAATTGCGTGGAAACTTTCATGACATTTAATTTTTCCATAAACCAATTTCCTTAATTAAGATTCTTTCAAATTCAAATAGACGCTCCTCCAAATTCAAATATAACAAACTGTCAATGTATTTTAGGAATTGTGTTTATGGGCTTTAATTGTGAAAACACGCTCCTCTTCTTAATTTTGAGTTTTAACCTTTAATCCTAGCCCTATATAAACATCATCCAACTGAGACTGTTGCTGCACATTCATCCATAAGTTTCTGCTGTGCAAACACTTAGATCCAAACTCTCTCTTCTTACTCTCATTCTTTGTTGTGCTGCCATAGAACGGAATGAATTGCACATACCATTCCTGCAACAGTACATGATCTAAGTGTTGCCATTGATGCGAACCTTAATGGTTGGCACAACATAAACCAATCTCTTCTCATGATCATTTTGTGTTGCCATAGAATGGAATGGATGCACATACCATTCCTGCAACAGTACATGATCTAAGTGATGCCATTGAGGTGAACCTTAATGGTCGGCATTGTCTTATTGATCTTCGTTCAATGAAAAAAATGTAATTGAATGAAGATTTGTTTAATATGGTGTCAATTGCAGTTGTAGGTAAACCTTAATGGTGTCAATTGCAGGAAATAATATTTGTTTTCATGGTGTCAATTGCAGAAATATGTAAAGTTTTTTGCTGACGAATGGATAGTTTCTATTTAAATTTTCTTTTTATTTACGGTTTTCTGTAAAGAGTCCGGTTATTTGAGAACCCTGTATTTTGGTGGAATCAAAGGAACCAATCTGGGCCATCCATTCGAAAGGACCAGATCATATGATAAAAAACACGGAAGGACTAATAATGTAAATATATTTAAAAAAGACAAAAGGACTGAATATGTAAATATGAAACAAAACTTCAATCTCGTATCCCCACAAAAAAACACACACACTCACACTGATCACACATCAAACCCCAACGAAAAATCCCAAAATTCGCACCAATTAATCGTGCAAATCATGAAATAAACACAAAAAAGCATCAAGAAACTTGTAAATCAACCGATCCTAAAAAAAAGTGACTCAATACGAACCGATTCATAATATTACGGATGATGGTAAAAAAATTCTTGTATCTGAATCGGAGTTGAGCTCATATGGGCAGTTTTTCCATAAATATCGAACGATATTTCGGATGATGATAACCTACTAGTTACTTAAATCTTCACTTGTATAGTAAGTCTTAATCATTGATTTTTTGAATTTGTTTGATGCCAACAATAAGAGTTAAAAGTTAGTTGTAATTTTGGTATGAAATTTAGTTCATAGTTGTGATGTTAGATAAATGATTAAGACTAACTATACAAGCAATTCTATTACTCCAGAATCATAGGATTAGGTATTGAAAGAGAAGATTGAGAGTCTAGTTATTGTGATGTTAGGGTATAATTATGTGTGAGTTAGATCGATTAATGAATGTATTAACTCGATCAACACACGTGTTTGTTAGATAGCGATGACCAGTAGTTTTATCATTATGTTTTAGTCTATTATATGAAGAAAATGAATATATGTATGATGTAAGTATAGTTTACACTCATGATAGTTAAATAGTGAGTATAGTTAGTTTGAGTGTTAGGTTATTGTTTAGATTATGTAAGTTTTACGCGTTTATTATGTCGAGGTAATAAAATATGTGATGATCGTTTGATTTGTGTAGAATTAGATATCATTGTTATGGAGGTTCGAGATAGTGGAGACTATGGTGGTTTGTCCTCGCCTTTAGGCCAGTCTGTAACCTCCACCTCGGCATCATTTATAAATTTTATGATACATCAAATGAACACTGGTAGAATCGGTATTAGAGTATAGTTATAGGAATTAGTCATTTGCAAGAATGAGTTTGTTGTTTATGTTTTCGTTGTTGCGATGTTTGGAAGATACGATGCTTGTTGACTTCTTGTGTTTAGATTTTGCAAAGAGGATAACAGTCTTTATCGAGCTGGTGACAGTTTGAGTCTATTTAGATTGATATGTCTAGTTACATGATTTAAACGAGTGTTATTTTGATAACAGTGATGATATACCAGTTGGAGATATGGTATTGGTTTTTTAGGGAGAAACTATTCATGTATATGTACGTCTAATTAACTATCAGGTGACATTGATTAATACTAGTATTTTTTGTTGTAAAGTTACTGTTTCCTTCCATCAAGAAGTTAGCTTTAATTTGGTACTGATTGTGTGATATCACTTTGTAGGCAAAGGAAGTAGATCTCTACATATATGGGCATGATCATTGCTTAAAACACATGGCAGTCAAGGTAACATCACATGCTATTCTGTAGCTTTCATTTATGCCTATGTAAAAACATGTAACTTTGATAAAAGCGTGTTTCATATGGAGTCTAGTGTAGTTTTTAACTATTGGAGGTGGATCAAAGGTGTGGACGAGTGATAACACACCATGGTACCCTAACGAAATTAAATTCTATCACGATGGTAAAGGTTTCATGATGCTTCGGGCCACTGATTACGATGGTCACGTGGTTGACACCTAGCGTTAACAAGCAAACATCCACCAAGGTCAGACTTCTAAACCAAGGCATTTTGAACTAGATACAAAATTATATGCTAATATAGCCGATCATTCTGACTTTTGAACTGGATTAGGTATTGTGATTGATTGATGATAATTTGAACTCTAAATGTGTAGATGCGTGTAATAAAGTTTTACATAGATACCATGTTGAGAATTATTCAATTACCATCATATATCTTTTACATGGGTCAATCACGCCTATTTTCTTGTAAATAAAGTCGAAGTTTCAAATTGTATTGTCAAAATAAGATCGTAGACAGGAACAATTAAAAAGAATAGCAAAGATGCAAGACTATCATATGTGTCCCATGCCTACTTATTTTTATACTTCTACAAAAATAATGGCTGATTTGTAGGGTACACTTTAGATGATTTAAAAGTTTTTTAAATGTTCATGTTTGTGTTTTCTATTCGTATTGGCCCATTAATTTGACAAACTGGTTGTTCGTCTACGATGAATACTACATATTTGGAGTCTTGTGGGTGTTCGTTAGTGTTATCTGATATATTTAAGCAATCTCTCTTTTATGCAGGATCTGAGTAACAAGATTTTTCAGAACGCCATCAAAGGTAAGAACAAAAAAGAAACGGCTTCATTGTCCGCTTATACTCATTATACTTTGACATCCGATGTCAAACGAAGTGCTTTCCTTTCCAAAATTAGGAATACATATATTCGATTCTCGAATATGGATCAGTAACTCCATAAAAAAAATACTAATCATACATAATAAAATAGTGAATCATCTATGTTGAAAGTGTGAGTCAATGTTAAGAATAGTTAGTAAGCTGTCAACTGCATGTTTGACTTTTAAAGTCAAAAGATTCCTGATTAGGTAGCTTGTTAACCTGATCTATTTGCACAAATAATGCAGCTTTTTCACCACTAAAGATCAGATTAGGAGGGACTTTACAGGATAACGTTGTTTACCAAACAGAAAATAACCCGAAGCCCTGCGTAGGATACACCAAAAACACCTCAGTGTTATTTGGTTTTACTGACGGTTGCCTGCCTTTAAACAGATGGGATCAATTAAGAAACTTCTTCGAAGAGACGGGGTAAATCAGAATAACCCTTGTTTTTTATCTCATAATTTATACATTTATACAGTTAAAAAGAATTACACCATGTATGTTTGGGAGTTAGGTAAGATCATTTACCTAACATTATCACATGTTGCAAATCATTCAGCTAAATGCATTCACCTAATAATATCACATGGGTCAATTTAGGACATGTTTTAGGTCACACACATAAAGTAAAAGAATTAGCCAATGGAATGGGTCAAAATTCATAAAAGTGTATTTACTATGCATAAACTTCGTATAAAATTATTTTATTAAATATTTTCAATTGACCTAAGTACATGTATAATGAGAAATCATAATATATATCATATTTTTTAATTTACTAAATTCAGAATAACACATAAGTAAAAAGTGCATACTGCATTTTCATATGCTTGCTGGTATGCAGTGGCATTACTATTGTAGGAAAGTTCATGTGCCCACTTTATAATGTCTCTGAACTAATCGAACCACTTTTGCTGTAACAGGTTTAATGTTATGTCAATTTGTAACAGCAAGGTAAGAACAAGGAAGCTGAAGGATTGCTCGAGATGGAGTGCTCATCATGAACGTTGCTTGTCGGGCTATTGCATATTAATGTTCTGAGAAGGTTACCACATCTTCTTCTGCTTCTTATCAACCATATTGCCATGTTCACTTTGAGAAGAGAACAATAAGTATAAAGATGTAAGAGTATGTGTATTCTTGTGGATATATGCATAGTTAAAGCTCGTTAAATATTAAACCATCATGGTGTTTTGTAGTAAGTATGACTCTAGAAAACCCGTTTTCCTTAGCAACATTGACCCATTGAGTTGCGTTTAGTCTAGTCTGGTTAAAAACTAATGGGTCGACATGACCAGAGCCCCATTCGTCGCCTGTAAAAGTGTTGAGTCCGAAATGAAGGAAGAGTGCCAGTTCTGAGAGCTGCCATTCGAGTTGACGTGCAGTTGGTAAGGGAAAAATGGGCACGGGTGGGGGTTCAGGTAATGATTTAGTAATGGTTATGTGAGAAATAATGTTGATGATGATGATTGTTATTGGTTTCTTCCTGTTTTCAGTTTTCGTGTTGGTGTTATGTGTTTTCGTACAGAGTACAGACCTTTCATTAACAAGGTTAGTGAAATACATAAAACAGACCTAAATACCCTCCCACTTATTGTACTTTGTACGAACATGGATGAGACCCGTCCCGAGATCATGTTTGGATCCATACGTGAGGCATATTATGAGCTCAAGACCACTAGAGAAGCTAGCGGACTAATCGTAATGCAGAGCCTCACTTCATCATCCTAGTCTCACTCTTAGTAAATTAAAAGACGGTATCGAGTTAACTCACGTAGGTCTGTTGCAGCTTTAGGAAGCTCGGATGGACGCCAACACCTACCAGGTCTGATGGAAAAATGATCACATTCAAGAGGTACCCAATCGTGTGCTAGTAGATCTTCGCCAGTTGCAAGTACCTGGTTGGGATGGGTACATCACACTTCCCATTTTTTTATAATACTGGTACATTACTCGCTTGGTTTTAGACCATATTGTAAATGTGACACGGCCTATCAAGATGCCAATTTTAAAATATAAACCTCGTTATTTTAGTTTTTTTTTCAAAAAGTTGACAATTTTAAATACTTTATCACAAGTGATATTTTCAGTGAAGGTTAAGATATTATCATTTATGATACATCAAAGATAGAACCATCTCAATAAATTATCAATATTGATATTTCAAGTAACAAACAACAATGTGTGAATTAAAACACATTAGAATTTAGTGATATATCAAAGGCATAACATTTTTAATTTATTATCACTTGTGATATTTTAAGTGATAGTAAAAATTGGTAATTTAATAGTTGAAATCTCAACATTATATCATTTATCACTTGTGATACATAGAAGAAAAAACCATCTCAATCCATTATTTCTAGTAATACTGCAAGTAACAATCAACAATCTATGAATATTAGTTTTTATCTAAAAAAATTGATAATTTAAAAGATTTATCATAAGTGATATTCTACTTTATTTACTAAAAAACAAAAAAACAATACTTTAACTCTTATGTAACAAGAAAAGAAAAATATAAACTCAAAGAAAAGGGTTTATATAAAACCTATACCAGAACCATCTCAATCAATTATCAGTAGTGATATTTCAAATAACAATCTACGATCTGTTAACTAAAACACATTAGAATTTATCATCAGTGATATATCAAAGACAACATTCTTAATTCATTATCACTTGTGATATTTCAAGTGACAGTAAAAATTGTTAATTTAATAGTTGAAATCTCAATATTATATCATTTATCATTTGTGATACATCAAAGACAAAATCCTCTCTATCCATTATCTCTAGTAATACTGCAAATGACAATCAACAATCTATTAAAATTAGTTTTTACGTAAAAAAACTATAAAAAAATTGATAACTTAAAAGATTTATCATAAATACTTGGACTCTCTTATATAATAATAAAAGAAAAATATAAACCGGAAGAAAAAGGTTTATATAAAACCTATTTGAAAACCATGTCAATCAATTATCAGTAGTGATATTTCAAGTAACAATGAACAATCTCTGAATTAAAACACATCAGAACTTATCATCAGACTTGTGATATTTCGAGTGATAGTAAAAATTGGTAATTTAATAGTTGAAATCGCAACATTATATCATTTATCACTTGTGATACATAGAAGAAAAAACCATCTCAATCCATTATCTCTAGTAATACTGCAAGTAACAATCAACAATCTATGAATATTAATTTTTATCTAAAAAATTTGATAATTTAAAAGATTTATCATAAGTGATATTCCACTTTATTTACTATAAAATTAAAAAAAAAACAATACTTTAACTCTTATGTAACAAAAAAAGAAAAATATAAACTCAAAGAAAAGGGTTTATATACAACCTATACCAGAACCATCTCAATCAATTATCAGTAGTGATATTTCAAATAACAATCCACGATCTGTTAACTAAAACACATTAGAGTTTATCATCAGTGATATATCAAAGACAACATTCTTAATTCATTATCACTTGTGATATTTCAAGTGACAGTAAAAATTGTTAATTTAATAGTTGAAATCTCAACATTATATCATTTATCACTTGTAATACATCAAAGACAAAATCCTCTCTATCCATTATCTCTAGTAATATTGCAAGTGACAATCAACAATCTATTAAAATTAGTTTTTATGTAAAAAAATTGATAACTTAAAACATTTATCATAAATACTTTGACTCTCTTATATAATAAAAAAAGAAAAATATAAACTAGAAGAAAAAGGTTTATATAAAACCTATTTGAAAACCATGTCAATCAATTATCAGTAGTGATATTTCAAGTAACAATGAACAATCTCTAAATTAAAACACATCAGAACTTATCATCAGACTTGTGATATTTCAAGTGATAGTAAAAATTGGTAATTTAATAGTTGAAATCTCAACATTAAATCATTTATCACTTGTGATACATAGAAGAAAAAACCATCTCAATCCATTATTTCTAGTAATACTGCAAGTAACAATCAACAATGTATGAATATTAGTTTTTATCTAAAAAATTGATAATTTAAAAGATTTATCATAAGTGATATTCCACTTTATTTACTAAAAAAATAAAAAAACAATACTTTAACTCTTATGTAACAAAAAAAGAAAAATATAAACTTAAAGAAAAGGGTTTATATAAAACCTATACCAGAACCATCTCAATCAATTATCAATTGTGATATTTCAAATAACAATCCACGATCTGTTAACTAAAACACATTAGAATTATCATCAGTGATATATCAAAGACAATTTCTTTATCACTTGTGATATTTCAAATGACAGTAAAAATTGTTAATTTAATAGTTGAAATCTCAACATTATATCATTTATCACTTGTGATACATCAAAGACAAAATCCTCTCTATCTATTATCTCTAGTAATACTGCAAGTGACAATCAACAATTTATTAAAATTAGTTTTTATGTAAAAAAAAATTGACAACTTAAAAGATTTATCATAAATACTTTGACTCTCTTATATAATAAAAAAAGAAAAATATAAACTGGAATAAAAAGGTTTATATAAAACTTATTTGAAAACCATGTCAATCAATTATCAGTAGTGATATTTCTAGTAACAATGAACAATCTCTGAATTAAAACACATCAGAACTTATCATTAGTGATATATGAAAGACAACATTCTTAATTCATTATCACTTGTGATATTTCAAGTGACAGTTCACATTTTGTCACTTGCGATACATCAAAGACAAAACCATATCACATTTTGTCACTTGCGATACAGTTCAAGTGATACAGTTCACATTTTGTCTCAAAAAATTGGTAATTTAATAATTGAAATCTCAACTTTATATCATTTATCACTTGCGATACATCAAAGACAAAACCATATCAATCCATTATCTCTAGTAATAATACAAGTGACAATCAACAATCTATGAATATTAGCTTTTATCTAAAAAATTGATAATTTAAAAGATTTATCATGAGTGATATTTTTCTTTATTTATTAAAAAAATAAACAACAATACTTTAACTCTCTTATATAATAAAAAAGAAAAATATAAACTAAAAGAAAAAGGTTTATATAAAACCTAAACCAGAACCATCTATCAGTAGTGATATTTTAAGTAAAAATCAATGAATTAAAACACATTAGAATTTATCATCAGTGATATATGAAAGTCATAAAAATTTTAATTCATTATCACTTGTGATATTTCAAGTTACAATAAAAATTGGTAATTTAATAGTTGAAATCTCAACATTATATCATTTATCAATTGCGGTACATAAAAAACAAAAGCATTTCAATCCATCATCTCTAGTAATATTGCTAGTGACAACCAATAATCTATGAATATCAGTTTCTATCTAAAAAATTGATAATTTAAATTTTTATCATAAGTGATATTCCACTTTATTTACTAAAAAAATAAACAACAATACTTTAACTCTCTTATATAATAATAAAATTTTTATATAAACAGAAAGAAAAAGGTTTATATAAAACATATACTAAAAAATAGTATGCGACATGTGCAACCAACCTCTTTAAACCCACTTTCTCTAAAATTTTAGAACTTGGTAACATGGACCATGAGTGGTATCTTGGAAAAAGATATAATTTTCTCAATAAAGAAATGCCTACTACAATACACAATGGAACCCAAAAGTAAAAACTCCTACATTATGATTATAGTTTAGAAAAGCCAACTAGATAATACTGGAACTAAAGTGACATCTAATAAAATGGAACTCACAATATGTGGAATCCCTTTGAAACGTAGCAAATTGATTACACAATAGCTTTTCCTCCATCTGGCATATTTTTGAGCATAAATTACGCTAGGTACATCGATGATGGATTACGCTAGGTATATCGATGACGGAGAAGCAATCTCTAGTAAAGAAAACTTTGGAGAAGCAATCTCTGTCCCTAAAATAATTATACTTCTTGGAGTAAATCTATATCAATCTAGCTTTTTCCAAGTGTTTTATGAATAACTCTTTCTTTCATAAGTCCTATAATCTTTACTGATTCATTCCACCATCCAATAGATCTGTAGACATTGGCTAAGAGAAGATAATTCAAATGATAATCCGGATCCAAATACATCATCCTTTTAGCAATTCTTTCTACAGCAATGAAATTATTTCCGCTTTGTTCATTTGTAGACTACTTCATACAGTATTAAACCTAACTGAAGCACAAACTTTAGGTTTTGAGGTGTGACAACCCTAGATTTTAGATTTTTAACTTTTGACTGTTTGATGTTGATCATGTGCTTGGTGTGCGTTTATGTGTTATGTGCTCATATTTGAGACTTTATCATGATGTTAGACATTGTTTACGTAGTACATGGTACGTTATATGATGATGTGATGGGGTTGGTTCGTGCTCATGAGTTCACATGAATGTATAAATCATGGTATAAGTTGGAAATGAAACGAAATGAAATGAAATGAAATGAGTTCAGAAATGAACTGAAGAAAAGTTCGGGTATCGTTTTGATAAGGTTTCGTGTACGTATCGTATGTTGTATGTATGTATTAAGTATATATAATATGGTTAGGATAAGTTTTATAGTTACTTTCTATATTTAGAAACTTTTAGAAATGAAGGCTAGTTCAAAAATCGCGTAAAAAGTCGAAAAATTAGCAAAAGGGTACCCGGTTTGGTCCCGAAAGTGTATAGGAGTATAGGTAAACATAAAATAGAAGGGGGAGAGTGTAAATATGATAAAACACAGAGAGGAGTCGAATTTGTGGGTCCCATAGCCTTAATTTTAATAATTAAATTAATAAAAATAGGATAATTACCATTTAAAAGTCCTAATTGGGCCTAAACTTGTCCAGAAGGTTACCAAGGCCTATATAAACACCCCTAGACCCCTAAAAACGACTAATAACCCTAACTAAACCTAAAATCAGTCTAAATATTCCATGGATATCAAGAGAAGTCGAAATTATGATTAGGGTTCATTAATTTTTCTTGTTTCAAGGTAAGTGATCAATTAAACCTTAATATAATTTATGTTTTTATTAATTAATCATAATTGTATTGTTAATTAACCATCATTGAGATGATTAGGGTTTTATTAATTTTCTGGAAAAATATATTAATTAAGATCCATTAATGATTTTAGGGTTTGTGTTATAAATTTAGGGATAATTAATGATGTTTAGAGGGTTAGTGCATAAAGGTGTAAAACAGTCTGATTTTTAAGGCTGTCTTGTGTCGACTGTTCCGGGCAGTAGGTAGCACCTTTGGTCGAGATTCTTTTTTTTTTAAAATTAAGTTCAGGGAGTCTACTTTTCAAAAATGTAAGGTTGGTCGAAAATGGAGTTCGGGAAGGTCGTCAAATAATTTTTACAAAAACAGTGCGCTGTTCAGGAATAAATTTTGATTTCGGGGATTTGAGTCAAAACCTAACCAAACGGATGAGATAGCCAAACTCTTTATAATGTATATAAAAGGACTGGAGGTTTTCAATAAAATTTATGGTGTTTAGGTCGGGGTTTTGGTGTCAAACATTTAGCATGTACGGAAAATCAGTTTTGGTGAAAACGACTTTTGGCGTAGAGACTAAACGAAAGGGTTAAACATGTAATTAGAAAGTAAAATTGGTTTTTGAAGTTCTTAGATCATATAACAACATAACTCCAGTAGGGTAGGAGTCAAGTGTGGTGTTATGTTCACTTCATGTGATCGTTTAGTGACTAGTAAACCGTATCGGGGAAAAACTAGAATTTTACGTATAGAATAGCTTGTAGTGGGAGAACTAGATAGTGGGGATTGGGGGATTAGATTCATCTCCTTGATTGTTACTTAACTTGGGTGTTAAGACCGGAGCTAAGGGTATCGTGTATGATTTTATAGGTTTGCAGGAGTGCTAGCTTGCTGTGCTATCAGGTGAGTTCATAGTCCCATTTTTACTAAGTTTTTAAATGTTTTCTTCTAGTATGGGATAGAGATGACACTTGTGGTGTTCTTAAAATGTTTTGGTACTATATTTTTATAAAATTTTGGACATAGATGTGTTATTATGTGACATGCGTGCTTATGTGTTCTCATATGTGCTTTGATACATGTTCTAATATGTGAATCTTGATTGTGTTATGATTGGGATTGGTACATAGATGTATGGGCGTCTATGGGACCAGTTGTGATGTGTGTGGAGCGTGGGGCACGATCCGTCCTGAGTTCTTGGTTCTGAGTTCTTGGTTCGTGGGGCACGATTCGTCCTGAGTTCTTGGTTCGTGGGGCACGATCCGTCCTGAGTACTTGTGCATCGTCTCTTCGGAGGCAAGATATCTCGACGGGGATATAGTTCATCTTCCACAGGTGGTGTGGGAAAGATCCGGATAGTGTGGTGTGTGTTCTTTTGTGTGTGACGGGATACTTCTTGATTGTTATAGTGTGCTTTGTGAATTGTAGATGTGATCGGTACTTGGTTTATGTTTTGTTGTGGATGCATGTAACATGATTATCACATTATGGTCCATTACTATAAATTGTTTTCCTTCAACTTATTTGCAGCGGATGTAAAGGTTTCTTATGATGTTCTAGATAACTTAAACCTATGTTCTCACCAACTTTATGTTGACAGATTTTAGTGTCATTTTCAGGTGAGGTAGTTGAGGAGGATGAGGTTAGAAGTGGCTAGAGTTTAGAGGCTACTAAGACTGCATTAGGAGGAATCCCTTTCCTCTTAGTTTTTATTTAATGTTTGAATAAGTGATACTTTTTAGACACCTATATGTTTGATGTTTGTTTATTTGTATGTCTTTGGTAAGAGGTAGGCGTGTTACCTACTTACCTAGGTGCCTGCATTATTTGAGATATTGTCATGGCATTGTGTCACCTTTTTATGACATTTCTATTTCATTTAGTTAACTCTATAGACACGCTATTGTTGTGATGATATCCATACGTCGCGCCCCATATATTCCGCCATGGTGGGGTGTGACAGAATGGTATCAGAGACAATCGTTATAGAGAATTAGGTTGCTTAGTCGCGTAGCCTAATCTATAGCTTAAGGGTCCCTGCATATAGGCGTCATAGGAGTATGTGTGCATTTTATATTAATTGATGTGTTTAGATGTTATTTATTGCGATGTTTTGAATAGTATGAATTGAACCATAGTAAGTTCATACTTAGCTACATTTTATTTTCTTTACGAGTTTTGACTAGTGCGGGTAGAACTATAGTCGTATACGCTAGTCATTGTTGGATTTCGTTTAATTACGCTTTCATGTTCTTTATACATTTTGAATTTAGTCTACGCTGGTTTAGCTGGACTACGAGTTTATTTGTTTCATGCATTGGCTATGTTATTTTAATACATGTGATTTTGGACCTTATGTTATGTTGTGGATTATGTGCTTATATGAGTTGTAGGATCTATGTGATTATTTGAGTTGGTAGACTGATGTGTTATGTGTAGTATTAATTCTTATAAATGTCATCATAGGAGGGAGTGCATTAGTGAAAGGGGATTGGTATAAGTATGGTGGCCAACATAGTTATACAAGTACCACGACATCAATGGATTCCTAAGTATGGTTGCATGAAAGAGGGTTAATACATTCTTGTATTGTATATGTTGTATGGATTTGAGTGTATGTACGCCTATGCCTATATATGTGTATATCCCTTCTACTTATCGGTTGTATTCTTAGGATGGTTTTATAGCTCTTCATTCTTTGGGATGTTCAACTTTTGTAGTAGCGCATTTATCGAGTCCTCATTTCACGTATTTGTTTGTACGGTACTTTTGGTGTAGAGGCTATTGAGAGGGTGGAGAATTCTTTTTGGGATCACGTATCTTTTAGTTTGTATCTTATGTGGTAATAGAAATGGAATTTGTAAATAGTTAAAATAGTTGTTGGTAGTCGGTGAAATAAGGGTTAAGTGTCGTAAGCGTGTTTGAAATAAGATGGGATATATATTTTTTTTAACATATAAGTATGGCTTGTTTATTATTATTATTTAAAAAAAAACTAAAATTGGTTTTGATCACCTAAAGCTAATGATCTTTAGTTAAATTCTTGTTCTTATTTAATTAAATATGTTAAAATTATGTAATTACTCATATGATGGGTAAGGGTTTCTAATTTTCTGGAATTAAAATAAATTAGGTCTTGAATTTGGTAATTAATGAGGGGTTTTAGGGTTTCAAATCGTTTTTTTGGTTATAAATCGGAGTAGGCAGAAACCGTCGCTAAATTGTCAGAATTCATCGCTAAACTGTCAGAAACTGTCGCTAATGTCTGGGCAGATTCTAGGTAAAAATCGTTTTGGTTATAACTTATTCGTTTTTAAAGATTTTTGGGTGATTCAAAAGCCTAAAGTTATGTACTCGGAGCGTACTTTTCAAATATTTAGAACGTATTGTCAATGGAAGTCAGTAGCTTGGTCGAATTAATTGTACAACTGTCGAGTTCAAGATTAATTTTCGGACAACATGGTTTAAACTCGTGTTTTGGGTATTTTGGGATAGTGGACACTTAGAAGGCTAACATAGGGCTGCTTTGGGATAGGATTTTCGATGTATCCATCATAGAGATTGTTACATTAATGAAGAATGTGGGTTCTGGAGTCAATGTTGACGCGTGATATTGTGTTGTGTGCTTTAGACAATTGATCGTTCGTGAAGAGACTATAAGTTTTTTTTCGTCAAATGATTACATAAATTACTAATGTGATACCATGGTTTTAGAACAACTAATATACATTAAGGTACAAAATCCATTCTGGGGTAAAATTTGGTTTTGCACAAGGTTTTAATAGTATGTCACGGGTCGTAATACTTTTCGGTTGTCGCTGGGTGCTTCTTGTGTCATTGGTCCGTTTTCATGGTTCGTTGGGAGTCGATACATGTTTTATGTTGAGGATCTTTTGGAGTCTCAGGTTTTGGTTCGTATTTTTAAATTCTTTCACGTAAACGTCCGTTAGTTGTCTATGGGCTTGATCGTTTATCCGAAGTTGGGGGTCCTAAAATTCGTCTTGAGCTTATATTCATTGAGGGCGTTGTTGTAGTCATACGGATGATCCGGTTACGTTCTTATGAGAGATATAGCGAGTTGGTTGTGAAATGAAGTTTTTTTTGAGCTTATGGAGTAAATCTCGGGACGAGATTTCTATTAGGAGGGAGTGATGTGACAACCCTAGATTTTGGATTTTTCACTTTTGACTGTTTGATGTTGATCATGTGCTTGGTGTGCGTTTATGTGTTATGTGCTCATATTTGAGACTTTATCATGATGTTAGACATTGTTTACGTATTACATGGTACGTTATATGATGATGTGATGGGGTTGGTTCGTGCTCATGAGTTCACATGAATGTATAAAACATGGTATAAGTTGGAAATGAAACGAAATGAAATGAAATGAAATGAGTTCAGAAATGAACTGAAGAAAAGTTCGGGTATCGTCTTGATAAGGTTTCGTGTACGTATCGTATGTTGTATGTATGTATTAAGTATATATAATATGGTTAGGATAAGTTTTATAGTTACTTTCTATATTTAGAAACTTTTAGAAATGAAGGCTAGTTCAAAAATCGCGTAAAAAGTCGAAAAATTAGCAAAAGGGTACCCAGTTTGGTCCCGAAAGTGTATAGGAGTATAGGTAAACATAAAATAGAAGGGGGAGAGTGTAAATATGATAAAACACAGAGAGGAGTCGAATTTGTGGGTCCCATAGCCTTAATTTTAATAATTAAATTAATAAAAATAGGATAATTACCATTTAAAAGTCCTAATTGGGCCTAAACTTGTCCAGAAGGTTACCAAGGCCTATATAAACACCCCTAGACCCCTAAAAACGACTAATAACCCTAAATAAACCTAAAATCAGTCTAAATATTCCATGGATATCAAGAGAAGTCGAAATTATGATTAGGGTTCATTAATTTTTCTTGTTTCAAGCTAAGTGATCAATTAAACCTTAATATAATTTATGTTTTTATTAATTAATCATAATTGTATTGTTAATTAACCATCATTGAGATGATTAGAGTTTTATTAATTTTCTGGAAAAATATATTAATTAAGATCCATTAATGATTTTAGGGTTTGTGTTATAAATTTAGGGATAATTAATGATGTTTAGAGGGTTAGTGCATAAAGGTGTAAAACAGTCTGATTTTTAAGGCTGTCTTGTGTCGACTGTTCCGGGCAGTAGGTAGCACCTTTGGTCGAGTTTCGTTTTTTTAAAAATTAATTTCAGGGAGTCTACTTTTCAAAAATGTAAGGTTGGTCGAAAATGGAGTTCGGGAAGGTCGTCAAATAATTTTTACAAAAACAGTGCGCTGTTCAGGAATATATTTTGATTTCGGGATTTGAGTCAAAACCTAACCAAACGGATGAGATAGCCAAATATTTTTGATTTGGGAACTCTTTATAATGTATATAAAAGGACTGGAGGTTTTCAATAAAATTTATGGTGTTTAGGTCGGGGTTTTGGTGTCAAACATTTAGCATGTACGGAAAATCAGTTTTGGTGAAAACGACTTTTGGCGTAGAGACTAAACGAAAGGGTTAAACGTGTAATTAGAAAGTAAAATTGGTTTTTGAAGTTCTTAGATCATATAACAACATAACTCCAGTAGGGTAGGAGTCAAGTGTGGTGTTAAGTTCACTTCATGTGATCGTTTAGTGACTAGTAAACCGTATCGGGGAAAAACTGGAATTTTACGTATAGAATAGCTTGTAGTAGGAGAACTAGATAGTGGGGATTGGGGGATTAGATTCATCACCTTGATTGTTACTTAACTTGGGTGTTAAGACCGGAGCTAAGGGTGTCGTGTATGATTTTATAGGTTTGCAGGAGTGCTAGCTTGCTGTGCTATCAGGTGAGTTCATAGTCCCATTTTTACTAAGTTTTTAAATGTTTTCTTCTAGTATGGGATGGAGATGACACTTGTGGTGTTCTTAAAATGTTTTGGTACTATATTTTTATAACATTTTGGACATAGATGTGTTATTGTGTGACATGCGTGCTTATGTGTTCTCATATGTGCTTTGATACATGTTCTGGTATGTGAATCTTGATTGTGTTATGATTGGGATTGGTACATAGATGTATGGGCGTCTATGTGACCAGTTGTGATGTGTGTGGAGCGTGGGGCACGATCCGTCCTGAGTTCTTGGTTCTGAGTTCTTGGTTCGTGGGGCCCGATCCGTCCTGAGTTCTTGGTTCGTGGGGCACGATCCGTCCTGAGTACTTGTGCATCGTCTCTTTGGAGGTAAGATATCTCGACGGGGATATAGTTCATCTTCCACAGGTGGTGTGGGAAAGATCCGGATAGTGTGGTGTGTGTTCTTGTGTGTGACGGGATACTTCTTGATTGTTATAGTGTGCTTTGTGAATTGTAGATGTGATCGGTACTTGGTTTATGTTTTGTTGTGGATGCATGTAACATGATTATCACATTATGGTCCATTACTATAAATTGTTTTCCTTCAACTTATTTGCAGCGGATGTAAAGGTTTCTTATGATGTTCTAGATAACTTAAACCTATGTTCTCATTAACTTTATGTTGACAGATTTTAGTGTCATTTTCAGGTGAGGTAGTTGAGGAGGATGAGGTTAGAAGTGGCTAGAGTTTAGAGGCTACTAAGACTGCATTAGGAGGAATCCCTTTCCTCTTAGTTTTTATTTAATGTTTGAATAAGTGATACTTTTTAGACACCTATATGTTTGATGTTTGTTTATTTGTATGTCTTTGGTAAGAGGTAGGCGTGTTACCTATTTACCTAGGCGCCTGCATTGTTTGAGATATTGTCATGGCATTGTGTCACCTTTTTATGAAATTTATATTTCATTTAGTTAACTCTATAGACACGCTATTGTTGTGATAATATCCATACGTCGCGCCTCATATATTCCGCCATGGTGGGGTGTGACATGAGGAAACCAAAACCAAGCAAACCATGTTTTAGAACTGTTTCACACGAACAATTACCCTATTCAGTAGATGATTGGGACCATGGACGGTTGCAGTTTTCTTTTAGTTTACGCCTCTGTAATGAAAACAAAGGAAATCATTTATAGTTCATAACGTACTCAACCCTTGTCTTCTAATACGCCTTCTTCACGGTTTCAAATCAAAAAAGAAAACGACAATATAAGCGTCACAATGTAGTAGTAGAGTATTATCACGTCCAAGTTATTATGACTACGTATATATAAAAACGGCCAAACAACTAAGTAAAAGCATTTGTAGAGAATCAAAAACACAGAATTTCCATCCTATAAAGCCCTTCATTAACAAAACCAGCATTGCTAGTTTGCTACAAGCAAAAAGTACACCAATGAAACTAATGTTATCAGGACTAATTCCATTGTTGATCATATCATTAAACATCCTAATCGAATCTACACCTCTCCCATTCTGATCAAACCCGTTGATTATTGAGTTCCATGTTATTAGATTTCTAATCTGCATATGCTAAAATAGTCTATAAGCAAAATATATACAGCCACACTTTGCAGAGAGATCAACTAGTGTCAATTCTATGATAACATAACGACACCCATGCCTTCTCATATATTAGCAATGAACCTTTCTACCATGCCTCACAACTGCAAAACCTGCACAAGCACGAATTATAGTTCCAAAACTATAAAGATTAACCTCATCCATTACCCTAAAATGCTCAACAACCGTTTTAGATTCACCCTTTTTGCAGTACCCATAAAGCAACGCACACCATGTCACTGAATTACTTTCTCTCATCCTATCAAAAACCTTATGAGCCTCACTCAATGAACCATACTCCCATACATATCAACTAAACTACTGCCAACAGCCACATTATAATAAATCACAAGAAAAAAACAACTTTACCATGAAACTCTTTCCCTTGCTTCACACTCCCTGAGTTCTCACACGCTGTTAAAACCGTCCCAAAAGCAACCCCCATCCGCCTCAATCCCACCTTTCCTCAACATCAAAACGAAAAACCCCAACGCGTCACTCAGTAACATGACACATATATATTCTAGTTTCCTTTACATTCCTATGAAAAAATTAGATCAAAACCTAACATATAATCTCCATGGCAACAAAGATCATGTATATAAATTTAATTATTAGATTAAGATCACTCACTTTCGGGGTTTGCTAACAGGTGACTGTGATTGTTAGGGTTCCGGTAGAGATCGGATGGATGGTGGTGATCAGTGAAGAAGATGCGCAGGTGGCCGGTGGTATAGGTGACGACGGCTAGTGGTAATGGTAATGTATTCATCTGGGAAAGAAGGGAGAAATTAGAAAAAACATTGTGTTAAAAAAATTGACGCAAAATGAAAGACTAAAAAAAGTACCTTTATATATTGGACAAGAAAATAGAATTAATCGATTAAAATCTTAGAATAATTATTACCGTCGGATCAAAGGCATATAAAGGTTGAGGATTGGTTCCTTAGTTTCCACTAAAAACAAGGATCCAAAATAACTTTTATCCAATCCTTCTATGGATTTTCCATTTTTGGCTCACTGAGATACATAAAAAGTTTTGAAACAGTCAACTATATATAAAGTTTTGAAATATAGAGAAATATATAAAGTTTTGAAATAGAAACAGCTTAAAGTGAACACGTCAAGGGTCTCCCAAAGTGTATCTTGAATGCATACAACTTCATAAACCGTCCTGTTCATATATCAAGGTCTTAATTGTAGTAATAATTTCTATGATTATAAGTTTATAACACATCAACTATATATAAACTCGGGAAAAAGCCGTTTTCATGTTTAACTTGACTCGAACCATGTCATCAAATGCTTAAACTTACGCTTTTCAACTTGAACCCAATTCTAGTTGATCATTTTGCCACCTCTAATGATAAGAAAACTTATCAATTGAATATGTATATAAAGACTCTAAGAAGTTAGGATATAGGTCTACGTTTATTGTGTTTATTGCGGGGGGGTATGAACAAATGCTTGCTAATGTTAAAGTTTACATGGAATTTGAATTTGCAGGCATTTGATCTGTGCCAAAAGATGAGAGCACTTGCTGTTTTGTTCAGAAGATGAAGAACGCCTCCTTTACCAGAAAGCCTTAAACAAAACTTAAGTGCAAAGAAGCGCTCACTTGAAGATGAAGACCAATAGGATTTCAATGAACCCTCGAGCAGTCGAGATATCATATGGTACATAAATATAGATACTATCTATAGCATTCAACTCGGTTAAGAAACAAATTCAATGATTATATTATACGCACATCTTTTGTGATATACATCAAAAAGAAGATTACAGCTTTAATGATCAATTTGGCTGTATCCCATATTGGTGAGTTGAGCAAAGACAATAGGGAATGGGTTATATAAAAAGGGAAAGAGGCTATAGAGAAAAGTACTTACCTGGACTGGGTCAAATGGATGATGAAGAATGTTCGTGGCCTTGATTGGTGACCTCCATTGCACTTAGGAGGGGTGCCTGCCTAAGGTCGGCCCAAGTGGTCGAACCTACTTCAAAATTTGTTGCTGTGGGGGCATGTGTTCGCGTGGCTCCTGCCAAAACAAGTCTCCTTTTATAATGTTTTAATGTTGAAGCTATTTGTGCCATCTGTTATATCAACTGGTTTTACGCAAATGCTTGTGCAATATCTTTTGAAAGAAAATATATGAAATCTGGTTCCTGATATACCAATAGACACACTAACCGACTTAGTCAGTCTCTTGACAGCTTACCTGGCTTGTTCTCTATGTTTCCACCCATTTGTGTAGTTTATGTTCCCTCTGAAAGTTTATGGACTTAAAAATCGATAGTCGTGTGATAGGATCGAACTCGAGATCACGGGATTGCACATATTACGTGAAGAGTTAATTTATTTATTAAATATATTTATTATATATTTATTAAATCAAACCGTAGCTAACGATCGTTAAGTAACTAAAAGTTAATTATTAAACGACCGTTATAGAATGTTAAAGAAGCTAAAAGAAGGAGTCGGAAAAGTTCCGGAAACCTCTTTTGGGGGTGGTGTATATCCGGCCTAGATAGGGAGACAAAAGAAAAGGGAAAAGATTTTGTGGCTTTATTTTGTTTAACCTTGGAAGAGAAGTTTTCCAAGGTGTATATAAACAAACCAAAAGCCTCATAATTTTCACCTCACATCTCTCTTTCTCTTGCTTCAAAACCAGCGGCCAAACACCCTAAATTAGGGTTCTTCTTTAATTTTCAATTAAGCTATTCTAGATCTAGTCCTAGCCCCTCTCTAGGGTTGTTGGGTAGATCTTCCATAGACTTGGAAGCTCGGTTTGTTCGTGCTAGACTCACTGTTAACTCGCCGTATCACGTGTGTACAAGATCGTGGTGTAATCTTGCTTTAGATTACATCCTGGTGGTGTTCGTGATCTATCTCTACCGGTGACCGTTCCGTCTACTTGTAGATCTTGCTAGGATAAAGGTATGTAACCCTAGCCTTGATTAATTATAATCATGTTAATTAAAGATCTTGTTAATCTGCTTCCGCTGTGTGTTCTTTGATCTATATTAGGGTTTTACTTAATTGTTATGGTATATATAAACCTTCAATGGCATCGAGAGCCGTTTTAACATGATTTTAATTATCAAGATCTAATGTTTTTTAACTAATATTGATTTGTGTTAATAATTACATGTTGTTTTTTAGGTTTTATAAAAAATTAAGTTTTTTTTGTTTTTGTTTTTTAAATTCGGATCTGCCGAATTTTTATAAAAAAAATTATTTTTTTTGGTAAACCCTAAAATTACATGGTAATTAAACTTTAGATGGTTTGCATGAATTAATTGTTATGTCATGTGTGGTTACGATCCGTAGTTTTTTAATTGTTAAGAGAATGTGGGAGATCCAAATAAACATGCATGTTTCTTACGGATCATATAATTTTGATTGCTATTTGCTTTATTTGATTCAAAGTTTTAAAATTAGGGAAGACTTTTTATGTTCATAAAAACCCTAGATTTAATGTTCTTTGAATAAATTGTTATGCATGTGGCTATTTGATTTAGTGTTTTTTTTGTACTACTTGTTTTCATGCGTTTTTATATTGTATGTTGTAAACAAGGTTAATTTTTTTAAGAAAAATAATATGGACTAAATCTTATCAAAATTATTGAATTGTTTTGAGATCTAAATTACATATGATTTGTGTTGATTAGAATGGCAATAGCAACTTTACGGCCTACTCAATTTTGACAAACTATAAAGTGGGTATAACGCACCGCTGGTCAAGTACCCGGTTAAGGAAGGAGGTGTTATGCTTCAGCGCTGACCAAATTCCCGGCTCGCCTATGCGTCAAAATTGGAATTACCTACGGTTGTTATTTGTTTAATTCTTTAAGGTTGATTTAACTGCATTAATTCACATCTGAAACACAATGAATAAGGTTATTGCTTTGTGCTTTAGCTAAGTTCTAGAAAAAAGTACGGTGTGAATTTAGTTGTGTGTAAAATCTTTAATTGGTTTAACCAATACCTCAACTTGCAAATATATGATGAACTTTTAGTCTCACCAAAAATTTTACTAAATGTTTTTATTAAACTTATGTTATGGAGATGTATGCATGCTTCTCCATACATGATTTGACACCAAAATCTATACCCTTAAATTTAAGTCATATGCCCTCTAATTGACGAACACTTGAAGTTACAATTGTCGTCATATAAGATATCGGACGATGTTGTAATGGAGATAAAACTTCATGACTGAATAAGATTGCACATGAAGGTTTTACGTTCTTTAGATTAGTCGACTTAATTGAGTTACTCAGTGAGAACTGGAAACTTAAGGCATAAAGTAGGGATGACACATGTTTACAATGCAAATGATTTTGGCAATGTATATCCCTAACGTATCTAGAAATTGCAAATTTGTTTGTCAATTATTGTTCGACAAGTTACTGTATTGAATACATTTGTCACTAGCAGATGATGTGATAAATCTATGTCAATATGGATTCTAGTTTTTCAAGGAAAATACTATGGTTTTATTACCGGGGTAATTTTATTTTCTTGAATTGTATTATCAAAAAGACTAATGTTTGAACTTATTTCTGTAGAAATGGCTCAACCCGAAAGCAATCTGACAATAAGCTCGGCGTTCAAAGCTTTCTTTGAACGACCTGAACTTACTGGCCCTAATTTCAATGACTGGTATCGCTCACTAAGAATTGTTCTGAGAGCAGCGGGTACTATCAATATCTTGGAAACTCCTTTTCCGGAGGATCTTGCTGAAGGAGCATCTGATGCGGAAAGGCTTCAACACGCTGCTAACATTAAGAAGCACCATGAGGTGGCTGCTGTAATGTTAGGGAGAATGACTCCATCACTTCAAAGGAAGTATGAGATATTTCCACCTCAGCAAATGCTTGATGAACTCAAGGCTGTGTATGAAACGCCGCAAGCTGTAGAGATCTATGATTTGGTTGATGCTCTACATAGTTGCAAGTAAGCTCTTGCAAAGTCCGTAAGTGCTCATTATATGGAAATGAGGGGTTATATGGAACAACTCATTGCACTAGGACAACCCTTTGATCATAATATGGCTATTAACTTGATCAATAGGTCCCTTAATAAGCACTTCAATGATTTCGTCCGTAACTATAATATGCATTGCACGGGGAAGACGGTTAATGATTTGCATGCAATGCTCATTGACTTTGAAAAGGGGTTGAAAGATAAGGCATCCGCTGCTACTCCTCAAGTACTTTATGTGCAAAAGGGTAGAGTGACGAAACCAAAACCGCAAATAAGAAGCAGAAAGGCAAAGGCAAGGTTGATAAGAGGAAACAAGTTGCGACTCACTCAAAACCAAAGCAGAACTTTGTCAAGAAAGGTAAATCTCAGAAATATGAGACTTGTCACCACTGCAAGATGAATGGACACTGGAAGAGAAATTGCTCTCTCTATCTCCATGAAATGCAAGAACATAAGAAGAAGGCTGAGCTAGCTGCTGCAGCATCTTTAGGTAACTTATTTATGATAGAGTTATTTAATCTTTCATACAAATCAAACTCCTGGGTATATGATACGAGATGTGGTATTAACATTTGTAATACCCTGCAGGGATTTGAGTTGAAGAGGAAGCTTTCCTATGGGGAACAATTTCTGCAAGTGGGCAATGGCGCACAAGCACGGGTTGAAGCTATAGGAATATTTAAATTAGTTTTACCTTCGGTTTAGTACTGTTTTTAAATAATTATCATTATGCACCTTCAATTGTTAGGGATGTCATTTCCTTTTCTTGTATGATGGATCTTGGATTTAATCACACAATTGATAATAATAGAACTTCTGTTTTCAAAGATGGTTTATTCTGTTTTGATGCAATTTCTGTGAATGGTGTTTTTGAAATTAAGATGCATGATAATAATTCCAAGAGGAAAAATAATTCTGTTTTTAGCATGAATAAGAAGAGAAAGTTAGACAAGAACTCTTCTTATCTTTGGCATTGTAGACTTGCCCATATTGGGAAGACTCGCATACAAAAGCTTCAACGTGATGGTCTTTTGGAAAATATCGATGATGAATCATTTGATAAATGCGAATCTTGTATCTCTAGAAAGATGACCAAGAAACCTTTTAATAGCAATATTGAAAGGGCTACTGAACTACTTGGTTTGATACACACTGATGTGTGTGGACCACTTAGACATGTGTCAAGGAAAGGTGCTAGCTACATCTTAACGTTTACGGATGATTATAGCCGTTATGGTTATGTTTATTTGCTTAAGCATAAACATGAGGTGTTTGAAACATTCAAAACGTTTAAAGCAGAAGTAGAGTTACAACTCGGAAAGAAGATTAAAGCTCTTCGTTCTGATCGAGGTGGTGAATATTGAAGTCAAGAGTTTAAAGATTATTTAAGTGAGAATGGAATTGTTCAGAAACTTACTTCTCCATATACTCCACAACAAAATGGTGTATCTGAAAGGAGAAATCATACATTATTAGATATGGTGCGATCTATGTTTAATCTTACAACTTTACCATTATCCTTTTGGGATTATGCTCTTGAATCTGTTGTTCGTATTCTAAATATGGTTCCAACAAAGAAGGTTGATAAGACACCATATGAACTATGGTATGGCAAGAAGCCATATTTGTCTTATTTAAAAATCTGGGGTTGTGAGGCGTATGTGAAACGTGACTCTGGAGATAAACTCCAACAACGCTCAGTAAAATGTATCTTTGTAGGTTACCCTAAGGAAACTATGGGTTACTACTTTTATTATCCGGCTGAGAACAAAATAGTTATGGCTCGGTATGGAGTTTTCCTTGAAAGTGATCTTGTAAATCAATAATTCAGTGGGAGAAATTATGATCTTGAAGAAATTCAAGAAGATACATTGCCTTCTGAAAATACTAGCGAAGAAATTCCTATAGAACCAGAAAGTCTGGGAGTTCCACCGGAATTAATTCCTCTACGTAGGTCTCAAAGGACTATACGTGCGCCAGACAAACTATGTATTTACATAGAGGATGATGAGGAGGAAGTAGGGGATCTTGGTGAACCTGCTAACTATCGATCCCCAATGTCTGATCCAGAAAAATCAAAATGGATAGTTGCGATGAATGAGGAAATGAAATCCATGGAAATCAACGATGTTTGGATTCTTGTGGATGCACCTAAAAATGCTAAAGTAGTGAAAAATAGGTAGATCTACAAGAAGAAAACCGACATGGATGGTGAAATACAATCCTATAAAGCACGTTTAGTAGCTAAAGGTTTTACTTAAACTTTTGGCGTAGACTACGAGGAGACTTTTTTTCTTGTAGCAGACTTACGAGCTATTAGGATTCTCATAGCTATAGCAGCATACTATGACTATGAGATATGGCAAATGGATGTTAAAACTGCCTTCTTGAACGGTCGCTTAGATGAAGACATCTATATGCAACAACCGGAAGGGTACGTTGATCCTAAATATCCAAAGCGCGTGTGCAAACTTCAAAGATCCATTTATGGTTTGAAGCAAGCATCACGTCAATGGAATAAGCGATTTGATGAAGAAATCAAAAAGTTTGGATTTATTCAAAATCGTGATGAGCCATGTGTATATCGCAAAGCTAGTGGGAGTAATGTAGTGTTCCTAATTTTATATGTCGATGACATATTAATCATGGGAAGTAACATTCGAAGACTTAAGGAAGTTAAGGAGTATCTTGGTAAATGTTTTTCTATGAAAGATTTGGGAGATGCTGCGTATATTCTGGGAATTAAAATCTATCGAGATAGGAGTAGCCGGTTAATTGGTCTTAGTCAAGATGCTTATATTGATAATATATTGAAGAAGTATAACATGCATAACTCTAAGAAAGGTTTTCTACCGATGGAGGTTAAGCATGAGTTAAGTCATGAGAAAGATGCATCAACACCTGAAGAGGTGGCTTACATGCGGAAGGTGCCTTATGCTTCGGCTGTAGGATCTTATATGTATGCTGTAAGATGCACAAGGCCTGATGTGGCGTTTGCTCAGAACTTGGTCAGTAGATACCAACAGAATCCAGGAAAGTTCCACTGGACTGCTGTTAAGCATATTCTAAAGTATTTGAGAAGTACGAAAGATATGTTTTTGGTATTCAGGGGTAAACCAGACACAGAATTGAATGTAACAGGATTCTGTGATGCGTCCTGGCAATGTGATAAAGACGATACGAAGTCTCAGACGGGTTACATGTTTGTCATTAATGGAGGAGCAGTTGACTGGAAGAGCAGTAAGCAGAAAACCATTGCTATGCATGCGACTCAATCCGAGTACATGGCCGCTTCAGAAGCTGCAATGGAAGCTGTTTGGATTAGGAAGTTTATTGGAGATCTTAGAGTGATGCCTTCAATTAAAGAACCTATTGATATATATTGCGACAATTCTGCTGCAATAATATTCGCCAATGACCCTGGAGTTATGAAAGGCGCCAGACACTTTAAACGTAGATATCACTACGTTCGAGAATAAGTGGAAGCTCGAGAAATAAAATTAATAAAAGTTCACACAGATGATAACGTAGCTGATCCTTTTACTAAGGCTTTGTCTAGGCCAAAGGTAGTCAAGCATGCCAAAACTATTGGGCTGCAACTAGCTAGCGAATTCATGCAATAAATCTGTTGATTAGTATTTGGATAAAGGATGTAAGACATTATTGAATTGATGAAATGAAGACTGGATTTTGTTTATTTTTTTGTTATTTGATTATGTATCCTATTTTACATGTTATAATCCATGAGCATTATGATGTTTCTAAATGTCCGTTGTCGATTAATAATATGGGAATATTATTAAACTAAGACAATTTAAAATAGTGACAAAGTATACTTGGAAGTATCTTGGTCAATTTTGGATGATATTTGATGGATCAAATATTGGACTTATCCCAACTATGTGATTTTACTTTATGGATCTTTGTCATTAAGTAAATCATAAATAGTTATCCTTAGATCTGAGATACCAGAAAACTGCATTGAATGTAGTGCATTTCTGTGAGATAACCTAACACTAAACGTAACTGGTAGTTATAAGGGTTATTTTCAGAAGTGTTACAAAGTTCATGTGTTTTGCTTGTAGTCAAAATGGGATTCGTTTCCTTCAAATTATTTTGAAGTATAAATACAGTTGGGCCCCTCGGGGGAGTAGTAAGATGTTTGTGTGGCCACACCCAAATGTGTTTTGGTAATCTTGCTATATCCGTAAACGAGAAACAGAATAGTTAATTAAAGGAATGACTGAGATCCATATCCTTATTAACGATGTATTTGAAATGAAAGGATAATAATAATGATTATATATCATTAAAAGGTTTTGTCCAGGAAACCTTACTCGAGTTGTACTAGTGACATTGTTAGTGTAACTAGACGCTAATCAATGTGATCACGATATTCGAATTTTGTCCAAGTGGGAGCTGAAAGTTTATGGACTTAAAAATCGATAGTCGTGTGATAGGATCGAACTCGAGATCACGGGATTGCACATATTACGTGAAGAGTTAATTTATTTATTAAATATATTTATTATATATTTATTAAATCAAACTGTAGCTAACGATCGTTAAGTAATTAAAAGTTAAGTTTTAAACGACCGTTATAGAATGTTAAAGAAGCTAAAAGAAGGAGTCGGAAAAGTTCCGGAAACCTCTTTTGGGGGTGGTGTATATCCGGCCTAATAGGGAGACAAAAGAAAAGGGAAAATATTTTGTGGCTTTATTTTGTTTAACCTTGGAAGAGAAGTTTTCCAAGGTGTATATAAACAAACCAAAAGCCTCATAATTTTCACCTCACATCTCTCTTTCTCTTGCTCTAAAACCGACGACCAAACACCCTAAATTAGGGTTCTTCTTTAACTTTCAATTAAGCTATTCTAGATCTAGTCCTAGCGCCTCTCTAGGGTTGTTGGGTAGATCTTCCATAGACTTGGAAGCTCGGTTTGTTCGTGCTAGACTCACGGTTAACTCGCCGTATCACGTGTGTACAAGATCGTGGTGTAATCTTGCTTTAGATTACATCCTGGTGGTGTTCGTGATCTATCTCTACCGGTGACCGTTCCGTCTACTTGTAGATCTTGCTAGGATAAAGGTATCTAACCCTAGCCTTGATTAATTATAATCATGCTAATTAAAGATCTTGTTAATCTGCTTCCGCTGTGTGTTCTTTGATCCATATTAGGGTTTTACTTAATTGTTATGGTAAATATAAACCTTGACCCTCGAGATACAGCCGTTCAAAATCATCAATCCACTACTCACAGATAGCTTTACCAGTTATCTTTTCGCATAGACTTCCCCTATATTGTGACCATCCCACATCGTTCTAGGGAGTGAAATGAAGTCAGATTGAAGAACTATAAATACAAGGCATATGCCTAGCATTCAAACTGGCCTTAAACTAATGAGTAAGGAAAACAAAGCAACCGGTGAGAGCCGGTTGCCGCGCAACTCATAATAAAACTTCGGTTTTACTTTGCAGAACTCACCTGTGTGGGCCTCCCGACAACCCTTCCCCAATCCATTGATTTTCAAAAATTTATCATACCACTCTGAATGTATGTATGTCAGTTATATGTATCTCTTTGGGTATCCCATACCAGTAATGCTATATTGACATCATCATTCCTGCTTCTACAAAGACTTTCTCTATTATTGTAGTAACATGAATGGGAACTAACCCTCGAGATGTACCAACAACTAACCGGATGAGTAAACATAAGATCGGCCCAAATGGTTGAGTCTACATCGTAATTTGTTGCTGTGGGGGCATGCGTTCGCGCGGCCCCTGCCTGATTCTTCAGTTTAACTCTTTTTATTCTGTTTGGTTATTTTAAGTGTTAAGTCATTAGTCTGAAAAACTTCAAAATCCACAAGATGTCTTTACAGAACTTTGAACTAACCAAAGGCAATTGTTGTGAAAACAGTTTGTTTGAACACGTTTGTAAAGAGGGGAAATTACCTAAAGGCAATCGTCTAGTGAACTGTCTTTTTTGTGGTAACCCAAGCTGCAAGTGGTTTGACTGGCGTTGGGGTTTTTACCAACAAAATATTAGATTAGTAAAACACGTCCTTTATCTTATGGTTAATGGGCCGAAATAAGATACAGGTATATAGGTTCCTTTTCTTTAATATTTGAGGGAATTTCTTTATATTAAGTTTCTATAAACAATGTGAGGGACACTATACTGTAGGGAAAGTAATGTCTTCTGATGCGGTTAATACGATGGTGCAGATAACTACTCAGTTATCTAAAAAAGCAGAAACTTTTAAAGACTTGGTATGTGCTATGAATTGCTCCACTTTGGCATAAATGTGATTGTGTTACGCATGGATATATTCTATTTGTTTAGGATATATGCTTAGTATCTTTTATATTTATAAGTTATCTTAGTTTTTATTTAATAACTAGTATTTAAGGTTTCATATTGTAATCATTTATCAATCAATCAAGTTAAAGTTCAACAAATGTCTAGTTCTTCTCTTCTCTAGTTCTTAAGGAGCCAGGACACGCTAAAAGTGGTGCCTTATCCCGATACACCCTAACCGGGTCGTATCAATTGGTGCTTTCATTGAGAGCCCTCAATTCGTTGATGGATTTTGATTAAGGTTTCCAATTGAAAAAAAAGAAAAAAAAAAGAAAAAAAACTGTTACTGTTCATCCGAAAGTACTGTTCATCTGACGCACTGTTCATCGGACGGGGTACTGCTCATCTCGCTATTGTTCTTCTGACGTTACTGTTCATCCGGAAAAAAATAAAAAAATATTTTTTTATTGTTTTTCAATTTGCTATGGCATCGAGTAACAGCGATCGAGACGCACTTTCTAAACTTCTGCAGATGGGTACCGTGGCCGAATATCAAAGTGAGTTTGTGATACTTGCAAATCGGGTAACGGGGATCTCTACAAACTTGCTTAAATGTTTTTATATCTCTGGCCTTAAAGTGTCGTTGCAACGGGAATTGTTGAGGTTAAGGCCTACAACTTTAGGAGACGCTTTCTATTTAGCCCGTATCTCTGAGGCTCGTTTTGAAGCAATTGCAGAAAAGGAAAAAGAAAAAGAGCGGGTCGTTGTTGTTCAAACACAACTTGTGGATGACGAATCGCAGCCTAATCTTAGTGAATCGCAAATGGTTGGTGAATCGCGAATGGTTGGTGCATTACATCTTATGGTTAGTGAATCACAACCTGTTGTTGTTGGTGAATTGCAATCTATCGATGAATCGCGACCTAACAAGGGCATGTGGTCTGTTACATCTGAATGGAAGGAGTGTAGAGCTAAAATCCAAGAATTGTTACTTCCCGAGCCAAAGAACAAGTTGGAACAGACTCTGCAAATGCTTAGGAAACATATCAAAATTTGGGACCCGAGAATCAAGAGCGTTTTTCAAGACGTCACCTTGAGGGCAAGGTGAATTCGAAGGAGTGAGGAATGTTACGCATGGATATATTCTATTTGTTTAGGATATATGCTTAGTATATTTTATATTTATAAGTTATCTTAGTGTTTATCTAATAACTAGTATTTAAGGTTTCATATTGTAATCATTTATCAATCAATCAAGTTAAAGTTCAACAAATGTCTAGTTCTTCTCTTCTCTAGTTCTTAAAGAGCCAGCACACGCTAAAAGTGGTGCCTTATCCCGATACACCCTAACCGGGTCGTATCAGATTGAGCCACATATACCATGTTTTGTGTACTTGTAATGAGATTTGGTATATGCACAAATCTTCAACTGTCTCCCCATGGCATCTCATTGCTGGACCGAGGCGATAATTAACTAGCGAGGTCTTAGTTTCAAACATGGGCATCATCTTTGTTGATTTAACTTACAAAGCTGATATTAATAACATTATTCTTCTGCAATTACAGAGTCTTAACAATATGTATGTCTACTATTTTGGTTTTTTTCGATTCATAAACAAAAAGAGTGAAAAAAGTGTGAGAAGAACAATTAAGTTTCTGAAAGACCGACCCTTTTTATCCCACATCGGCTAGGTGAAGTAAACAGACAAGTGGGCGTTGACTATAAAAACAAGGGCCTGGTAATGGAATAAGCATACCTTTCTCGGCCTTTTGGCTAAGATCAAGTGTAGTATATGTTCTTATCAGTTTAATATCTGATATGTGAGCCATCGGCTCACTCGATATTAATCTTATTTCTTTATGGGGGAAGAGCCCACCACAGTAGCTTGCTGCTGGGGTTCTTCACGTGTCGCCTTGGTGTTACACTACTGCCTTGGCTTGGCGCACCCCTCCAATTACCAGTTCCAAGTTATTCTGTGTATCTGTTCACTGTTTATCACTGATAAAATACAGCTTGAAGTCCTGTATATGGTTTGCACACTGAACGACAATATTCATTCTCGTAATGGGTAGCGTCGTGTACATGGTTCGACCAGAGTTATCACATGATTGATTAACGTTGTTGACTTGTTGTTTTGATGGCTAGTAAGTAACTGATTTCCGAGGTTTATGGTTAAACAATGTGTTTTGGAGTTATGTTTGACAGATGCTACAAATGGTTTTATCTCACATCGCTTGGGTAGTGGAAGTTGAGAGTGAGGAAGGTTGTATATAAAGAATAAGCTGAGCATGGGGTAATTCACGCAGCCAAGCAATGAGCACAAAACGAACTATTCTTTCGCCTTTTACTAAAGAATACCGTGTGCTCGTTGTATAAATTGGCATACGCCTATATTTGGAGAGCTTCTTCATAAAGGAAGAGCTCCTACCAATGTTTAGTTAAAAATATTCTTATAAGATAACTCATGTGATACGACCCTCTCGGGTAGTATCGGGATAAGGCACCACTATAGCGTGTGCTGGCTACTTAAGAACGAGCGATGAGAGGACCAGACATTTGTTTAACTTTAACTTTGATTGAATGCCTATATGATTACATAATGAGACATTAAATACTAGTTATGAGATAACTCTCACAACACAAATACTTATCCTAAAACATAACAAATACTATCCTAAACACATTTCCTAAACAAGAGATAAGTATGATACTTATCCTAAACTTCAGACATATCATTCCCCACTCCTTCAAATTCACCTTGCCCTCAAGGTGATGTCTTGAAAAACTTGTGATTCCAGGATTCCAAAGTCTTCGTCGCATTCCTCTTTTGTAACCGTCATTAATAATAGTTGACCCACTATCCTTCCATGCTAAGCTCAAAACCGGTTGATGATAAGTACCAGATGTCTTTGTCACCGAGCTAGCCGATGTTCCATTTTTGGTTACCTCTGAAGAACTAACCTTGATATCCCCAGAAGTAGCAATTACAGAATTTGTTTTTGAGCTTAAACCCAACCTCAAAAGGCCATCACTTTGAAGATGCACAACCTCGGCAGATTGATGAGCAATTGCCTCTTGATCAGCATCACTCCTTGTTCTTTCCACGATGGAATCATCTCTTGACCCGATTTCAAGATCTAACTTGTGCGACTCACAAACAGTAGCTTCCTCCAAACGGGCCTCAATGATACGTGCTAGGTAAAAGGTTTCGCCTAAAGTTGTAGGCTTCGAGTACGACCGCAATAGTTCTAGCTGTAGCTTCAGTTTAAGTCCGGAAATATAAAACGAGGCAAGCAAACTTTCAGAGATACCTGTAACTCGAATTATAAGATTCTTAAACTCGCTCTGATATTCGGTAACCGTACCCATTTGTAAGAGCTTAGATAATGCATCTTTCGCGTCTCGCTCGTTGTCGCCACCCAATGCCATGAATCGAATTTTGAAAAAAAAATAGATTTTTTTTCACTGATGAACAGTAACTACGATGAACAGTAACTCCACCGAACAGTAACTTTCGATTAACAGTACTTCAGGGATGAACAGTCGGCTCGATGAACAGTAAATTATTATTATTTTTTTTTTTTGAGATTGGAATCCTAAATCAAAAACCCCCAACGAATTGAGGGCTCTCAATGAAAGCACCAATTGATACGACCCTCTCGGGTAGTATCGGGATAAGGCACCACTATAGCGTGTGTTGGCTCCTTAAGAACGAGAGATGAGAGGACCAGACATTTGTTTAACTTTAACTTTGATTGAATGCCTAAATGATTACATAATGAGACATTTGTACTAGTTATGAGATAACTCTCACAATACAACTACTTATCCTAAAACATAACAAATACTATCCTAAACACATTTCCTAAGAGATAAGTACTAAACTTCAGACGTATCATCATGTGACAGCTATGTCATCTTTGTTCTCAATTCTGTGTACTATTGTTTTTGACAGATAATTCCGAAGCAGCTGTGATATATCTTTTGCTATAAAAAAAAACTTTAGTTTATATGGTACTTTGGATCCGTTGCTGGGAAGTAATTCTTGGTTTTAACGAATCACCTTGGTGATCCAGCATATGGAATCCTTTACTCACAAACGGTTTAACCTCCATGATGCTCATGTACAGTAGTGGCAAACGGGGTGGTTTGGTAATGGGTCAACACGAGTTTGGATCAAAACTGCAAACCTTTAGGACGAATAAAAGGAGCTTTGGTTGGCCTACGTTTGCACGGTATTACTGCTCCGTTAGTTGACTTGCTACATCTCTGGAGTTATTATTGCGGTGCTTGTGCATAATCCCCGAGACTGTAAATGTGTAGACGTGTAAACTAGCTAATTTTTGGCTTCGTGATTCTCAAGTTGTTGGACGCTTCATTACATGTAAGTATGACAATATGCCTAAACTCGCATGAATCTAAATCTTCCAAAAGCTTACAACATTTCACAGCGTTTTTAAACGTACAATTTCATATATCATATTACGGCATCATTTCATCTATGTCCCTTGAAAACTAATATGTGAATGCTACCTCTGGTCCATGTTATAATCCTTCATTAAAATCAGATACCCGGTTTTCAAAAGCAAAGCCAAACACCCTCTTACTGACCTGGATGGTTATAGAGCAGTAAGGATGGTCAACGATATCAAGCTCAATGTTGATGCATTAATGGTGATTAAAACCATAGTGTCGTCCGTGGCGACACCAATATTGTTTTGTGTGGATGGAATGGAAGAAATACATTAACCAAAGGTGACCAAGGTTCTCCTTACTGCAAGTTCGTTTCCACATACTCTAGAGCTGCTCAATAAGTTGCAAGTTGTTAAGAGGCATTAGGTGTTTTATAAGTATATTACCCCCGTAAGTTGTTGCATATAAGTCTTAAGAATTTTGTACGACATACAAAGAAGGTCTTTTACTTTCTCCTCCAGTTATTTTGCCTACAATATATGAAATGTCTGGGAGACATTGAGACATGTTTAATTTTATTCATAATATTTGCATGATGGTAGCTTGTTAGTAACTTTTTCCTAACAGTAAACTCATACAACCTACACTACCTATTTGACCATATATTTCCAAGCTCTTAAATGTCAAAATGTTCTTATGACCCCGGTTTTGCCATAGGTTTCTTGTCTTGATTTGGCTGGTCGTAAAACCAGTTGGAGGCCACAAGTAGGACTCAAGTAGGACTCGTGGTTATACACTTGGAAGAATCCCCAACCGGGTTCGAACCGGTGACCTATTGATCTGCAGTCAATTGCTCTACCACTGAGCTATGGACCCTTTTTATTTTTTATTTGTTATGTATTAGCAATTACACATAACAACTTTTTGGTCTGTCTACGAAAGCATATCTGTTTTGAGATTTATACTTCTTTTGGTCCGTGCCATGTGTGACATGAAACTCGGATGCTATTGTAGACCATATGCATCATTTGTTAATCGGTACTTATGCACCATTGAAGCCTTTTGAACTTAATACTCATGTGATGTGTTCTACTTATCCTACATCAGTGTGCGTGCAATGATTAAGGGAGTGTAGTTTCAGATGTTAGGCTGTTTGTGCTATCTGTTACGTTATACCCAGAGACACACTAACCGAGACCTAATGTTATGTTCTAGATCATATTCATCGTCGGTTTCTATTCGTTCGTCTCTTGACAGCTTACCTGGCTTGTTCTATGTTCTGTTCCCTCGAGAGCCGGGTTTCATTTTTAATTCTGCTTACCCAGCCTTGTTTTGAGTAAACTAGTCACACAATTAACACATGTACACGAAAGTGGAGCAATTCAGGTCAAACAAGTCTTGGTAGGACAACCAAACTCGTTTTATCCTTCCCCAAGGTTTGCAAGAACCATTACCCAACCAGCTCATTGCAAAGCTGCGTGACTTGCCCCACGTTCGGCTTGTTCCTTATATACAACCTTCCTCACTCTCAACTTCCACTACTCAAGGGATGTGGGATAAACTCCAACACCCACCTGCCGGACCAGAACTCCAAAACACATTGGCCAAACACAAACCTCGGACACCGGGACATCAGTTACTTAGTCATCAAACCAACGACCTTAATAATTTATGAAAGACATGAATGTACTTCTAACATACCCAATGTCCTCATACCTCGAAAAACAGCTCGAAAACCGTTACACCCTCTTTCGCCTTTGGACCATCCCATACACTACAGATCCACCTTCCTCAAACAACAATCCACTTCCATTGGAGCCGTTGTCGGAAACACGACCATTGGTGCAGACCAAGAACTCATCGACTTGTTACCGGGTCTGGAGATTGTCTCAAGTTTGAGTGTTGGGTTGGATAAAGTAGATTTGGAGTATTGTAAAAAGAAGGGTATTAAGGTTACTAATACGGCTGATGTTTTGACTGATGATGTGGCTGATTTAGCTATTGGGGTGGGGTGATGTTGACTATGTTAAGAGGGATTTGCGAGTGTGATCGGTATGTGAGACGTGGGTCGTGGATAAAACGTGACTTCAAATTGAGTACTAAGGTTTGCTATCCACATTTATGGTATGTTTTATAGTTATTATACTCGAAATTTAACAATGTCAAATTTAATGACTGGTATTTGGAATTCCTTAGTTAAGTGCTTATACGCTTAACCAGAAAAGAAAAGCAGTTTTGATTTTTGATGTGAAAATATCTATATGTGTTATTTTAGAGTAAATAAGTAGGTTAGCATGGCTTGTGTAGTATATTTAGAAAAGGCCGAATTATCAAAACTAACACTGCAACAAAACTGGTTTCGCAGGACGCCGAGAAGTGTCCTATCATGTTACTCCGTGGTTAATAGGACCTTTGACTTTTTTCTAATAAGCGATGTTGACTTTTGCTAATTGCCAAACTAGACTTGCAGAATTACGAGTTATCGAATTTGGACTAGTGCTTCTTTTTCATCTTTTTATCTGTAAGAAGTTGGAATCCTAGGTTTAGGAAGAACCGGGACATCCGTTGCTAAGAGAGCGGAAGCATTCAGTTGTCCAGTTAGTTACTATTCAAGAACACAGAAACCAGAACTGAAATACAAGTACTTCCCCAGTGTCGTCAAATTTGCTTCAAATTGTGAGACATTATGGTTGTGGCATGCCCTCAAACAGAAGAAACCCGACGCATAATTAATCATGAAGTGATTGATGCATTAGGTCCCAAGGGGGTTCTTATAAACATTGGAGGGGTGCACTTGTGGGTGAACCTGATTTTTTTTTTTTAACTAAGGTGAACCTGAATTGGTATCTGCTCTTGTTGAAGGGCGGATAGCTGGTGCGTCTTGATGTGTTCATGAATGAATTTGTGGTGCCTGAGGAGCTTTTTGGTCTTCATAAAGTGGTTTTATTGCCTCATGTCGGGACTAGCACTGTGGAGACTTAAACGCAATGGCTGATTTTATGGTTGCGAACCTAGAGGCTCATTTTCCAAGAAGCCACTACTAACTCCCGTGGTTTAATTATGATTGCTTTTAGAATTAACAAAATAAAATATTGTTAATTACTTTAAACTTAGATACTCAACACAAAGGCAATAGTCGAGCTGGAACAAGGCTTTTTCTCATTCAAAGTGTTATTTCACCTTTTTGTGCGTGTTTCGTTACTGTGATGATTATCATATACACACATCGATGGATAGGCTCAGAGGTGGAACTAGGCTTTTTCTCATTCAACTTGCTATTCACATTTTTGTGCGCGTTTCGTTTATCACATAAACACCTCTCGATGGATAGGCGGAATGATTTTTCATAAACATGGTTTACAAACAAAAAGAAACTTCAATCACCACTGCGAATAGGTAGCGCTGTTGTTTATAGTTTTCTGTCATTGTGATCGCCACAGGTAAAACGATTGTGTGTGTTTCGTTACTGTGATGATTATCATATATACACATCGATGGACCATTTCTCGATTTGTGCGTGTCATCCTTGCGCAGGGTTGCTGACCTTGCCATCTTTTTAAACTCATACTAGGTTGCTCTTATGGTCGATGTGGGACAAACTTATAAGATAAATTGTTAAGCATCCTAAAAAATGTTTGCTTATTTTTGTGTTTATGGTTCTGCTTATTTTAAGCATCTTAAAAATAAGCATTGCATGAGTTTGAGTTTGGATTCTCTTATATCATGTTGATCTTTGACTCAAATGAGATCCTTGTTCTTTGAAGGGCACCCCAGCATATACTGTGCTGATGGAGAAAATGTGACATCATTCTCTTTTTTTCCTAATTGCGGAATGCCTGGACTTTTCGATGGCGCGTGTGTGTAAGTGAACTAGCTGTTAGTAACAAGAAATACCTTAAAAAATGGAACATACATGCGCTGATAGCGGAAGACCATTGCAGCGGTCAAGTGGCACACATGGGAAATGGGAATCCTATCCACCCACATTTTATGAGTCAAGGCAAGCAAATGTGATAATTTTTCGAAACTTTGGTGGCCACATGCGGCAGATAGTTTTCTTTGGTATATGCTTATACTTAGAAACTGTCAGCAACTTTGTTAGTTAAGTACGACCTGCAGATATTTAGTACATACTCTGTAATCAAAACGTTCAACTATATGTTTTGTGGAATCTATTATTTTCATGCCTAACGCATCAATTTATATGTTGCAGAGTTACAATAACATATATCATTTTCGTAGGTGGACATACCTAAAGCAGACGCTATGCTGTACATATCTTCCCAAAAACATTCGTTGCAATGTTCTAAAAACCGGTTTTCTAATTGGCCCGGTCGGGCTACCAGGTCACAGTTTAAACCGCGGTTCAACCGAGTTTTCCCTCAAAACCGGTGTCCGGTCACCCGTCACGGTTCAACCGGCCGGGAACCCGGGCTTTAAAAGATTCATCCGTTGTGTAAGTTTGTTTTTGTTATGAATTAGATAGTCCAAACCCGTCTTCAAAAACATTTTCAGAGTGCATACCCGACTAACTTCTGGGATCACGGGTCTGTCGGGATAGCTTGGATTTTAAACTTCTAACTTTACTGTTAGAGTTTCTACCTTGTTGATATGGTGAGTTTCTCGTTTAATGTTGTTGATCATGGTTCAACTCATGACGAAGGCAGTGTATGCAAACAACATACTTCCCACTGTTATCGACTTATCATGTCAAAAATTAAAAAGTTATTGTCGGGCTAAGAAGGGATCAATCATGGTCGAGGGAACGGGTTGATTCAACTGTGCTCTTCAGAGTCTTCACAGACTATGTGCATTTCTTTCACATAGCCCTTCACCTAGCCAATTCTTGGCAATTCAAATTCCCCTTTACTAGAAGGCTGAGCCAAACCTTCCTAGTCTCCACAGGGTCACACAGTGCGCACAATCGTGTGCGAACACCAGACGACCTCTCGTCGTCATGTTCTCAGACACAGCCGATCCCCACAGACGCTCGAGCCCAAAGTTGCCCCTAGCTCTTAGCCCTTCAATAACTTTAATGCCCCCACTTGGGTCACAAGCCCACGCTACTAGACTCGGCAAACGCAAATGGCGCAAATGGTCCTTTTAAATATCATTTTGGTTTTATGTTCTGGCGATGTGGGACAGTTTAAGGTTTCAATATTTCACTTACAAGTACTTTCTTCACATGGCTAAAAAAAGGTCTTTATGATCCAATTTTTATCCAAAGAAGCTTACCGTGGTCTGTCACAAATACACTGTCGATCGGGTAAATGTCACAGTATTGATAGCACCCATAAATTTTCTTTTATGTACTTTCTTACGGAATACATATAGACAAGCTGATATTTTGGCTTAGCATGAATTGCGTTTGACCGGATGAACTGAAGACGAAACAGAAATTCTATCTGGGATCGAAAATGTGAGCCAAAAACTGGATTCAAAGTGCACGTAGTTCGGTCCATCCACAATGAATAAGCATACAAGTCATGGTTTTTTTTGTAATGTGGCTAATCTGACATTCATGAGGGGTAAGTTCACTGTTCACACGTTGTGATTTGATAGTGAATTGTCCTCTAAAAACCGACACAATACATATGGTTGTGTACTGTTGTAAGTGTCGGTCGTCATCTGTACGTGTGACAGTACATGTGATGTGTCTTTAATTCTAAATCGTTTGTTTTCTGAACTCAGTTGTGATGTATGTGTGCCAAAATATAATACACATAAGTCATATTCAAAACGCACAATCACCTAGTCAACAAACCATACAACGGTAAGCTTCTCTGGGTAAAAAAATCAATTCTTGCTGTAAAATATTGGCTCATAAAAAGGCACTTTTTCATATTTGTAAGTTAAATATAGAAATCTTTAAACTATCCCACATCACCAGATTATTAAACCAATGTAATGTTTAAAAAACGAGTTCGGGTCTTGCTAGATTCCGGTAGCGCGGGCTTATAACCCATGTGGGGGAATTAAAATTATCGAAGGGCTAGGAACTAGGGGCAACATTGAGCTCGTATGTCTGTGGGAATGGCAGGATTATTGCCCCAGTAGGGAGTTGTCACAAAATTTGTGTGCACTTTCTCGCCCTGAGCTTGAAGAGCACCGCTGCATCACCCCCCCGTTCACTCGATCTTCGTTGACACCTTCTTAGTTCAATGGTAACTTCTTGATAGTGCAAAAGTTCAAACTTTTTTTAGACAATAACACCCTGAAATGATGTAAAAATTTACATAAACTCTCATAAGTAATCGCTTACATCATATCCGAACCTCTCATATGAGATCGTAGATGTCAAATGTGAGATGCGGACACGTCATGCACCAGTCATACACAATCCCACTATATCTGACGTAAGATACGGCAAGCGAAAGTGCCCCTAGCTCTAAGCCCTTCAATAAACTTCAATGGGTCACAAGTGCTTCTTAAAGCATACATTTTGCTACTAGTATTTTAACTCTTACATATTAACTCGATGTATCATATCACATCATGTCCAATTAAACGTCATCATGTCCAACAAACTATACAACGGTAAGATTCATTAGGTAAAAAAATCACGCTGTAAAAAGTGTGCCTCAAAAATTAACTCCTTCTTAGGAGTCTTCTCTCCGAAAAGCATGGAATTACGAACCATCATATCTTCCACCAAAGAACGTAGAACACTCCTTTTAGTAATCTTTTATGCTTAGCCGACAAATCAACCATCTCGAACCACGAGAGCCATGTCCCATACGAATCAAACTCCTCCACATGAATATCCCACCATCGACCAATATTGGACATAAGCTTACGCACCAACTGAAACGAGAAAAATAAGTGACCCGAGGTCTCCACCCCGATATCACAATTACAATAAATAATAGAATCAATATATATACCTCTACTAGAAATCTTGAATCTCGTCGGTAAAGCATCACGCATAACTTTCCAAGCATGAACATTAACCTTTCTAGGAACATAGAAAACCCACCTCGTCTTTTACTCGCATCTTGGAAGAATCATATCATCAATTAGATTTCTAACAGATGATACACTAAAAATACCTTTACTGCCTAGACTCTAAAGGTTTATTAGTATCATAACAATTATATAAAACCCTAAACGAGATCAAAGCACATATAGATGAAGCGATTTAACAAGATCATAATAATAACACAATTATAATTAATCGAATTAGGGTTACATACCTTTTCGCTAAAGCAATTCCACAAGACGAAGAACGAATCACCAAGTCAGGTTTATATCGTATATACCAAGATATAGTCTAAAGTAAGACTATATTACGTTCTTGTACACACGTAATACAACGAGCTAACCGTGATTCTAGCACGTGAAAAACGAGCTACAACGCTTGTAATTAATCTACCCAACAACCCTAGAGAGGGGCTAGGAATAGATTATGTATACAATCGATCAACCAAGAAAAACCAACCGAAACCCTTCGTGGTGTGGTGTTGCGATCGACCAAGGGAGAAGAAGGAGGGAAAGATTATTGTTGATGTGATTATGAGGGGATTAGGAGGTGTATTTATAGGCCTAAACATCTTATAGCCCAAGATAAATATAAGGCAACAATTGCCCCTTAGCCTTAACCGACAGTCGAAACACCCCTTAGAGGTGTTCCAGAACCTTCCGTTCTTCTTTCCTTTAGTATACATACTATATATTTATTTTAACGTTCGTTATAACTTAACTATTAATTAATTATCGTTAAGGATATATTACTTGCTCGGTTAAATTAATAAATACATAAATATAATTATTAAATAAATTAATAAATACAATAAATATATTTATTAATTATATTAACTCTTTACGTATTGTGTGCAATCCCGTAATCTCGAGTTCGATCCTATCACACGACTATTAAATATAAGACCATAAACTTACAGCTCCCACTTGGACATATTTCGAATATCGTGATTACATTGACTAGTGTCTAGTTACACATAGAAATGTCTCTAGTACAACTCGAGTAAGGTCTCATGGACAAAACCTTTTAACGATTCTACATCGCTATTATTATCCTTTTATTTCTAATACAACGTTAATCAGGATATGGATCTCAGTCATTCCTTTCATTAACCATTCTGTTTCTCGTTCACATATTCAGCAAGATTACCAAAACAAATTTGGGTGTGGCCACACAAACATCTTACTAATCCCACGAAGGGCCCCACTGTATTAAACTCTAATACAAAGCTTTTGGCTAAGTATAAAATATTATCGTCTGATCTCTTCGAGTTGATTACCTATTAAAAGTGCGACTCAATTGTTCTTGGTGGAAAGTAAAAGGAGATTGGTTTTCTATTCTACTAAAAAGGATTAAATGCGTAAAGTGATAAAAATAAACTAAAAGCAGTTAATAAAAACAATTTAAAATAAAGCTTGAATTGAATTAAAATTAGACAGTAAAACAGTAAAATACCCTTACTTGCAAAACCACTGATTAGGAATAATTGCTTGATCCGGAATAAAATTACTTCATTCGGAATATCAACTCATGTGGAATAAATAAATAACCTTCATTCGGAAAAACAGCTCATGCGGAATAATCAGCTTATTCGGAATAAAATGTTCATGCGGAATAATAACTTGGTTCGGAATAACTTATGGTTCATTCGGAATACTTCTTCATTCGGAATACTTCTTCATCCGGAATAAATTGTGTTCATGCGGAATAAATGAAAAACAGCTCATTCGGAATAATCTTGCTCATCCGGAATAAATCACTTCGTTCGGAAAAACTTTGCTCATTCGGAATAATAGCTGACTCGGAATAAATCGTTCATGCGGAGTAAATACTCATCCGGAATATATGTGCTCATCCGGAATACTTGCTCGTTCGGAATAAAAAAGGAAATCAGCTGGTTCGGAATATTGCTTGGTTCGGAATGTTTAAGAGAAAAACCTTCGTTCGGAATAATTAAGAAAATGCTTCGTTCGGAATAAATGCAGTCATCCGGAATAATTATTGAAAAGCTTTATCCGGAATATTCGTTCATCCGGAATATTTGAAAAGAAAGCACTTGATCCGGAATAAAATGTTCACCCGGAATAAACCCTTGATCCGGAATAAATTAACTCATCCGGAATAATTGACAAAAACACTTGGTTCGGAATCTGGGGAAGTTAAAGACGCGAAGAACATGGGAAAAAGTAAAGAACGAATTTGAACCAAAATCAACAAAGTTTTCACCAAAGATTAAACCAAACTAACCACTAATCATCTACTAATGATAAACATCAAATCAAATCAACAAAAAACACAAACCCCACTTACTTTTAAAGATCAAAATCAACAAAATAAAAACTTAAAACTTAAGATCAATAAGAAAAAAAGAACAAGATTAAAGGAAGACTTGTATTGAAAGATTAAGGTTTAACAAACAAAAGAAAAGATTAAAACTTACAAGATTTGTGAATTTAACAAGGATGAAAAATCACCAACACCTTAATGGTGTTGGTTTCTGTGGATTTGCTTTTATCTAATCTGGTGGTCTAACACGGTGGTAGATGGTAGTGGTAGCCATTGTTGAAGCTTAGAGAGAGAGTGGTTGTGTGTGTAAAGATAAAGAAAGGAAAATGTAATAAAATGAAAAAGAAACACAATCAACATCCCTCCTTGGAAGCCTAGGAGGGGTATATATAGTCACACACCATACACTTAACTATACATTGTACCTAGTCTAGTCTAAGCGTGTGTGACTATGATAACTAATGGGAATTCTTAAATGTCGTCACATAAAGTGAATTTCTAACAATCTTCCCCCATGGGACGACGTGTAGAATTCCTTATAATATTTTTCCTAACAAGTACATAATGATTAAGAACAAGAGCTTCCATGAAGCGTCCAATGCTGATGATGTCTTCTGAGGCCTTTGACTACAAGTTTTCACTTCAGAGTGACTCATCTTCGTAGTAACTTGTGGAAAAAAATACTGTAACGACATGAGCTAAGTAATCCATATACTTCTGGTTAAGGAGAAGCTTCTGAATTAACTTCCCCCTAATTCATGCCACATAAACTTGATGTATAAGCTTTTAAATAGCTTCCCCCTAAACCGGCAATCCATGTAAGCAACTTCAAAACTTTCAATAAAGCTTAGAATGATTAAGCGCACAGCGGAATCTAACAAGCAAATCCCATCATATAACATGATAACGTTGCTAAGAGAGATTGAAAGCTTGGGGCACACCAAGTAGATCAACAACTTCTCTTCTCACGCTTGAAATAATTCTTCTGAATTTTTCTTCCCCCTGAGAGTTCAAGTTATGCATACTAGAAAGAATCAAGACATTTCTTCCCCCACATAGTTGAAGAAAATAAACCAATCCCAAGTATGAAGCTCAAATATTGAAGTAGACACTTTATCCCATTCATGAAGTTGACATCGTAACACCAGAGTCAATTAAGTCCCGGAAATGCACATATCTTCTTCCGGAGATGCACCAGAGTCAATTAAGTCCCGGGAGTGCATATAGGATAATGATGATGAATAATTGCAACAACCAAACAATTAAACATCGAATCAGTAGTGTACCGTTTAGAGATTGATAACGCCACGAGTTAAAACACTGATTTTCTCTCCGGCTATGACAAATGTCATCCCGGAATGTCTTCAAATCAAAAGAAGGTATGAAGTTCATCACGTGTACTCGTTGTGCATTCAATGTGTCTTCTTCTTCCCCCTTGATGGTTTCGAAACTCGGAACCATCAATAAATCGTATGCACATGTACCTGAAAACTCGTGAGAATAATAAATAAGTTGAATTATATATTTTGTGAGAATCAGCTGTTGATCGAAAATCTCTATTCATAAACTCTCCATGGCTATCTTTACCAACCCACTTGAAAGAAATTTGAAGTGACCACTGAAAGAATGAACCGGATACATCAAATGTGAAACTGAATCCTTCGATCTTGTGACTTAATCTTGCACAATTGTTGAATGAAGAACGGTGGAGAAATCTCTAAGTACTCAATGCATCACTGAAGAAGTCTATAAGCACAACACCTCTTGAAATTATCCACGTCGACTAAGCGCGTGACACTGAGTACAACAATTTAACCCCTTTAAGTGATAGTTATCCGAGACATCTACCATCCACCCCGAACCCGGAAACTAGATAAACAAGTCGTCATTCTAAGATTAAGCACGAGCAAGTTATCTGTTCAAGGATAAAATAAGTACACGCCTTCGAAGAAATTCGTCTCCAATTTCAAATAATAATACTACCCGATTAAACAAATCCGTAGCCACTAAAAATCGCCAAATTTTTCTTGGTCTCGTCAAATAAATTTTGTCACATTTGTCTCGTCATTATCTCGTCACTTTGTCACATAAACTTTTCAATTGGCCATAATTTTGCCAACTAAATGCCACGAATTAGACAAGTAGAAGGCCCCTTCTGAATTAGATTTCAATAGCACTTGTATCACTCGGCCAAGAAAAACAAATGACCTCATCCCAAGCCCATATGCATCCCACCAACAGTATTTCATACCCGGTCCAGATATTTTACTATACCTAAAAATTAGGTATAAAAGACAATAACCCTAACACAATTACCCTAACCCTAAATCCTTAATACCTCCGCCTCTATTCTCTCTTCCAACAGTCAAACTAAAAATTCCAATCAACTTTGTTAACTCCGTCCCCTTCTCATCACCATCTTTAATCTCATCTCAAATTCCTCTCATAAAAACGAATCACAAAACCCCTTTCTTTAACAATCTCAATCAAAATATAGCTTCGATTCATTTCGAATTGAACACAAATCATACGAGTCCTTTGATCCTTGACGAGATGGACACGGCATCAAGATCAATTTAAATTGATCTCGGGTAGGTGTAATATGATGAGTGCATGTCTTTAATTTAAACGAATCAAAGAGAGAAAATAACATAATTGTTATGGGTCTCTCTTTAAATTCGAAAATTAATAAGGGGCTTATACCTCGACAGAGATTTGTGATGAATGATTTCATGTTGGTTTTTGTGTTGATAAACGAAATAATAAAAAATTGATTGAAACACTCTTGTTATCAATCTATCTGTTATTTCGTAAATTAATTACAGATTTATGATGATGATGTTTTGGTTTTGTGTAGATCTTTGATGATCTTTGAAACGAAAACATAGACTGAGATCAATTACTTTTCTGTTTGAGTTTAGATTTGAAGGGATTAGGAGAAGAAGGGCTAAGGTAGATTAATGGTGTTGTGGGGTTATAAGGTTGGATGTGTTATGTTGGACTCAGTGAGTAAACTGGGTCAACTCGGTAATTACTGAGTTGACTCGGTTGCGATGGTGTTGGTCAAGTGTTAAGCTTAAACTTCATGGTCATGTATTTGTTAAACTGCATCGTAGTAAAAAAGGTATAGCCATCGCAGTCAAGTTTCACACCCATCGCAATAGTCTATCTTTTTAAACCGATCGTAGTCTAAAAAGATTTTTGTCCATCGCAGTCTTAACTAGTGAACCCATCGCAGTCAAAAAAATTATTTCCATCGCAGTCTTAACTAGTTAACCCATCACAGTCAAAAGATTTGACCATCGTATAATGATGTCCCATCGCGATGGTACCCATCGCAATGGGGCCATCGCAGTGGTACCATCGCAGTGGTACCATCGCAGTGGTACCATCGCAGTGGTACCATCGTATTCTACCCATCGCACTCAATGCGATGTACCATGAAGCTGAAATCTTATCCAAAAAAAAATGTCCTTTTTCCCGATTTATCAGGATCTGTGAATTTCTAGGTAAAACTTATCTTCATCTTAAAAAATGCAAACAAAAGAACCCATAACTAGGACAGATATAAAAATTTGACTATTTGACCAGAGGGATGTGAATACCAGCAGATATGACTGTGATTTGTAACCAGTTGTGAACCACTAAAACCAGATATGACAAGATATAAAACCAGGTCTAAAAAATGAAACCAGGGACTTAAAAAGATGACAACTTTTGACCATGAGAAAACTCACTTTGACCCAGATATGAGACGAGATGAGACAACGTTTCTTTTTAGACATATTGTGACAAAAGAACAAGAAGATCAACGTGACAAGAAAATGATACATACGGACCAAAAAAAAAAATTTAGACCACCTAAATCGAAAACAAGAACACGATCCAAGGATTGAACCGAGGCTCTGATACTAATTGTTGATTTGATTTTATCTAATCCGGTGGTAGATGGTAGTGGTAGCCATTGTTGAAGCTTAGAGAGAGAGTGGTTGTGTGTGTAAAGAGAAAGAAAGGAAAATGTAATAAAATGAAAAAGAAACACAATCAACACCCCTCCTTGGAAGCCTAGGAGGGGTATATATAGCCACACACCATACACTTAACTATACATTGTACCTAGTCTAGTCTAAGTGTGTGTGACTATGATAACTATTGGGAATTCTTAAATGTCGTCACATAAAGTGAATTTCTAATAGTTTCCTACGAAACAAAAGAAAGAAACTGGCAAAAAAGAAAAACTTGTTCTAATGTGTGAAGGGGAATCCTATTTATAGGAGATGTGGTTGGTTGGTGAGTGGGCTTTCTTCTTTCTTTTTGTCTTCTCGTCTTTTCAGTAAAGTTGACGTTTTCGATTCTGATTCGGGATTTGTCGATGAATAAATTCAACTCGTCTTTAAATTTCTTCGTTTAATAGACTTGAGTTCTTCGACATATGTAAATCTTCCATCTTTGGTCCTTTTCTTCGATAAATCTTCAAATAGGCCCATTGACTTCAAATCTTTTGCATCTCTTGGACAATAGACTTCGTCTTGAGTCTCTTTCTTTGATAAAACCCGTGCAAGCCCACGTTTTCTTCAATATTTATCCAGTTGGCTCTGAAAACACAACAAACACACAAACCACGCATAATTCCAAACAAATGATATTAAATACGCGTTTTGATCTCGTTTTAGCAAGAAATAAGTGGTAAAAGGATGGGTGTTTTCACACTTATCAAATCCCCTACACTTGACCATTGCAATGCCCTCATGCAATGCATTAATTTTAAAGCACGGTTTACATTTCTCATCATAAATAACCCACCTTGGCCTTTATTAAATTCTAAACACTAGGGAAACCAAAAGAACAAAACAAGTAAAGAATTCAAAGACTTACATTGGGGTTTTAGGTTGTCATGAATGTTCATCATTCTCAAGTTTCACGTTCCCCATACCAAGCTTAAAAACGAGATCATTGTTATTATAAGTTAGCAAACTAACACGAACTCATGTGGCCCAATTATTCACTTAGACTCCCTTATTCCTAGGCGTATCACTTATATTTTATTGTTGTCTTGAATGATCACGAGGATGCATTGTTTGACTTATTTCGATAGTTATTTAAGCTGAAAACAGAGTGGGACGATTTAATCAATAGTTAGCTAAAGGACAAAATCTTTTAAAACTGCTTCTCAGGACCTCATAAAGTTCATATCTTGGCATAACTCGCTTCACGATTTGAGACCTTTCTCGGACCGATATTTGGCAGCGACTTCATACTTCAAATCTTTGAGAGACGTTCTTGAAATTATGGTCTTCTTTTCATAATAGGAATTTCTTCACTTGAAGTTTTGAGAGATTCTTTATATTTGGACCACGACTTCTTCATTTTTCTCCAATCTTTATTTTGGACTTTGATATACAACGATCCGCCTCCTTTTAGGACTTGGATCTATTTATCCTCATACCTTGCTAGGGTCTTTTCAGATAGACTTCTCCATGATCTTTTGGGGAGTACTTGCTTTTCGTCTTGTGTCTCGATCCTTCATATTGATCTTTGATAAATGATTCTTCACATCACTTTTGGATCTTTAGCAACAAACTGTAGCCCTCATGCCTTGTTAGGGCCTTTTCGGACTCGCCAATCTTCGCATCCCGCTTCAATAAGTTATGCATTGGCTATGAACTCTAATTAATACCGAGCAACTTTTAAACGATCTTGTGCTAGAAGCTAAGTAACTTTTCAAATCGTACAACCTTATTTATTGCAGATAAATTTATTAGCAAGCGATGGGAGAATAGGCTTATAATCAACTCACATAAATTCACAAAAGAATACCAAACTTATAATTGACTCTATCATCTCTCGTTCTCCACAATTTAAAATCTCAAGGAATGAGACTCGTGGATGCTTAGCCAATTAAATCAAAGTTTTGGGTTTTCGAGTCATCTATAGGATCTTGCAAATTCTTAGACTTTTCAAGTTTAGAAATCGCATTTTAAAGTTCCCTTGATAAACGACTCTCTAGGATCAATTATAGGAACTTGCGAAAAGTTCTTGTTCTTAACCCGTGAGAGTTAAGACCTTCGCGTTTTAAAGTTCCCTATATAAAAGCCTAGCAAAACTCAACTTAAACACGTTAAGGATACTAGCTAGAGTAAACTTAGATAAGTAAACTCAGGTTGAGTTCAAATATTCACGACTTTGAAAAATTTTAAAACCACTTTATTGAACTTTATTTTAACAAGGAAAGAAAATAACCATAACAAAGGAAAATACAACTATACAACTAGGCCAAAATAGATTAAAAAATTTGAAAAATGTCGAATAATCAAATTTTCCGGTTAAAATGAGGACAAATTCATGGAAAAAACCACTTACTTCGATACAAGTCTCCTCTACACTTAATATAAACATTGTCCTCAATGTTTAAGCATGTGGGAAAAGTCTCCCCTACACTTATGACATTGTGCACGTTGGTTAAATCAAGTTAAGGGGGAGACAACTAAAGTGATCAATTTCAAATGTGAGTATGAAAAAAATTGAATCACGATAGTTGAGAGATAGAACTGGATTGCGGATAACACGGGAGCACGGTTCTTCAAAGATTCCAAAAGTGCACTTATCCCTGTAATCACATCACCATACAAACACAAGCAACCTATATAGGCCCCCCTACACTTAGGAGGTAAAATGGAAAGGGATAGATACTCGGGTTGCCTCCCGAGGAGCGCTTGTTTTTGATAACCGAGTCACGAGCCTGACTCGACCCAAAACTAGTTCATGGGAAACGTGGTGAGGGATGAAATCATCTCATGAGAGATGTCCTCACCAAAGTACAACTTCAAACGCTGGCCATTCTCCTTAAAATTGGGCCCATTTGGCTGAGAAATCTCAATGGTGCCATAGAGAAAGACTTTGGCGATGGTGAATGGACCAGACCAGCGGCTCTTCAACTTGCCCGAGAAGATCTTCAACCGAGAGTTAAAAAGTAAGACTTGATCACCAACGTGGAACTCTCGGTTCTTAATCCTTGCATCATGGATGATCTTGGTCTTCTCTTTGTATATCAATGAGTTCTCGTAAGCTTCATTCCTCAATTCATTAAGCTCATTGAGTTGAATCTTGCGAAGATCACCGGCTTTGTTGATGTCGAAGTTAGCCCACTTCAAGGCCCAATATGCCTTATGTTCCAGCTCGATAGGGAGGTGGCATGCCTTCCCGTACACAAGACGATAAGGTGTACAACCGATCGGAGTCTTATAGGCGGTACGGAAAGCCCACAAAGCATCGTCTAACTTATCGGCCCATGCGGCACGATGCTCTCCCACAGTACGCTCCAAAATTCGCTTCAATCCACGGTTGGAAATCTCGGCTTGACCATTGGTTTGGGGATGATAGGCGGTGGAAAGACGGTGATTGACACCATACTTAGCCATGACTCGTGCAAATTGATCATTGCAAAAATGAGTCCCGCGGTCACTGATTATAGCACGAGGAACACCGAATCGAGCAAAAAGTTGCTTCAAAAAGTTCACAACCACCCTCACATCATTCGTTGGGAGAGCCTTAGCTTCAACCCATTTAGAAACGTAGTCAACAGCTACGAGGATGTACTTGTTCCCTTTAGATGATGGAAATGGCCCCATAAAGTCGATGCCCCATACGTCAAAGATTTCACACTCTTGGATGAAATATTGAGGCATCTCATCTTTATGTGTGATCTTGCCTTGTCTCTGGCAAGCATCACAATGTTTAACCATGTCGTGAGCGTCACGATAAATGGTGGGCCAATAAAATCCAGAGTCGAATACTTTCTTCGCGGTGTAATTGGGACCAAAGTGACCACCGGTGGGTCCTTTATGGCAAGCGTCAAGGATTTGTACCGCTGTCGGCCCATCAACACATCGACGAATGACAAGATCCGCACATTGTTTGAAGAGGTAAGGGTCGTCCCAGAAATAATGTTCAATGTCTTTAAAGAACTTTTTCTTTTGTTGGGACGTTAACCCTTCCTTGAGAATTCCACCCGCTAAGTAGTTTGCAATGTCCGCAAACCACGGGGTGTCATCGAGATTTGGATTGATAGAGATTAAGGCCTCAAGGGGAAAAGAGTCATTGATCTCTTGATTCAGATGATCCCCTTGATAAGGATCCTCAAGTCTACTTAGATGATCCGCGGCTAGGTTTTCAGCACCCTTCTTGTCACGAATTTCGATTTTAAATTCTTGAAGGAGCAAAACCCAACGAAGAAGTCTTGGCTTAGAATCTTGCTTAGTCAACAAGTACTTCAACGCGGAATGATCGGTATACACGATGGTGGTAGAAAGGACAAGATAGGGGCGGAACTTTTCAAAAGCATACACTACAGCTAAAAGCTCTTTTTCGGTAGTGGTATAATGCAATTGAGCCCCCGTCATTGTCTTGCTAGCGTAATGGATTGGTTGGAAGTGTTTGTTCACTCTTTGGCCCAAAACTGCTCCAATAGCAAAGTCGTTAGCATCACACATCAACTCAAAAGGTAGCTCCCAATTAGGGGTAACCAAGACCGGTGCCTTAGTTAGCTTATCCTTAAGAAGATTGAAGGAGTCAAGAAACTCTTTGGAAAAGATAAAAGGAGTATCTTTTTCCAAGAGGTGGGTCATCGGGCGAGCGATTTTAGAAAAATCTTGAATGAATCGACGATAGAAGCCCGCATGACCAAGGAAACTTCTCACACCCTTAACGGTTAAAGGTGGAGGCAATTTTGCAATAACATCGACTTTAGCACGGTCCACTTCAAGACCGGCTTTGGAGATTTTGTATCCAAGTACAATGCCTTCTTTTACCATGAAATGGCATTTTTCCTAATTTAGAACAAGGCGAGTGTCTTCACACCGCTTAAGCATACGTTCTAAATTGGCAAGGCAAGCAGAGAAAGAATCACCATAAACCGAGAAATCATCCATGAAGACTTCCATAGTTTCTTCAACCATGTCATGGAAGATAGCCATCATACACCTTTGAAATGTCCCAGGAGCATTGCATAAGCCGAAAGGCATTCTTTTGTAGGCAAATGTTCCATAAGGACAAGTGAATGTGGTTTTCTCTTGGTCTTTGGGATCGATGGGAATTTGAAAATACCCGGAGAAACCGTCTAAAAAGCCGTAATAGTCATTACCCGCTAGACGTTCAAGCATTTGGTCCATGAAAGGAAGGGGAAAATGATCCTTTCTCGTAGCATCATTGAGTTTGCGATAGTCTATACAAACTCTCCACCCTGTAACGAGACGAGTAGGAATCAACTCGTTGTTTTCATGGGAACAACGGTGATTCCGCCCTTCTTAGGCACACAATGGACGGGACTAACCCACGGTGAATCCGAGATACGATAGATCATTCCCGCATCAAGAAGTTTGATAACCTCTTTTTTGATTACGTCATGGATCTTAGGATTCACCCTTCTTTGGCTTTGAATAGTGGGTTTAAAGTCGTCCTCCATGAGAATTTTATGTGTGCAAAAGTGAGGATCAATTCCACGAATATCGGAGATTTTCCAAGCAATCGCTTTCTTGTGATTCTTTAGCACGGCGATAAGTCGGGATTTTTCTTCTTCTTTCAAGTCCTTAGCGATGATGATGGGTGACTTCTTGTTGTCTTCAAGGAAAACGTACTCGAGATGAGACGGTAGGTCCTTAAGCTCTAAATCCAAACGATTTTCGATGGAAGGCATAGTCAAATTTGGTTCATCGATAGAGATATCCTTAGGAGATGGTGGAGAAATATGGTCCTCATTGAGAAGTTTCTCAATGGTACGAATGTCTTCATCCCAATTGGAGGGAGAATCGTCATATTTTAAGTCCACATCTCCCAAAGTTGCTTCAAATTCTTTCAAGATGAAATCAATTTCTCCAAATGGAGTTAGTGATGGAGCAATAGAGGCAACGGTCTCAACAATGGGTAGAGAAGAAGAACCACTTTTACAAGCGTCTTTGAAATGTTCCTCACAAGCCTCATCAAGAACATCAATAAAATTAACACTCTCGTTTTCTGAAGGCTGCTTAGAAAGTTTACCCATATTGAAGACGATTTTATCGTCACCAACTCTCATGATTAATTCGCCCGCGGCTACATCAATGAGAGTGCGGTCGGTCCTCAGGAATGGACGTCCAACGATTAATGGAACACGGGGGTCCATCTCGTAGTCAACGACAACAAAATCCGCCGGAAAGGTGAATTTGTCGACACCGACGAAGACATCTTCAGCTATCCCCACTGGATAAGCAACCATACGGTTAGCTAATTCCAAAGTCATTCGTGTGGGGACTAGCTCGGGGAGAGATAATTGCTTCAAAACACTTAATAGCATTAAGTTAATACTAGCACCTAGATCGGCTAGGGCCATGCAATTATCTACTCCTGGGAAGTTGCAAGGAATCAAGAAACGACCCGGATCACCAAGTTTGGTTGGTAATTTCCTTAAGAGCACTGCGGAGCAATTCTCATTAAGTTGGGTCTGAGCAATATCGAGAAGTTTCTCCTTATCACTGAGAATATCTTTAAACATTTTAGCATATTTGGGCATGTGAGCGAGAGCCTCAGCAAAGGAGATATTGAAATTCAGTTGTTTAAACATCTTGAGAAAGTTAGAAACCTGAATATCATCCTTGTTCTTCAATTTCTCTTTCCTCAAACTTGAAGGATAAGGTATATTGGGTTGAGATGAAGGCTTTGGAATGGAATTCTCACTCACATCCTTGGGTGGTGGAGGGGTAGAAGTAGAAGGTGGTGGAATTGGAGAAGTAGAAGTTGGAGGATCAGAAGATGGAGGATTCGGAGAAGGAGACTCGTTTTCCTTTGTCACAATCACCGGTGTAGGTGTAGGAAGCTCGGGTTCCTTTAAACCTTTTCCACTGCGAGTGGTGATTGCTTTCATCTCCCATCTTGGATTAGCAACGGTGTTACTCGGAAGAGAACCCGATCCAGAGGCTTGATTACTTCGGAAGAAACTAGCCATCATGTTCCTTAAGTCATTCGTTTGACTTGCCAAAGTGTTTCTCATATCAGCTCGAAGATCATTCCCTTGCTTCACCATATCTGCTTTCATGTTGGCCATTTCCCGCTGAAGATTTTGCACGATCACATCATTAGTCCTCATGTAGGTTTCAACATCTTGGTGTAATGCGGTGGGTTGGTTGGGAGGAGGAGCATGGTAGGCGGGTGGTTGATAAGCAGGTTGTTGGTAAACTTGGTTGTTTCTTTGAGGTGGATATGGGTTTCTTTGGTTTTGATATGGAGTTGGAGCACATGGTTGGTTTTGATTGTTGCGATTGAGGTTGTTTGGGTTTTGTGGGGGAAAACCGGGTGGTGAAAGAAAGTTGTTTGAGCGATAGCTGAGCAAGTTGCGGTCACCTTGAGGACGTGCTTGATAGCCTCCCGTGGAATAGTTACCGTTGGCGGCATACACATTTTCTGGATTGTCATGAGTCGAAGGACAATCGGTGTATGAGTGAGATCCCCCGCATATATCACATGATTGAGTCAGAGCACTAGTTTGGGCAGTGATAGCTTTGGTATTGTTGGCGGCTTGGAGAGCAAGTGATTCAACAAGCGAAGTAAGCTTATCAAGTCTCTTGTCGCTCTCATTAGTGCTAGCACTAGCCACATTGGTCCGAACACTCTTGGTTTGCACTCTAGACTTGTTCTCAATAATATCCCAAGCGGCATTAGAAGACTTAACCAAAAGATTACCCCCCGAGGCACTATTTAGTGAATCTTGGTCATTCATGCTTAAACCATTGTAAAAAGTATTAATTTGGTGCACTTTGGTAAAACCATGTTGTGGGCACTTTCTTAAAAGTTCTTTAAAACGGTCCCAAGATTCACTAAAAGTCTCATCATACTTTTGTTCAAAAGTAATGATTTCATTCCGCAAAGCGGTAGTACGAGAGGGTGGGAAAAAGTAGTTGATGAATTTGGTCTCTAAATCCGTCCACGTAAGAATACTTTGTGGCGGTTCCTTATCAAGCCAATGCTGGGCTTGTCCCTCTAAGGAGAAAGGAAAAAGTTGCAAGCGAATTACCTCTTGTGAAACCCCATTATACTTAACCGTATTAGTGAGTTGAAGAAACCTCTTAATATGGTCATGAGGATCATCAATTGAACGCCCCATAAATGGTTGAGCAGAGACCATTTGAATGAAGCCGGATTTGAGCTCAAAGTTGTTGGCTCCAATCGTGGGTATGACAATAGCATCGTGGTTTCCCTCTACATGTGCTTGCAAAAGTTCGATCATTGGACGATTGTCCGGTAGAGGTTCATTGTTGTCATTATTCATGTTGGGTTGAGGTGGATTATTATTATTGTTGTGTACACCGGCCATGTCTAAGTTATCGAGAGTCTCGGGCTCGGGATAAGACGTTGATCGAGTGCGCATACACCTGCAAAAGAAATAACAAAGCAAAAATATTTTTGGTTTTTTATGTTTTTTTATTTTTTTTTTATTTTTTTTTTTAATTTTATATTTTTTTAGGATTTTTGAAAAGTTTTAAGCAAGGAAAATAACGTTCAAAGATGAACGGATCCCAAAATCCAACGCGTCTCTCACTAGAAACCTTTAATCTTAACGAAAAGAGCCGGCAGCGGCGCCATTTAATACAAAGCTTTTGGCTAAGTATACAATATTATCGTCCGATCTCTTCGAATTGATTACCGATTAAAAGTGCGACTCAATTGTTCTTGGTGGAAAGTAAAAGGGGATTGGTTTTCTATTCTACTAAAAAGGATTAAATGCGTAAAGTGATAAAAAGAAACTAAAAGCAGTTAATAAAAACAATTTAAAATAAAGCTTGAATTGAATTAAAATTAAACAGCAAAATAGTAAAATACCATTACTTGCAAAACCACTGATTCAGAATAATTGCTTGATCCGGAATAAAATTACTTCATTCGGAATATAAACTCATGCGGAATAAATAAATAACCTTCATTCGGAAAAATAGCTCATGCGGAATAATCAGCTTATTCGGAATAAAATGTTCATGCGGAATAATAACTTGGTTCGGAATAACTTATGGTTCATTCGGAATACTTCTTCATTCGGAATACTTCTTCATCCGAAATAAATTGTGTTCCTGCGGAATAAATGAAAAACAGCTCATTCGGAATTATCTTGCTCATCCGGAATAAATCACTTCGTTCGGAAAAACTTTGCTCATTCGGAATAATAGCTGACTCGGAATAAATCGTTCATGCGGAATAAATACTCATCCGGAATATAAGTGCTCATCTGGAATACTTACTCGTTCGGAATAAAAAAGGAAATCAGTTGGTTCGGAAATTGCTTGGTTCGGAATTTTTAAGAGAAAAACATTCGTTCGGAATAATTAAGTAAATGCTTCGTTCGGAATAAATGCACTCATCCGGAATAATTATTGAAAAGCTTTATCCGGAATATTCGTTCATCCGGAATATTTGAAAAGAAAGCACTTGATCCAGTTCACCCGGAATAAACCCTTGATCCGGAATAAATTAACTCATCCGGAATAATTGACAAAAACACTTGGTTCGGAATCTGGGGAAGTTAAAGACGCGAAGAACAGGGGAAAAAGTAAAGAACGAATTTGAACCAAAATCAACAAAGTTTTCACCAAAGATTAAACCAAACTAACCCTAATCATCTACTAATGATAAACATCAAATCAAATCAACAAACACACAAAACCCACTTACTTTTAAAGATCAAAATCAACAAAATAAAAACTTAAAACTTAAGATCAATAAGAAAAGAAGAACAAGATTAAAGGAAGACTTGTATTGAAAGATTAAGGTTTAACAAACAAAAGGAAAGATTAAAACATACAAGATTTGTGAATTCAACAAGGATGAAAAATCACCAATACCTTAATGGTGTTGGTTTCCTACGAAACAAAAGAAAGACACTGGAAAAAAAGAAAAACTTGTTCTAATGTCTGAAGGGGAATCCTATTTATAGGAGATGTGGTTGGTTGGTGAGTGGGCTTTCTTCTTTCTTTTTGTCTTCTCGTCTTTTCAGTAAAGTTGACGTTTTTTATTCTGACTCGAGATTTGTCGATGAATAAATTCAACTCGTCTTTAAATTTCTTCGTTTAATAGACTTGAGCTCTTCGACATATGTAAATCTTCCATCTTTGGTCCTTCTCTTCGATAAATCTTCAAATAGGCCCATTGACTTCAAATCATTTGCATCTCTTGGACAATAGACTTCGTCTTGAGTCTCTTTCTTTGATAAAACCCGTGCAATCCCACGTTTTCTTCAATATTTATCCGGTTGGCTCTCAAAACACAACAAACACACAAACCACGCATAATTCCAAACAAATGATATTAAATACGCGTTTTGGCCTCGTTTTAGCAAGAAATAAGTGGTAAAAGGATGGGTGTTTTCACACCTATCAACCTCCAAAACGAAATTGGAGGAAATAAACTCCATATTGACAACGAGCAAAACTTATGAATTTTGCAACACTTCCGAAAATAATCCTTATAGCTACCAGTTACGTTTAGCGTTAGATTATTCCACAGAGATGCACTAGATTCATAATAATTTCCTGGTATCTAAAGTCTAAGGATAACGATTTATGTTTTACTTAATAACAAAGATCCATAAAGTAATAACATATAATTGTGATAAGTCCTATATTCGATTCATCGAATATCATCCAAAATTGATCAATATACTTTTAAGTATTCTCTGTCACTATTTTGATTTGTCTTAGTTTAATAATATTCCCATATTATTAATCGACAACGGACTTTAGCATAACTTTTATTCATGGATTAAAACATGTAAAATAGGATACACTTATTAAATAATAGAAATAAACGAAACCCAATCTTTATTTCAGTATATAATAATGTCATAACTGAAGGTTTATTAGTATCATAACAATTATATAAAACCCTAAACGAGATCAAAGGACATATATCGGAAGCGATTTAACAAGATCATAATAATAACACAATTATAATTAATTGAATTAGGGTTACATACCTTTACGCTAAAGCAATTCCACAAGACGAAGAACAAATCACCGATTCGGGTTTAAACCGTATATACCAAGATATAGTCTAATGTAGGACTACATTACGTTCTTGTACACACGTAATACAACGAGATAACCATGATTCTAGCACGTGAAAACAGAGCTACAACGCTTGTAATTAATCTACCAAACAACCCTAGAGAGGGGCTAGGACTAGATTACGTATACAATCGATCAACCAAGAAAACCAACCGAAAACCCTTCCTTGGTGGGGAGTGGCGATCGACCAAAGAGAAAGAAGGGGAGAAAGATTATTGTTGTGTGATTATGAGGGGATTCGGAGGTGTATTTATAGGCCTTAACATCTTATAGCCCAAGATAAATATAAGGCAACAATTGCCCCCCCCCCCCCTTTGGCTTGACCGACGGTCGAACACCCCCAAGGGGTGTTCCAGAAGCTTCCGTCCTTCTTTCCTTTAGTATACATTCTATATATTTATTTAACGCTCGTTATAACTTAACTATTAATTAATTAACGATCGTTAAGGTTTATGTGTTACTTGCTCGGTTAAATTAATAAATACATAAATATATTTATTAAATTAATTAATAAATACAATAAATATATTTATTAATTATATTAACTCTTTACGTATTGTGTGCAATCCCATAATCTCGAGTTCGATCCTATTACACGACTATTAAATATAAGTTCATAAACTTACAGCTCCCACTTGGACATATTTCGAATATCATGATTACATTGACTAGCGTCTAGTTACACTAGCAATGCCTCTGGTACAACTCGAGTAAGGTCTCATGGAAAAATCCTTTTAACGATTCTGCATCGTTATTATTATACTTTTATTTCTAATTTAACGTTAATAAGGATATGGATCTCAGTCATTCCTTTCATTAACCATTTTGTTTCTCGTTCACATATTCAGCAAGATTACCAAAACAAAGTTGGGTGTGGCCACACAAACATCTTACTAATCCCACGAAGGGCCCAGCTGTATTAAACTCCAAAACGAAATTGGAGGAAATAAATTCCATATTGACTACGAGCAAAACTTATGAATTTTGTAACACTTCCGAAAATAATCCTTATAGCTACCAGTTACATTTAGCGTTAGATTATTCTAAAGAGATGCACTAGATTCATAACAGTTTCCTGGTATCTCAAGTCTAAGGATAACTATTTATGTTTTACTTGATGACAAAGATCCATAAAGTAAAAACATATAGTTGGGATAAGTCCTATATTCGATTCATCGAATATCATCCAAAATTGATCAATATACTTTCAAGTATACTCTATCACTATTTTGATTTGTCTTAGTTTAATAATATTTCCATATTGTTAATCGACAACGGACATTTAGCATAACATTTATTCATGGATTAAAACATGTAAAATAGGATACACTTATTAAATAATAGAAATAAACGAAACCCAATCTTTATTTCATTATATAATAATGCATAACATCATTTTTCCGAATACTAATCACAGATTTATTACATGATTTCGCTAGCTAGTTGCAGCCCAATCGATTTGGCATGCTTAACTACCTTTGGTCTAGGCAAAGCCTTAGTCAAAAGATCTGCTACATTATCATCTGTGTGAACTTTTATCAATTTGATTTCCCGAGCTTCAACTTGTTCTCGGACGTAGTGATATCTACGCATAGAGTGTCTGGCGCGTTTCATGACTCCAGGGTCATTGGTAAATATTATTGCGGCATAATTGTCACAATACATATCAATAGGTTCTTTAACTGAAGGCATCACTCCAAGATCTTCAATAAACTTCCTAATCCAAACAGCTTCCATTGCAGCTTCTGAAGCAGCCATGTACTCATATTGAGTAGCATGCATTGCAATCGTTGTTTGTTTATTGCTCTTCCAGTCAACTACTCCTTCATTGATAACAAAAACGTAACACGTCTGAGACTTCGTATCGTCTTTGTCACATTGCCAGGACGCATCATAGAAACCTATAACATTCAGTTCTGTGTCTGGTTTTCCACCATATACCAAAAACATATCTTTCATACTCCTCAAATACTTTAGAATATGTTTAATAGCAGTTCATTGGAGCTTCCCTGAATTCTGTTGGTATCTACTGACCAAGTTCTGAGCATACGCCACATCAGGCCTTGTGCATCTAACAACATACATTATAGATCCTACAGCCGAAGCATAAGGCACCTTCTGCATGTATGCCTCATTTTCAGGAGTTGATGCATCCATCTCATGACTCAGATTATGCTTAAATTCCACAGATTGAAAACCTTTTTTGGAATTATGCATATTATACTTCTTCAAAATCTTATCTATATAAGCATCTTGACATAGACCTATTAACCGTATTTTCCTATCCTGATAGATCTTAATTCCCAGAATGTATGCAGCTTCTCCTAAATCCTTCATAGAAAAACATTTACCAAGATAATCCTTAATAGCTTTAGGTCTTGGAATGTTACTCCCCATGATTAATATGGCATCAACATATAGGACTAGGAATACTACATCACTCCCACTAGCTTTGCGATACCACATGGCTCATCACGATTCTGAGTATATCCAAACTTTTTGATTTCATCATCAAATATTTTATTCCATTGACGTGATGCTTGCTTCAAACCCTAAATGGACCTTTGGAGTTTGCACACATGTCCTGGATTCTCAGGATCAACATACCCTTATGGTTGTTGCATATAGATGTGTCCATCAAAGCAACCATTCAAGAAGACGGTTTTAACATCCATTTATCATATCTCATAATCATAGTATGCTGATATATCTATGAGAATACTAATAGCTCTTAAGTCTGATGTAGGAGAAAATGTCTCCTCGTAGTCTATGCCAAAAGTTTGAGTAAAACCTTTAGCTACTAAACAAGCTTCATAGGATTGTACTTTTCCGTCCATGTTGGTTTTTTCTTGTATAACCACTTATGTCTCACTACTTTAGCATCTGGTGGTGGTTCTACAAGAATCCAAACATCGTTTACTTTCATGGATTTCATTTCCTCATCCATAGCAACCATCCACTTATCCTTCTCAGGATCAAGTATGGCGGATTTATAATTAGCGGGTTCACCAAGATCCCCTAACTCATCATCATCCTCTATGTTAGGACACATGCTATATGCTTTTTAATCCTTTTGGGTCTACGCAGAGGAACTAATGCTAGTGGAACCGCCAGACTTTCTGGTTCTACAGGAATTATATCGCTAGTATTTTGAGAAGGTAATGTATCTATATGACTCTCCTCAAGATCATAATTTCTCCCACTAAATTCTTGATTTACAAGATCAAATTCAAGGAAGTCTCCATACCTAGCAACAATCACTTTGTTCTCAGGTGGATAATAAAAGGGGTTTAAGGTATAAAATAGCTACGTAGTTTTTTAAATGTAACGATATGATACGTGTACTTTTTTATTATCTATATGGTACGTCTACTATTTAGTTCGTGTCAATATGGCCACTTTTTGACTGGTAACTGGTAAAACCGGCTAACATGTGCGACGTGACAATATTTTTCCTTTTTATTATTTATGGCTGCATACGTGTAAATTAAATATGGCCATATATAACCCCACCTTTTCCACCAAATCATTCATAACACTTTCACCCAGATTTCCCCAAATCAAACCGAACACTAATTTTTTCTAATGTTCAATTAATCAAAATTAACAATAGCAATGAAGAGAATATCAATTACTGATTCGTGGTCACTAATGCCTTTGCAATCGAGCGATTCTGGTATCTTTGAAACCCAGTTTCTGAATAATTTGTCAAACAAGCTTTCAGTCGAATTGGAGTTTGAAGCAAGTTTAGCTCCCTTCTATGTTTCGTTTTTGTTAAAGTCTTCATCAAATGGTGAAAAAAATGAAATTAGATGAATTGGAGGCACCCTTTCAGCTGTTGTTGAAAAGTTGCATCACTTCAAGGATTTGGGTGTGAATGTGATTTTATTAGAGCCGATAGCTCCGTTCGATAAGCAAAAAAGGACCATTCCATTAATTTTCACCGCAGAACTCGTATGGCGCACCTGGTGTAAAACCTGAGAATTTCAGGTTTTGACTTGTGAACATTATGTACGTCACTTCATGATATCTAAATATTTTATACCAATTATTCTTTGCATGAATCATTTGAACCATCTCATGCATTTCATAAGCATGCATCATTTTAACATTACAGCAATCATATCACAATTTTACTGTGACTATGCATTTTTATCACAAAAGTGTGACTACATTCATATGATTATATTTCAGTAATCATACAATGACCTAATATAAAGGACCTTGAGTCTTTTGAAACATATGATCACTTGCATGCATCCCACTGATTTTTCTCCAAGAACAACGTCATGATCACAGTATATGACTAATTTCCTATTTATAAATATATAAGCAATGGTGTATTTAAATAAGATATATATATATATATATATTTTTACAGTAAATGATTTCAGACAACCCTAACTATCACTTTTACATATGATTATTTAATAAATCATACTATGAACATATTTTATACGTAAACGTACTAATATAACTACCTAGGGACCATTCTTTCACCAAAGGCACTAAACGTAACTTGAACACTTAAAACCCGGGCTTACTCAATTTACTATAACTTAAAATCAGTTGACACACGTGTTTAACCCGACTAATGAGCAAAACGAACCCAAACCCATTCATACCCGTATATAAACATAAAACAACAAACCTTTTTCACTAAAACATTTTTATTCACTTAAACTTTTATAACTTAACATTACATTTCACCTAAACCTTACAACTTTTATAACTTAACATTTATTTTTAAAACTTAATACACTAAACTTGATTTTCCCTCCCTAACCATTACCAAAACCGCCGGTTTTGGTTTTACTATACTAAAACAATGGGTAAAGTGTACAAATGTGCATTTAAGGAATGTACTTAGAGATGATTAAGGAAGCTAAGATGCATCCCTCTTGTTTCCTTGGTCTTAGCCGTGTAACCTCCCCACACCATACACACAATTTGTACAAAACTTGAACCATTATTACCTACACATCTTCCCATTCCTTGGAAACCTCAAAATGCCACGGTAGACACCCAAAACCTACCAACCTTGTACATTTTCGGGGCATTTAAGGTTTAGTACCTTTTGGTACAAAACAAAGCTAGCAAGATCTTGTCATCTCTCTCTCTTGCCGTGTCTCCTTCCCTAGCCACTCCTCTCTTGCCTCACATTTGAATAAGTATAACCTCAAGACACATATTACTCTCCCTCACCACAAAACACTCGGATCAACTCTCACAAAACACCTAGACTAAACAAAACTCAAGCTATCACATTTACTACCCGAATCTAGCATTGAAGACTTGAAGTAAAGTCTCCTAAGACTCGTTTGATTATAAGCCGCCTCATTATCACCTCTTTTCGTCTACATTTTGCCAAAACAAGTAAGCATGAACTTCCCTATACTTTTCCTTATTCATTTTCGCGTTTTCATGCATTCCCATGATAAACCTAATAAGGTTAGTATACATGCACACGTAAAAAGCTCATACTCACCCTCTAAACAACTTGTAACTCGCGGCATAGATTAAATTTGGAGAACCTTACATGATGAATCCTTAAAAATAAGTATATGTGAATCTATAGGTGCGTTAGCTTATCCTTTTGCCTTAAAAACGTATATAAGCCGAGAACTAATGAGAGCTTTAAGCTAGTTTTTCTAATCCCATAAATCATATTGAACTAGTTATGAATTATACTAGTCACCCTAAGTTAAAATCATTTTTAGCCGAATGTACCTTAGGAAAATATAAGCTCACTAATATAAGCCGAATACTTAAAGCCTTAAAATAAGCCCATAAGCCTCCAAAACATTAAGCTTAGAAGTAATATAAATATAAGCCAAAAGTTATATAAGCTCATGTGTGGAATTAATATAAGCCGAAACTATAAGCTCATGTGTAAAAGAAATATAAGCCGAACCTATATAAGCTCATGGGTAATAAAAGCCGAAACTATATAAGCTAGTGGTAATAAATAAATATAAGCCGGATTTTTATAAGCCCATTAGAAATTAACAAGCCCAATAGTGAAAACTAATAAATACAAAGTTACCACAAGATTTTTACCAAGCCCAACCTCATTCTACCTTAACCGGATATTAAATGGGCCGTGTAGCCCATTAAGGAAAATAAGTGTTTTCTTTTTGTGCCGATTGTGTAATATGGTGAAAGATTGGACCCAAAGTGGAAATATTAAAATTTCAACCTTATTTACTATTTTACTACACGGTAAAAATTTACTTAGCTTGGTAAAATTAATTAACTATGGTAAAACTTAAACTAAACCAAACCGTGACCCTTGTTGGGCCATTAAAGCCCAATAAGCTTAAACATACACAAACCGTGACCTTAATGGGCCACTTTGGCCCGTTTGATTTAAAAGAGTGACTTTTTGGGCCATTTGTGTCAAGTCCCAAAAGATATGGCCAGTTTTGCGAAACAAGAAAAATCCTAAATCATTTTCGTGACTATATAACAATACAAGGGTCGTTTATGATGTTTTTGAAACTCAAAGGATACCAAAAATCAAACCGTGTGTAATAATAAAATACAAGGACCATTTGTGTCATTTTTGAAACTTTAACCAAACCCTAATCCCATTTATTTTTATGCCGTGGGATTGGAGGGGGGTATTTTGCCATTTCCCAAAAGTCTATCAAGCCCTAGGGGCGTTTTTATTAAACGGGATAACCAACAAGGACTAACGAGGTGATAACTTTAACGGATAAAAATATAACAAGATTTCTAAACTATATATTATTTACAAAGTGTAATCCCAATCTAATTATTTACAAAGGGTTATCATAAAACGGATTATTTATATTAAATTACAACTATACGATATTAACAAAATCGTTTAACCATCTCTTTTGTGAAACCTTAAAATCATAATAAGGTATAAAGTTTATTCTTCATTTTAAATTAAATAAAACATGTGGATTTATTTAATTTACCATACCTTTTTCCTTAAACATAAACTCGTACATTAACATATATTATTTCCTTGAAAACAATATATATAAACACATCCTTAATTTATTATGAATAAATTAAGCCAACGTATCAAACTATAAACTGTGATCATGCATTTTTCATATGCACCCATTGTCATGCATAATTATTTCTACATTCACTGAGACATTCAAATTACTTAGGTAATTTCTCCAGTACGTGACTATACTGTGACATCATCCTCATTACCACATTATCACTAAGGTGAGTTCATGGCCCCATCTTTACTGTTTTATAACTGGGGGAGAAAACATGCCAACTTTTATTTTTATGCAAGCATGCACAGACAACAACAATTTATTGCCTACTGTTACCCCATTCCCGTGGACTGTAATAGTTAATAGTGTAGCGCGAAATGTATGGATAGTACTATTCGGGTGTTGACAACACCCGGCCTGTCGTGATCAGCTGTCACGTGATGCTTAGGCCGAGCAGCAGGTTTATGTCATTGTCGGATTAAGGGAAACAAACATCAGGATAGACCCAACGGGCGTACTGAAAATCATGTCTAGCTTCTATTACAGGGCAGTAGGAACTACTGTAGTATTGGGCTGTGATGTCCTGCTACCTTCGTGATGCTTTGCATATTAATACTTTATTTAATTAAACCTGTGAATTCACCAACCTCGTGTTGACCCCCACATTTTTACTTTCATGTTTTCTCAGGAAAGTAAGCAGGTTCATGCATCGGATTCCAGCATTATAGGAAAGCATCATGTTGACCATTGGGCTGGGATATTTAATTCTGTTTTTCAATGAATGTGGTTTTCTTTTGAACAAGATACAATGTGTACGATTAATTCATGTAATATGTATTTGAATGACTTTATGATCATCGCTCTATATGCTATGTGCTATCGATCCACCCAAGTAACACCCCAACTATTATTCCGCTGCATTTGACCAATCTGGGGGTGTTACAGAGAATGGTATCAGAGCGCATAGTTATAGAGAACCAGATCAAAGACTTAAAAATTTTAAGAAATGGAATTTTTAAAAACTGGACTATAACTGAACATAAAAATCAGTTTGAAAAAGAAAAATTGATTTTCGGGAACCTATAAGTTAGGCATATGGCATTATAGAGCATGCATATTATATGAGCTAACTTCACATTGATTTATTTCCTCATGGTAAATAAATCACATAAGTATCTATATTTATACTTTCTACCTCATGGTTAAAAGTTTTTAAACCACATCTCATATGCATCATGAAAACATTTTATGTTGTGTAAGTTGAAAACTTGCTCAAAACTATAAAATATTACTTTCAGATATCATGACGACGCCTACGGTTGTTACTACTTTCGAGGAGCTTATGGTTCCTACCATCACACCCTTATCACCGACATCAGTGTTAGTTGGACCTACATCTGATACGGAGTCCCGAGATGACCAGCAGGACGGGGTCATCATGCTCACAGATTCACCTACTCCTTCACCACCCACTGCACCTCCTACTACACCTCTACTTGTAGTACCTGCATCCCCTCCCAGAGAGGCGGACCAGGTCGTACCTTTCCTACCACCACCACCTTCTGTACCTCGCACTCACCCCACCAGCGTCTTGCCACCTCGTAAGAGGAGGCATGACCCTATCACCGATTCGACCTATGAGGTCGGAGAGGGTTCAGGAGCCGGGCAGGCTAGACTTAGTGCCCTTCAGGCACAGGTCGATGCACTTACAGCCCGACAGGCACAGGACACCACTCTCATTCACTCTCTACTACAGGCGGACCAGCAGGGTCGCGCCGTGCTCCAGGAGAGACTAGACTCTCTCTATTGGGCCATGGCCGGAGAGTCATATACCACCAGAGAGACCATACATTGGCTTTTGGACGAGGTAGCTTACCTTCGTTGCCGTTTAGCTATGTTAGAGAGTCATTCCTACGAGACTCGAGCCGCCGTCTACTCACAGGAGGACACCTTCAGGACCTTCGTGGACCTAGCAGATCTCCGTCACCAGGGGATTACTACAGAGACTGAGCAGCTACGCAGTGCCGACACTACCCGCCAGCAGCAGCTACTTGAGGCGCTGAGATACACCAGAGAGACCCGGAGTGCTGTGATCCGTATGCAGGACAGGCATGCACCACCAGTTGGACCATCTGCACCTGCAGGCAGTCACACTAGTGTAGGGTAGATGTTTAGTTGTACATCATGACAAGCACTGAGTTGCATCTCAGCTCTCATGATTTATCTCTTTTGTATTGTATTTCCTTTTCTGATGTATTTGTAGTACCTAACCTTAGTAGGTAGGATATCTTTTGGTTGTATCACAAACATATGTACCACTATTTCAGACAGGTTGCTATGACCCTGTCTTAGATCGGTTGTACTTATACTATATTATTATTCACAGGAATGATATGCTACTGTTCGTTTGTTTGGTTACATTTATATTATTATGAACTCTTAACGGATTATCAAATTTGTTGTGAATTCTATGCATAGACATTTCCCATGCAGTTTAATATAACCATCTTTTATCAACTAACAAATCTCAGAATTTTCTTATAGAAAATGCCACCAAGACGCGTACGCCCAAACGCCGCTGAAACACCTGCAACAACCATATCTGATGCACAACTCAGAGTACTGATTGAGCAAGGCATTACTGACGCCTTAGCTGCCAGGGAAAACCGCCCCAGCGGAACCCATGGAGACAGTGAAAACTCTAATAACCGCAACCGCGAAGCTCGAGGATGTACTTACCCTGACTTCCTAAAATGCAAACCCTGCTATTTCAAGGGCAAGGAAGGGGTAGTCGAGCTCATGCAATGGTTTGAAAGGACCGAGACGGTATTTCGTATTAGTGACTGCACCGAAGAGAACAAAGTGAAGTTCGCCACTTGTACTCTTTTGGAACATGCACTCACATGGTGGAACTCACAAGTTGCTACCCTCGGACACGATGGAGCCTATGGAATGACATGGACTGCATTGAAGGAAAAACTCACCATGAAATACTGTCCTCGTAGCGAGATCAAAAAGCTGGAGATTGAATTGTGGAATCTCAAGTGCATCAACTTCAATATCACAAGCTACAACCAGAAATTCCAAGAGCTAACCTTGATGTGTACCCGCATGTACCCGAAAACGGCGGATAAGATAGAGAAGTACGTCAGTGGACTTCCCGACTCTGTTCATGACAGTGTGCTTGCATCTCTACCTACTACCATCGAGAGTGCTATCGAGTTTGCCACAGAACTAGTGGACAAACGTGGTCGTGATCATATGACTAGGCAGGCAGAACACAAGAGGAAAGTCGATGATAACTACCGTCATCATCCTCAGACTCAACAGCCCAAGAGGCAAGGCTTAAGTCAAATCTGCAGTGCTATTTCCTCTGGACCACCGCTATACGTGGGAAACAAACCCAGATGCCCCAAGTGCAATTTCCATCACTACTCCACTAATGGATGTAGAAGACCCGAGCAGAGCAATGCACATGTCCCGACCAACCGAAACAATTTCAGTACCAACAACAAGCCCCACAATGGCAACAGACAGAATTCCCGTGGAAGTGGATACCAAGGAAACCGCCAGCTCACAGGCAGTGGAAACATGGCTCGCAAGGAAATCCATTGCTTTGGTTGTGGAGAAATTGGACACATCAGACCTGACTGTCCAAAGCGTAAGAATGAAAGTCAAGGCGGAGCACCCTCCAGGGTTTATGTCATAGGAGAGAACAGAACCAACCCCGACTCCAATGTAGTTACTGGTACGTTCCTTCTAAATAATCGCTATGCAAATATTTTATTCGATACGGGAGCCGATAGGAGTTTCGTATCCACTGAATTTGGTAGCTTGCTAGGCATTTTACCAACCCCACTATATAATTGCTACAGAGTTGAACTAGCAGACGGAAAAATCATAGAAACAAACACCATCATAAGAGGCTGTACTCTAAACCTTCAGAACCACCCATTTGATATTCAATTGATACCCATACAACTAAGTAGTTTCGACGTCATCATTGGTATGGACTGGTTAGCCAAGTACCATGCAACCATTGTGTGTGACAGGAAACTAGTCCGCATCCCATGGGGAAGCACTGACCTAATTATCCGAGGAGACGGAAATACGGATAAAGCAGATACTAGGTTAAGTGTAATCTCGTGCACCCAAGCCCAGAAATATCTACTAAAAGGATGCCCTATCTTTTTAGCACATATTTCTAAAACAGATCAGGAAGAGAAACCTAAGGAGAAACAGATCAAGGATGTACCCATCGTCCGCGATTATCCCGAAGTCTTTCCAGACGACTTGCCAGGATTACCTCCGACTCGTCAAGTGGAATTCCAAATAGACTTGGTGCCAGGAGCTGCACCTGTAGCTAAAGCACCTTACCGTTTAGCACCCACCGAGATGAAAGAACTCGCGGAACAACTCAAAGAACTGTCAGATAAAGGCTTCATAAGACCCAGTTCCTCACCTTGGGGAGCCCCAGTGTTATTTGTCAAAAAGAAAGACGGTTCATTCCGAATGTGTATCGATTACAGAGAACTGAATAAGTTAACTGTGAAAAACCGCTACCCGTTACCACGAATCGATGACCTATTTGATCAACTTCAAGGATCAAGTATATACTCCAAGATCGACTTACGATCTGGGTATCACCAATTGAGGGTCAGAGAAGAAGACATACCAAAAACAGCTTTCAGGACACGATATGGTCATTATGAGTTCCAAGTCATGCCATTTGGACTGACTAATGCACCAGCTATATTCATGGATCTTATGAACAGAGTATGCAGACCCTACCTGGATAAGTTCGTAATAGTGTTTATTGACGACATCCTCATCTATTCCAAGAATGAGCAAGAACACGGAGAACATCTATCTCAAGTGCTAAAATTGCTTAAGGAAGAAAAGTTATATGCAAAATTCTCAAAGTGCGATTTTTGGATCCCAAAAGTACACTTTCTTGGTCATGTAATTGACGACAAGGGAATCCAAGTTGATCCGGCGAAAGTCGAATCCGTGAAAGATTGGACATCTCCCACGTCTCCAAAGGAGATTCGTCAATTCCTAGGACTTGCCGGTTACTACCGACGATTCGTCGAAGACTTCTCTAAGATCGCGAAACCAATGACCAAGCTAACTCAGAAAGGCATAAAGTTTGTATGGGGAGAAAAGGAAGAAGCTGCATTCCAGACCATCAAGCAGAAACTATGCAGTGCACCCATTCTATCTTTACCAGAAGGTAACGAAGACTTCGTTGTCTACTGTGACGCATCACACAAAGGGTTGGGAGCTGTGTTGATGCAGAGACAGAAAGTGATTGCTTACGCTTCAAGGCAACTGAAGAAGCACGAGCAAAATTACTCCACCCATGATCTAGAGCTTGGATCCGTGGTTTTTGCCTTAAAAATCTGGAGGCACTATCTGTACGGTACCAAATGCACAGTCCACACCGATCACAAGAGTTTGCAACATATTTTAGACCAGAAGGAATTAAATATGAGGCAACGTCGTTGGATAGAACTACTCAGCGACTACGACTGTGACATCAAATACCACCCAGGCAAGGCAAATGTAGTTGCCGATGCACTCAGCCGAAAGGGAACTGATCCTCCCATGAGAGTTCGAGCCCTAGTCATGACCATTAGTTTGGACCTACCCAAACAAATATTAGAGGCTCAACTTCAAGCACAAAAGCCTGAGAACATCGGAAAGGAAGACATAGGAGGAATGCTTAGGACGGACCTAAGCAAAGAAAAGTTGGAAGCTAGAACAGATGGAACATTATGTCTACACGGGAGGAGTTGGCTACCCTGTTATGGTGACTTAAGAAACGTGATCATGCACGAATCCCATAAATCCAAATACTCCATACACCCCGGATCCGAAAAGATGTATCAAGATGTGAAAAGATTATACTGGTGGCCGAACATGAAAGCCGACATTGCCACCTATGTGAAGAAATGTCTTACTTGTGCTAAAGTAAAAATCGAACATCAACGACCATCAGGGTTACTTGTTCAACCCGACATACCAAAATGGAAATGGGATAATATCACCATGGATTTTATCACCAAACTTCCTACATCATCTCACGGATACGATACAATCTGGGTAATCGTAGACCGCCTCACAAAATCCGCCCATTTCCTACCCATCAGGGAAAATGATTCTCTGAGCAAATTAGCCAAGATATACTTGAAGGAAGTCGTGACAAGACATGGAATACCAGTCTCAATCATCTGTGATAGAGATGGCAGGTTTACATCAAACTTTTGGAAAGCTTTTCAAAGAGCGTTGGGAACAAACCTGGATATGAGTACCGCATATCATCCACAGACAGACGGGCAGAGTGAACGAACAATCCAAACACTAGAAGACATGCTGAGGGCATGTGTGATCGACTTTGGAAAAGGATGGGTCGAGCACATCCCATTGGTAGAATTCTCCTACAACAACAGTTACCATGCCAGTATTAAGGCAGCCCCATTTGAGGCCCTCTATGGCCGCAAATGTCGCTCACCAGTATGCTGGGCAGAAGTGGGAGAATTTCAGCTAACAGGACCCGAGCTAATTCAAGAGACCACTGAGAAGATCACCCTCATCAAACAACGAATTCAGGCTGCCCAGGATAGACAGAAGAGTTATGCTGATAGGAAACGTAAACCTATGGAATTTGCCGTAGGTGACCGTGTTATGCTAAAGGTGTCACCTTGGAAGGGTGTTGTACGGTTTGGGAAACGAGGAAAGCTAAATCCACGATACGTAGGACCCTTCAAAGTGGTTGCCAGAATTGGAGAGGTTGCCTACCGTTTAGAACTGCCTCAGCAGTTAAGCCGAGTACACCCTACATTTCATGTATCAAACTTGAAGAAGTGCTACTCAGATGAACCTTTAGCAATGCCATTGGACGGAGTCCATTTCGATGACAAGCTTCAATTTGTAGAAGAACCAGTGGAAGTTGTGGAGAGAGAAGTCAAGAGGTTGAAGAGAAGCCAAATCCCGTTAGTTAAAATACGATGGAACTCTAGGAAAGGACCTGAGTTTACTTGGGAACACGAAGATTCATTCAAAGCCAAGTATCCACACCTTTTTACCTAAGCAGTGACGTCACCTTAAGCTTTGAGGACAAAGCTAAAATAACGGGTTTATGCTGTAAAACCTGAGAATTTCAGGTTTTGACTTGTGAACATTATGTACGTCACTTCATGATATCTAAATATTTTATACCAATTCTTCTTTGCATGAATCATTTGAACCATCCCATGCATTTCATAAGCATGCATCATTTTAACATTACAGCAATCATATCACAATTTTACTGTGACTATGCATTTTTATCACAAAAGTGTGACTACATTCATATGATTATATTTCAGTAATCATACAATGACCTAATATAAAGGACCTTGAGTCTTTTGAAACATATGATCACTTGCATGCATCCCACTGATTTTTCTCCAAGAACAACGTCATGATCACAGTATATGACTAATTTCCTATTTATAAATATATAAGCAATGGTGTATTTAAATAAGATATATATATATATATATATTTTTACAGTAAATGATTTCAGACAACCCTAACTATCACTTTTACATATGATTATTTAATAAATCATACTATGAACATATTTTATACGTAAACGTACTAATATAACTACCTAGGGACCATTCTTTCACCAAAGGCACTAAACGTAACTTGAACACTTAAAACCCGGGCTTACTCAATTTACTATAACTTAAAATCATTTGACACACGTGTTTAACCCGACTAATGAGCAAAACGAACCCAAACCCATTCATACCCGTATATAAACATAAAACAACAAACCTTTTTCACTAAAACATTTTTATTCACTTAAACTTTTATAACTTAACATTACATTTCACCTAAACCTTACAACTTTTATAACTTAACATTTATTTTTAAAACTTAATACACTAAACTTGATTTTCCCTCCCTAACCATTACCAAAACCGCCGGTTTTGGTTTTACTATACTAAAACAATGGGTAAAGTGTACAAATGTGCATTTAAGGAATGTACTTAGAGATGATTAAGGAAGCTAAGATGCATCCCTCTTGTTTCCTTGGTCTTAGCCGTGTAACCTCCCCACACCATACACACAATTTGTACAAAACTTGAACCATTATTACCTACACATCTTCCCATTCCTTGGAAACCTCAAAATGCCACGGTAGACACCCAAAACCTACCAACCTTGTACATTTTCGGGGCATTTAAGGTTTAGTACCTTTTGGTACAAAACAAAGCTAGCAAGATCTTGTCATCTCTCTCTCTTGCCGTGTCTCCTTCCCTAGCCACTCCTCTCTTGCCTCACATTTGAATAAGTATAACCTCAAGACACATATTACTCTCCCTCACCACAAAACACTCGGATCAACTCTCACAAAACACCTAGACTAAACAAAACTCAAGCTATCACATTTACTACCCGAATCTAGAATTGAAGACTTGAAGTAAAGTCTCCTAAGACTCGTTTGATTATAAGCCGCCTCATTATCACCTCTTTTCGTCTACATTTTGCCAAAACAAGTAAGCATGAACTTCCCTAACTTTTCCTTATTCATTTTCGCGTTTTCATGCATTCCCATGATAAACCTAATAAGGTTAGTATACATGCACACGTAAAAAGCTCATACTCACCCTCTAAACAACTTGTAACTCGCGGCATAGATTAAATTTGGAGAACCTTACATGATGAATCCTTAAAAATAAGTATATGTGAATCTATAGGTGCGTTAGCTTATCCTTTTGCCTTAAAAACGTATATAAGCCGAGAACTAATGAGAGCTTTAAGCTAGTTTTTCTAATCCCATAAATCATATTGAACTAGTTATGAATTATACTAGTCACCCTAAGTTAAAATCATTTTTAGCCGAATGTACCTTAGGAAAATATAAGCTCACTAATATAAGCCGAATACTTAAAGCCTTAAAATAAGCCCACAAGCCTCCAAAACATTAAGCTTAGAAGTAATATAAATATAAGCCAAAAGTTATATAAGCTCATGTGTGGAATTAATATAAGCCGAAACTATAAGCTCATGTGTAAAAGAAATATAAGCCGAACCTATATAAGCTCATGGGTAATAAAAGCCGAAACTATATAAGCTAGTGGTAATAAATAAATATAAGCCGGATTTTTATAAGCCCATTAGAAATTAACAAGCCCAATAGTGAAAACTAATAAATACAAAGTTACCACAAGATTTTTACCAAGCCCAACCTCATTCTACCTTAACCGGATATTAAATGGGCCGTGTAGCCCATTAAGGAAAATAAGTGTTTTCTTTTTGTGCCGATTGTGTAATATGGTGAAAGATTGGACCCAAAGTGGAAATATTAAAATTTCAACCTTATTTACTATTTTACTACACGGTAAAAATTTACTTAGCTTGGTAAAATTAATTAACTATGGTAAAACTTAAACTAAACCAAACCGTGACCCTTGTTGGGCCATTAAAGCCCAATAAGCTTAAACATACACAAACCGTGACCTTAATGGGCCACTTTGGCCCGTTTGATTTAAAAGAGTGACTTTTTGGGCCATTTGTGTCAAGTCCCAAAAGATATGGCCAGTTTTGCGAAACAAGAAAAATCCTAAATCATTTTCGTGACTATATAACAATACAAGGGTCGTTTATGATGTTTTTGAAACTCAAAGGATACCAAAAATCAAACCGTGTGTAATAATAAAATACAAGGACCATTTGTGTCATTTTTGAAACTTTAACCAAACCCTAATCCCATTTATTTTTATGCCGTGGGATTGGAGGGGGGTATTTTGCCATTTCCGAAAAGTCTATCAAGCCCTAGGGGCGTTTTTATTAAACGGGATAACCAACAAGGACTAACGAGGTGATAACTTTAACGGATAAAAATATAACAAGATTTCTAAACTATATATTATTTACAAAGTGTAATCCCAATCTAATTATTTACAAAGGGTTATCATAAAACGGATTATTTATATTAAATTACAACTATACGATATTAACAAAATCGTTTAACCATCTCTTTTGTGAAACCTTAAAATCATAATAAGGTATAAAGTTTATTCTTCATTTTAAATTAAATAAAACATGTGGATTTATTTAATTTACCATACCTTTTTCCTTAAACATAAACTCGTACATTAACATATATTATTTCCTTGAAAACAATATATATAAACACATCCTTAATTTATTATGAATAAATTAAGCCAACGTATCAAACTATAAACTGTGATCATGCATTTTTCATATGCACCCATTGTCATGCAAATTATTTCTACATTCACTGAGACATTCAAATTACTTAGGTAATTTCTCCAGTACGTGACTATACTGTGACATCATCCTCATTACCACATTATCACTAAGGTGAGTTCATGGCCCCATCTTTACTGTTTTATAACTGGGGGAGAAAACATGCCAACTTTTATTTTTATGCAAGCATGCACAGACAACAACAATTTATTGCCTACTGTTACCCCATTCCCGTGGACTGTAATAGTTAATAGTGTAGCGCGAAATGTATGGATAGTACTATTCGGGTGTTGACAACACCCGGCCTGTCGTGATCAGCTGTCACGTGATGCTTAGGCCGAGCAGCAGGTTTATGTCATTGTCGGATTAAGGGAAACAAACATCAGGATAGACCCAATGGGCGTACTGAAAATCATGTCTAGCTTCTATTACAGGGCAGTAGGAACTACTGTAGTATTGGGCTGTGATGTCCTGCTACCTTCGTGATGCTTTGCATATTAATACTTTATTTAATTAAACCTGTGAATTCACCAACCTCGTGTTGACCCCCACATTTTTACTTTCATGTTTTCTCAGGAAAGTAAGCAGGTTCATGCATCGGATTCCAGCATTATAGGAAAGCATCATGTTGACCATTGGGCTGGGATATTTAATTCTGTTTTTCAATAAATGTGGTTTTCTTTTGAACAAGATACAATGTGTACGATTAATTCATGTAATATGTATTTGAATGACTTTATGATCATCGCTCTATATGCTATGTGCTATCGATCCACCCAAGTAACACCTCAACTATTATTCCGCTGCATTTGACCAATCTGGGGGTGTTACACCTGGTGGGTCCATGTCGACCATCGAGTCTATGAAAGAAAAGATAAAGAGACTGCATAATGGGATTGAGGTTTTGCTTGAAGTTGTCTTTCTCGTCCGCCTTTGATTGAAGCAATGGCTTTTGACCCTATACACGGCTATGTGGGAGTGGTGATGTCTTCTTATGGGCCAGCCTTTTCTTTCAATTTCATCACCACGAACCATGGGTTCTCTATTGTCGACTTGTTGAAGCTTTAGTAAAACCAGTGAGTTAAGTTGACTACTTTAAAGAACTCAATTCAACTCAATTCATTTCATTATTCTTGACTGCTTTAAAGACCAGAAGAAGTGATGAGTTTTTGAAGGTCGAGAATATCGACTGGTGTGACCAAACTTGACTCCACTAGATTGGGAAGATCCCACAAGCAAGTTCTTAGCCATGAGTCTGAAGGTTGACCAAGCTACTGAAACTGATAAAAAGCTGTTGACTGGCGACGTATTTGTCGCCTTCAATGGTAGAGATAAGCCTGTGGCTGTTACAGTGCCGCCACCTCGTTTAGATATGGTATGGGTTCGTTTGGTTGATACAACTCTTCCGTACCCAATATTCTTTTCAGTTACTGGTGATCTGGTTGTAGAAAAGATAAAAGGGGATAAAGAGCCACGTCAGTGAACAGTGTATAACGATACATTAAAAAAACCACGTCAGCCAATTAGCCAGTTAAAAAGGTAGGAAATTGGATACATGTACCATATTAGCCGGTTTGCAAAAGTAGATGTACCATATAGATAATAAAAAAAGTACACGTACCATATCGTTACACTTTAAAAAGTACGTAGCTATTTTATGCCTTAAACCCTAATAAAAGTATTAACCCATAATTTCCTTAGGGTATCCTACAAAGATACATTTTACAAATCGTTGTTGGAGTTTGTCACCCGAGTCACGTTTCACATACGCCTCGCAACCCCAGACCTTTAAATAAGACAAATATGGCTTCTTGCCATGCCATATTTCATATGGTATCTTCTCGACCTTCTTTGTGGGAACCATATTTAATATGCGAACAACAGATTCTAGAGCATAATCCCAAAAGGATAAAGGTAAAGTTGTAAGATTAAGCATAGATCGTACCATATCCAATAATGTACGATTTCTCCTTTCGGATACTCCATTTTGTTGTGGAGTATAGGGAGAAGTAAGATGCTGAACAATTCCATTCTCACTTAGATAATCTATAAACTCTTGACTTAAATATTCACCACCTCTATCAGAACGAAGAGCTTTAATCTTCTTCCCTAATTGTAGTACTACTTCTGCTTTAAACACTTTGAATGTTTCAAATACCTCATGTTTTGTAATCATCCGTAAATGTTAAGAAGTAGCTAGCACATTTCCTTGACGTATGTCTAAGTGGTCCACACACATCAGTATGTATAAGTCCAAGTAGATCATTAGCCCTTTTAATATTGCTATTAAAAGGTTTCTTGGTCATCTTTCCAGAGATACAAGACTCACATTTATCAAATGATTCATCATTGATATTTTCCAAAATACCTTCACGTTGAAGCTTTTGTATATGAGTCTTCCCAATATGGGCGAGTCTATAATGCCAAAGATAAGAAGCGTTCTTGTCAAACTTTCTCTTCTTACTCATGCTAAATACATATTTGTCGTTCTTTGATTCATTATCACGCATGTCCATTTCAAATACACCATCACATAAATTGCATTAAAATAGAAAATACCATTTTTCCAAACAGAAATTCCATTATTATCAATCGTGTGGACGAATCCATTATTTAAAAAACAAGAAAAGGAAATAACACCCCTAACAATTGTAGGTGCATAATGACAATCATTTAATCTCACTACTAAACCCGAAGGTAAAACTAGATCAAAAGTTCCTATAGCTTCAACCGCTGCTTGTGCGCCATTACCCACTTACAGATATTGTTCCCCATAGGAAAGTTTCCTTTCTAGATTAAATCCCTGCAGCGTATTACGAATGTTAATACCACATCCCGTATCATATACCCAGGAATTTATGTTGTATGTTAAATTGAACAATTCAATTATAAATAAAGTACATGAAGCTGCAGCGCTCTGCTCGGACTTATTCTTTATTTCTCGCAATTCTTCGAGGTAAAGAGGGCAATTTCTATTCCAGTGACCACTTGCCTTGCAATGGTGACAAGTGTCATCCTTTTGAGATTGACTCCTCTTAACAAAGTTATGCTTGGGTTTTGAATAAGTCACAACTTGTTTACTCTTATTACCCTTGCCTTTGCCTTTCTTTTTATTCGCTTGCTCCTTTACCCTTTTGTATGGTTAGTACAGAAAGCGTAGCGGTAGATGCCTTGTCTTTCAACCCCTTTTCATAGTCAATGAGCATTGCATGCAAATCATTAATTGTCTTCCCCGTGCAATGCATATTATAGTTTCTAACGAAATCATTGAAGTCCTTGTTAAGGGACCTATTGATCAAATAATAGCCATATTATGATCATAGGGTTGTCCTAGTGCAATGAGTTGTTCCATATAACCCCTCATCTCCAAATAATAGGCACTTACAGACTTTCCTGGAGCTTGCTTGCAGCTATGCAAAGCATCTACCAAGTCGTAGATCTCTATAGCTTGCGGCTTTTTGAACATAGCCTTGAGCTCATCAAACATTCGCTTAGGTGAAAATAGCTCATACTTATGTTGAAGTGTAGGAGCCATTTTTCCTAGCATTAAGCAAGCCACCTCAGAGTGCTTCTTAATATTAGCAGCGTGTTCAAGCCTTTGCGCATCAGATGCTCCTTCAGCAAGATCCTCCGAATAGGGAGTAGTCAAGATATCGATAGTACCCGCTGCTCTCAAGACAATTCTTAGCGAGCGGTACCAATCATTAAAGTTTGGGCCAGTAAGTTCAGGTCGTTCAAAGAAAGCTTTGAATGTAGAACTTATCGTGTTATTGGTGGGTTGAGCCATTTCTATAGAAATAAGTTCAAATATTAGTATTTTCGATAACCAAAATACTTTCAAGAAAATAAATTACCCCGGTTTTAAAACCATATTATTGTCCTTAAATTCTAGAACTATGTTGACATAGATCCATTACATCAGTTGATCTGCTAGTAATGAATGTACTCAACATAGCGACTTGTCGAATAATTCAATTGACAAACAATTTTCAATTTCTAGATATTTAAAGGATTTACATTGCTAAAAAACATTTTACATTGTAAACATGTTTCATCCCTTCTGAATGCATTAAGTTTCCAGATCTCATTGAGTAACTTAATTAAGTCGTCTAATCTGAGTAACGTAAAACCATCATACGAATTCTCATTCTACAAACAGTTTTCTCTCCATCACAACATCATCCAAAAATCTCATTTGATGACGAAGTAATTTCAAGTGTTCGTCAATTAGGAGCATTCGACTTAAATTCTAAGGGTATAAATTTTGATGTCAAAATCTACGTATAGAGAAGCATGCATACAATCTCCATAACATGAGTTTAATAAAATATTTAGTAAACTTATTCATGAGATTAAATTTCTTCATAAATTATGTTGCGGTATTGGTTAAACCAATTAAATAATTTACCCACAACTCATCACATCAAACTTTGCTAGAACTCAGCTACGCATAAAGCAATACCCTTATTCATTGTGGTTCGGATGTGAAATTGTTGTAAATCACCCTTAAGGTATAATTCAATTAATAATCGTAGGTAATTTCAATTTTGACGCATACGCGAGCTGGGAATTTGGTCAGCGACTAATGGTATAACACCTCCTTCCTTAACCGTGTACATGACCAGCGGTGCGTTAAACTCACTTTATAGTTTGTCTTAATTGAGTAGGCAGTTAGATTATTATTAAAATTCACCAATCAAAGTAATCTTATGTAATTTAAAATATCATAACAAATCATTATTTTTAATATGATTTAGTCCATATTATTTCTTTAAAAAAAACCTTGTTTACAACAATTCAACAATTTTTATATATAAACAAGTAAAAAAACTAAATCATAAACACATAATAACAATTTATATGTGCAACAAATAAATCAACTAGCCACATGCATACAATTTATTCAATAATCATCAAATCTAGGTCTTTATATCTCTATATAAAAGTCTTCTCTAATTCTAGATTTATTGAATCAAATAATCACGTAGCACATAAAATCATATAAACATATAATTTTACGATCCATGAAAACATGCACGTAATCATGGGATCCCCACAAATCTTAACAATTAAATCTCTACGGATTGTAACCATACATGACATAACAATTAATCATGCAATTTAATCTAAAATTATCCCACATGTAATTTAGGATTTCAAAACAATTCACCTTTTTTAATAAAAATAGAGTAAAAAACCTAATTTTTAAAAATCAAAACCCTAATTTTATGAAAAACCTAAAAAACATGTAGTTTCAACTCAAAACAATTATAGTTTAAAAACTTTAGATTTTCGATAATTATAACATGTTAAAACGGCTCTCGATGCCACTAAAGGTTTATTAGTATCATAACAATTATATAAAACCTATACGAGATCAAAGCACATATAGCGGAAGCGATTTAACAAGATCATAATAATAACACAATTATAATTAATCGAATTAGGGTTACATACCTTTACGCTAAAACAATTCCACAAGATGAAGAACAAATCACCGATTCGGGTTTAAACCGTATATACCAAGATATAGTCTAAAGTAAGATTATATTACGTTCTTGTACACACGTAATACAATGAGCTAACCGTGATTCTAGCACGTGAAAACCGAGCTACAACGCTTGTAATTAATCTACCCAACAACCCTAGAGAGGGGCTAGGACTAGATTACATATACAATCGATCAACCAAGAAAACCAGCCGAAAACCCTTCCTTGGTGGGGAGTGGCGATCGACCAAAGATAAAGAAGGGGATAAAGATTATCGTTGTGTGATTATGAGGGGATTAGGATATGTATTTATAGGCCTAAACATCTTATAGCCCAAGATAAATATAAGGCAACAATTACCCCCCCCCCCCTTTGGCTTGACCGACGGTCGAACACCCCCCAAGGGGTGTTCTGGAACCTTCCGTCCTTCTTTCCTTTAGTATACATTCTATATACTTATTTAACGCTCGTTATAACTTAACTATTAATTAATTAACGATCATTAAGGCTATATAGTTACTTGTTCAGTTAAATTAATAAATACATAAATATATTTATTAAATAAATTAATAAATACAATAAATATATTTATTAATTATATTAACTTTTTACGTATTGTGTGCAATCCCGTAATCTCGAGTTCGATCTTATCACACGAATATTAAATATAATTCCATAAACTTACAATAACATCCTTTATCCAAATACTAATCACAGATTTATTGCATGAGTTCGCTAGCTACTTGCAGCCCAATCTCTTTGGCATGCTTAACTACCTTTGGTCTAGGCAAAGCCTTAGTCAAAGGATTTGCTACATTATCATCTGTGTGAACCTTTATCAATTTGATTTCTCGAGTTTCAACTTGTTCTCGGACGTAGTGATGTCTACGCATAAAGTGTCTGGCGCCTTTCATGACTCCAAGGTCATTGGCAAATATTATTGCGACAGAATTGTCACAATACATATCAATTGGTTCTTTAATTGAAGGCATCACTCCAAGATCTTCAATAAACTTTCTAATCCAAATAGCTTCCATTGCAGCTTCTGAAGCAGCCATGTATTCAGATTGAGTAGCATGCATTGCAATCGTTGTCTGTTTCTTGCTTTTTCAGTCAACTGCTCCTCTATCGATAACAAAGACGTAACCCTTCTGAGACTTCGTATCGTCATTATCACATTACCAGGATGCATCACAAAAACCTGTAACATTCAGTTTTGTGTCTGGTTTTCCACCATATACCAAAAACATATCTTTCGTACTCCTCAAATACTTTAGAATATGTTTAACAGCAGTCCAGTGGAGCTTCCCTGGATTCTGTTGGTATCGACTGACCAATTTCTGAGCAAACGCGACATCAGGCCTTGTGCATCAAACATCATACATTATAGATCCTACAACCGAAGCATAAGGCACCTTCTGCATGTATGTCTCCTCTTCAGGAGTTGATGCATCCATCTCATGACTTAGATTATGCCTAACTTCTATAAGTTGAAAACCTTTCTTGGAATTATGCATATTATACTTCTTTAAAATGTTATCTATATAAGCATCTTGACATAGACCAATTAACCGTCTTTTTCTATCCCGATAGATCTTAATTCCTAGAATCTATGCACCTTCTCCTAAATCCTTCATAGAAAAACATTTACCAATATAGTCCTTAACAGCTTTATGTCTTGGAATGTTACTTACCATGATTAATATGTCATCAACATATAGGACTAGGAATCCTACATCATTCCCACTAGCTTTACGATATACACATGGCTCATCACGATTCTGAACAAATCCAAACTTTTTGATTTCTTCGTCAAATCTTTTATTCCATTGACCTGATGCTTGCTTCAAACCATAAATAGACCTTTGAAGTTTGCACACATGTCCTGGATTTACAGGATCAACATACCCTTCTAGTTGCTGCATATAGATGTCTTAATCTAAGCGATCGTCCAAGAAGGTAGTTTTAACATCTATTTGCCATATCTCATAGTCATAGTATGCTGCTATATCTATGAGATTCCTAATAGCTCTTAAGTCTGCTACAGGAGAAAATGTCTCCTTGTAGTCTACGCCTAAAGTTTGAATAAAACATTTAGCTACTAAACGAGCTTTATAGGATTGTACTTTTCCGTCCATGTCGGTTTTGTTCTTGTATATCCACTTATGTCTCATTACTTTAGCATTCGGTGGTGGTTCTACAAGAATCTAAACATCATTTACTTTCATAGATTTCATTTCCTCATCCATAGCAACCATCCACTTATCCTTTTCAGGATCAAGTATGGCGGATTTATAATTAGCGGTTCACCAAGATCCCCTAACTCATCATCATCCTCTATGTTAAGACACATATTTCTATTTGCGTTTTTAATCCTTTTGGATCTACGCATATGCACTAATTCTGGTGGAACCGCCAGACTTTCTAGTTCTATAGAAATTACATCGCTAGTGTATTCAGAAGGTAATGAATCTATATGTCTCTCCTCAAGATCATAATTTCTCCCACTGAATTCTTGATTTACAAGATCAGAGTCAAGGAAGTCTCCATACCTAGCCTTAATCACTTTGTTCTCAGGTGGATAATAAAAGTAATAACCCATAGTTTCCTTAGGGTATCCTACAAAGATACATTTTACAGATCGTTGTTGGAGTTTGTCACCCGAGTCACGTTTCACATACGCCTCGCAACCCCAGACCTTTAAATAAGACAAATATGGCTTCTTGCCATGCCATAGTTCATATGGTGTCTTACCGACCTTCTTTGTGGGAACCATATTTAAAATACGAACAACATATTCTAGAGCATAATCCCAAAAGGATAAATGTAAAGTTGTAAGATTAAGCATAGATCGTACCATATCCAATAATGTACGATTTCTCCTTTTGGATACACCATTTTTTTGTGGAGTATAGGGAGAAGTAAGATGCTGAACAATTCCATTCTCACTTAGATAGTCTATTAACTCTTGAATTAAATATTCACCACCTATATCAGAACGAATAGCTTTAATCTTCTTCCCTAATTGTAGTTCTACTTCTGCTTTAAACACTTTGAATGTTTCATATACATCAGGTTTATGCTTAAGTTGCCCCTTCAGCAAGATCCTCCGGATAGGGAGTAGTCAAGATATCGATAGTACCCGCTGCTCTCAAAACAATTCTTAGCGAGCGGTACCAATCATTGAAGTTTGGGCCAGTAAGTTCAGGTCGTCCAAAGAAAGATTTGAACGCAGAACTTATCGTGTTATTGGTGGGTTGAGCCATTTCTATAGAAATAAGTTCAAATATTAGTATTTTTTTATAACAAAATACTTTCAAGAAAATAAAATTACCTCGGTTTTAAAACCATATTATTTTCCTTGAATTCTAGAACTACATTGACATAGATCCATCACATCAGTTGATCTACTAGTAATGAATGTACTCAACATAGCGACTTGTCAAACAATTCAATTGACAAACAATTTTCAATTTCTAGATTTTTAAAGGATTTACATTGCCAAAAACATTTTGCATTGTAAACATGTTTCATCCCTTCTGAATGCATTAAATTTCCAGATCTCACTGAGTAACTTACTTAAGTCGTCTAATCTGAGTAACTTAAAACCATCATACGAATTCTCATTCTACAAACGGTTTTCTCTCCATCACAACATCATTCAAAAATCTCATTTGATGACGAAGTAATTTCAAGTGCTCGTCAATTAGGAGCATTCGACTTAAATTTTAAGGGTATAAATTTTGATATCAAAATCAATGTATGGAGAAGTATGCATACAATATCCATAGCATAAGTTTAATAAAACATTTAGTAAACTTATTCGTGAGATTAAAATTCTTCATAAATTATGTTGCGGTATTGGTTAAACCAATTAAAGAATTTACCCACAACTCATCACATTGTACTTTGCTAGAACTCGGCTACGCACAAAGCAATACCCTTATTCATTGTGGTTCGGATGTGAATTTGTGGTAAATCACCCTTAAGGTATAATTCAATTAATAATCGTAGGTAATTTCAGTTTTGACGCACATGCGAGCCAGAAATTTGGTCAGCGACTAATGGCATAACACCTCCTTCCTTAACGGGGTACATGACCAATGGTGCGTTAAACCTACTTTATAGTTTGTCTAAATTGACTAGGCCGTTAGATTATTACTGCAATTCACCAATCAACGTAATCTTATGTAATTTAAAATCTCTTAACAAATCATTATTTTTAATATAATTTAGTATGTATTATTTCTTCTCAAAAAAACCCTTGTTTACAATTCAACAATTTTATATATAAACAAGTAAAAAAAACTAAATTATAAACACATAATAACAATTTATATGTGCAACAGATAAATCAAATAGCCACATGCATACGATTTATTCAATAATCATCAAATCTAGGTCTTTATCTCTATATAAAAGTCTTCCCTAATTCTAGATTTATCGAATCAAATAATGACGTAGCACATAAAATCATATAAACATATAATTTTACGATCCATGCAAACATGCACGTAATCATGGAAGCTCCACAAATCTTAACAATTAAATCTCTACGGATCGTAACCATTCATGACATAACAACTAATCATGCAATTTAATCTAAAAGTATCGCATATGCAATTTAGGGTTTCAAAACAATTCACTTTTTTAATTAAAAATAGAGTAAAAACCCTAATTTTTAAAAAACAAAACCCTAATTTTATGAAAAAACTAAAAAAACATGTAGCTTTAACTCAAAACAATTATAGTTAAAAAAAACTTTAGATTTTCGATAATTATAACATGTTAAAACGGCTCTCGATGCCACTAAAGGTTTATTAGTATCATAACAATTATATAAAACCCTAATCGAGATCAAAGCACATATAATGGAAGCGATTTTAAAAGATCATAATAATAACACAATTATAATTAATCGAATTAGGGTTACATACCTTTACGCTAAAGCAATTCCACAAGACGAAGAACGAATAACCAATTCGGGTTTATACCGTATATACCAAGATATAGTCTAAAGTAAGACTATATTACGTTCTTGTACACACGTAATACAACGAGCTAACCGTGATTCTAGCACGTGAAAACCAAGCTACAACGCTTGTAATTAATCTACCCAACAACCCTAGAGAGGGGCTAGGACTAGATTATGTATACAATCGATCAACCTAGAAAAACCAACCGAAACCCTTCGTGGTGTGGTGTTGCGATCGACCAAGGGAGAAGAAGGAGGGAATGATTATTGTTGATGTGATTATGAGGGGATTAGGAGGTGTATTTATAGGGCTAAACATCTTATAGCCTAAGATAAATATAAGTCAACAATTGCCCCTTAGCCTTAACCGACGGTCGAAACTCCCCTTAGGGGTGTTCCGGAACCTTCTGTTCTTCTTTCCTTTAGTATACATATTATATATTTATTTTAATGCTTGTTATAACTTAACTATTAATTAATTAACGATTGTTAAGGATATATAGTTACTTGCTTGGTTAAAGTAATAAATACATAAATATATTTATTAAATAAATTAATAAATACGATAAATATATTTACTAATTATATTAACTTTTTACGTATTGTGTGTAATCCTGGAATCTCGAGTTCGATCCTATCACACGACTATTAAATATAAGTCCATAAACTTACAGACTCCAAATATATCTATCATGAGAATTATCCAGGGAAATCGAACTAACCAAATCGACCATATCTTGAAACTGAACCAACTCTCTACCACCCCTGGGAAAGCGTCTGAAAGATTTTGAAAGAGAGAGCTGGGACAGTTTAACAGCCACCGATATGTCTTTGCAGGATTCCAGCTAGTACGCTCTCGGAAATAAATCTTTAAGCAAACCTTGATCGAGCCACCTATCGTTCCAGAATTTAATCGTCTTTCCATTCCCTACTATCCTACGCATATACTTCTGGATATCTATACCCCTCCGTAACAATTTGCCCACCTCTTCAATTATAGATGTCAAACATAAATGATAGCCGACCTTCTTATCCACCCAAAGACGACCGTTATCACCATGAATAGCCCTGATTATACGGGCCCATAATGTTTCCTTCTTTGAAAAGAACCACCAAATCCATTTAACAAGAAGACTACAATTTAAAGCATATAAGCTAGAAACACCCAAGCCATCTCTATCCTTTGCTGAAATAACTTTCTGCCAACCTATCCACGAAGCCTTGATACCTTCAGCATCATGACCATGGAAAAATCTCCTACCAATACCTTCAAGATCACGCAAAACTCCCATCGGAGCCTTAAAATGGACATGTTATAAATAGGCATTGACCCTAACACCGCTTTAATCAACGTTAATCTACCACCTATCGACAATATTCTCATATTCCAATTCGAAAGACGACTTTTCACTCTCTCCTCAATTTCTCCCCAAGATTGCATACGATTCATATTACGACCAACAATCGAACCAAGATACGAAAAAAGAACATTAAGAATCAAGCATCCTAATCTCCTCGCCGCATCTTTAATCAAATCCTTATGAACAAGAAGCCCTAAAATTTCTCTTTTAGACATATTAATACGTAAACCTGAAGCCAAATGAAAACACTCAGAAACATGAACAATAGTCATAATATTAGTATCACTCCATTTCCCCATAAAAACAACATCATCCGCATAAAACATGTGGGACAAATTCACCATACCTCATCCAATATTTATACCCTGAAATAATCCAGCATCCACAACTCTTTGAAACGATATGTGAAGACTCTCCATAATCATGACAAAAAGAAACGGAGATAAAAGGTCTCCTTGTTTAAGACCTTTATCGAACCGAAATTCTGCCTTAGGACTTCCATTTACTAAAACAGACCCTCTAGATGATCTAAAGCAGCATTGAATCCACTTACACCATTTATCTCCGAATCCTAATTTCCTAAGAACATCATCTAAAAAATCTCGTCTCACAGAATCATACGCTTTCTCGAAGTATACTTTAAAAATTAAGGCTTGCTGCTTTTTCCACTTACACCATTTAGACACTTCATTAAGAATAAAAGGCCCATCAAGAATTTGTCGATCCGCTATGAAGGCAGATTGAACCTCATTAACAAATCCATTTAGAACACCCACCAACCGATTTGCTAAGATTTTGGCAATAATCTTGTATAAACAACCCACCAAAGTAATAGGTCTAAAATCTTTGACTAAACTCGCGTTGGGATGTTTAGGAATGAGAGTAATACAAGAGGAATTACAACCTCTAGGAATATCACAATGAAACAAGAAATACCTTACATCTTTAAAGATGTCTTTCTCGATCACATTCCAATATCTCCGAATAAACCAAACGAAAAACCATCCGGTCCTGGTGCTTTATCCATCCCACAATCCCAAACTACTTTTTTCAATTAGTCTATAGTAACATCACTTTCAAGCATCAATTGTTCAATCGTTGATAACCTCTTAGGAAACTCCAACTCTAACTGAACACTACTATTCCCAGGATGTAAAAACATAGAAGCAAAGTTATCAAGATACTCCTTTTTAACCTCATTCGGATCCTCCACCCACGAACCATCAATCATAATGCCTCGAGTATTGCTAAGATTTCATTTTTTATTAAGATTCCCATGAAAAGAACTAGAATTCTCATCTCCTTCCACTTCCCCCATTTTATCTTAGATTTTTGAGCCAATTCCTTTGAATACAAAGTATCAATATTGGAGAGTTGTTTAATAACGTCTAATCTTATTTCCAAAATACTATCATTGCTGCCCTCAACATCAATAATCTTATCCACTCGCTTCAGTTCCTTAAGATATGTCAACCGTTGCCCAATGTTTGCCCTCTTACGACTCATTTCCCAAGTTCGAATTTTACCCTTGAGAAATTTAAGTTTTCCCATGAAATAACATATAGGATTATCTTCTTTACTCGAATATTCTTCCCAATTATCCTCCACCAAATTACTAAAACCTTCTATAGAAGCTTGCAGGAAAAGCTTCTTCCCAATTATTCTTCCCAATTAATCAGTGATTGTGAACAGCCAATCGACCCAATCAATGATAGCTAACAGAAGCTTGCAGGAAAAGCTTACTTTAAAAAAAATTGAAGATAGCTAAAAAAATGTAATTAATTGGGAAAATGGCTGGCATCTCTATCATCTTTAAATAACTCAACATATTTCAATGGAGGATCCACTCTAATCCCCTTCAAAGAAAACACACACACACATATCTCATCTCTTGGTTCGAACAAGCACATTCTCACCTCTCACACTCACATATATTTTGGTCTCAACAAATCAGAACATCACCACTGATGCCACAATCATCTCCACCGTTTGCCTGGGATGCGGTGATGACTAGCGTGTGACTATTGTGATAATTGTCATATTTTTTATCTGAATTAGTGATTGTCTTGTGACAATGGTGATGAAAATTTTGATTTGGGTTACCTTCACTCGGTCGTGACTTCTAACACGGTGAACTTATTGTGATTGTGTTTGTGTTCGCCAATGTGAATATTTTGTCAGTTTCATCAATTCTTCTATGACTTTGAGCCAATGGTGAAACAAAAGATTTTGATTTGGGTCCAATAATTCTTCAGCTGGGGTGCTCGTGATCTGTTTAGTTCAAGCTATAAAGGCACGAAATCAGTTTGTTTATCTACTAAAACTTATTGGATTATCATTTTGTGACTTCGTCTTTTGTTTAATTGTTTCAGGAACACTTCTTGTGTATTTTCTTCTTGATGGTAAAAATCTGCAGTGTTTGTTGTCTCAACAAAGTTTCGGGTAAACGATTCCTAAATCTTGCTTGAAAAAAATATCTTTTTCATTTCAATCTGTTAGATGTAGATACGAAACATGTACTAACGAATCACAGTATAATATCATCAACTTTGTAGATTTTTTAACATAGGTAATTATTCATTTTCCAGTTACTAATTTTTTGTTGGATTTGTCAAATAATTATTAGTATTAATGATAAATGTTGATGATTTGCAGGTGTTAATACCTTTAAGTGGGGAAGCTGTGGTGGTTGAAAAAAAAAACGAAAGTGCAGCGGAGGAAACAGTGGGAGGTCCCAAAAAGTAGCAATTGTCATTTTGGCGTATTTAGGCTATGCGGAGCTTGCTTTAATACTGAATTTTTTGAATGTGAGTTAGTTATTTATTAATTCTTCTTAAAGTTGGGCCTTTTTTATTTAGTGGTTGTTATTGAAATGTGAATTGCTTTGCAGGTGTTTAGACCGTTTTTGAATATCACAGTTGAGTTGTAGGTGGAGGAGCTTCAAACAACCCTTATTTTGGCATTTGCTAAAGGTTTGTTAGGGCTGGTATAATTTTTAATAAGCTTTTAATATCAATGCCTCAATTTGCAATTCTGTGTATGTAACAAAATATTAGATAACTACATTTGAAATATATATATGGAAGGAGTAACTAACAAGCCCAAATCTGAATGTTTTCATTTCAAATAGCAAAACTTCTATATGGAAGGAGTAACTAACAAGCCCAAATCAAAGATTACCCCTAACTAATACAATCCAACATAATAATTTAGCAAAAATAAGTAGCATACTAAAAACTTTATAGCTTTAGATCATATTTGTGTTATGTGTTTACAATTTTTGATAATACTTGAATCCTATATCCATATTTCGTTACAGTTTTCGAAATGTAAATTCAGTTTCTGAATGCATTTTGTTAAATTTGCTATAAGCGTGTAAATTTTTGTTAATATTACTAACACATTTCATGGAAATATATATGTAGTGACAAAATGACAGATTCAAGCGGAATGCCTTCTGAAAAAACGACTTTTGCCAACACATATTATGTGAGCTTCTAGCACTTTTTGTTTCATGGTCAACTATTAGCTTCTAGCTATACATACTTTCTAATTGTTATGTTCCCACTGTTTATTTGCAGCCCCTCTTTTTAACTCAACGATCAAAGTTAATTGTCTATGGTCATGTGGTGCTACTGACACAGAGACAGAGCAGTGTCAACTGCAAATCCCAACTACTGGTAATAATATTGGGTCCTTGATAGATTAGGTGGAGAAGGATGAAGGCAATACTGTATAATCTCGACTTATACCGTTCATTGTTGCCTTTCAGCTAGAAGGATGCATGCAATACTGTATAATCTCGCCTTAAAATTAGAGACATGATATTGTGTGATTCAAAAAGAATTGCACATTGAAGGGGCACTATAAATTTACCAAGATTACGTATGGAAATGTTTGAGATTAGAAGATGCATTAGAGAGAAATAATCAGTTTATTTAAGTTTTTCTTTGCATCAAATGTTTATCAATGTATTATTCTTTACACTGTTCATTGGTGTGGAAATAATTTTAATGTTTCAAATGTTATGTATGGTGAATTTTATTTTAATCTTAAATGTATATTAGTATGTCAAAACAGCCCCGCAGCAACGCGCGGGCACCTGCTCGTTTAAAACAAAATACGCAATTGATAGTGATGCTCTCTATGAGTTTACCAGGCACCGTGAAATATCTAAAGGCATACGGTTTGTTGCATTTGGTATAGAGAACGAGAGGTTATTTATTTCGGCTAATTTACCACGATGTCGTATCGCATGTGGTTGTTTTTTTATACATGTTAAGAATTTTTAGTTGAGTTGAAATATTGCATGTTATTACCGTTTGCAATTACAATTGGATCTTTTCACGTTCTATTTTGAACGTTACACGAATCAATTACCACAATATATCTTATCGTTAATTATCTGTCGCTAAGAATTTCCGCCACTATGCGCGGGTACTCGCCTAGTAACTTAAACGCATCAAAAAGTGTATGTGTTATAGAAAACCACTTTTCATAAGTAGCAAAAAAGGTTTTATTCTCTAAAATTTCCGAGCGGGAATTATCCCTCCATTTTTTCTAAAATTTGGTTCTCTAAAAATTGAAGAAACAACACGTCTTTTGAATTTTACCCAATGGATTTAATTTCTTCCCCTAAAATTAAAACTCTAAAAAAATTCCTTCATGTTTTCACCAAAACACACATCCCTTTCAATATATTGATACACTATATGATTTTAATCATAAAGCTTCTCGATGATAGCAACAGCCATACCACCAAATTAAATTATTTATGTCAAGATTCATAACAAGAAGGTCAAGAATAAAGGTATATAGATTACTAATATTGTTACCAGTTTCTAGTATACTAATTGATTCATAGTTATTAAGATTTAACTTTCTTTTAGTTTATGTAACTAGTTGAAATGTGACTTGTAGCTTTCCGTATGTTAGATTTATGTGATATGAGTGTGGACGATTGTTCAGTTAATTGATATAATGGATTTGATTTCTTGTATCACTTTGATAGAGTGTTCGTTTGGTAGAGGTAGGTTTATACTTTATAATGTTCAGGATCGTATAGAAGACGGAACTTGTTTTCCTATCAGATGGGAACTTGTATAAATATGTATTGAGGTGGTGTAAAGAGGTACATCTACGAGATCTAATTCTTCAATGTAGGAATTTTATAAAAGCTAATGGAGTTGGCTCTTTAATTAGTTTTCTCAATGTTGATGGGTTAATATATGAAGTAATCTTTAAACAGTGTGAGAGACAGAGTGTACGTAGATTTTGCGCATATATTGGTAAGTTATAGTCGAAAATACATTTTGGGGAACTATCAACCCGTTCAAAGTGTGTCTTTTTAAGGTATATCTTTTTTACCTGTTCTACTTATTGGAGATAATTCATAAGCTGAAGCGTCCTAGTCATGACAAGCAAGGCCACGTCTTAAAATTATATATCACATAGTAAACGTTTAATCATGACCATATACTAAGTATTTGTTGGTTGCATTTCAGTGGGGTGCAAATCTTCAATGGATGTATGGTCATGTTTTGAAGCATCCCCAGCGTGTACAAAACTTGTACTTTACTTATCTCTTCGTTCTTAGAGCTGTGATGACATAGATTGATAATCTAGAGCTAACTGTTGACTTCGACTAATATATAATTCTTATCTTTTTATTTGCAGGAGTACATGACATAGATTGATAATCTAGTATCGTTGCATGATCCTGCGTGATTGTGGCGTTATAATGAATACTCTGTTCGGTGGATTTCAGGTAGGTGATCACATATTAGATCATAGTGCGTTTTAGTTTAAACACATCAAATAGGTGCAAAAGAGTACAAATTAACATTTAATTTTTGTATTACATTCTTTTACTATTTCTTCTTGATTGTGGTAGGTTGAGATTGGTTCATTTAGTTCCGACATAAAAATTATTCAAGAGAAATCCTTAGACATGGGTTGAAGCTCAAGAATTGCAAGGTATTGTGTGTCTATGTATCGACAAACATGTGTATGTGCATGTCTTTAGTAATCCACTACGATTTACATTTTGTGGCATATCTCACATGTTGTAGAATCAAAGTTGGCCAAATTTGTTGAAGACAAAAATGAACCACCAAGGATGATAAACATAATTGTTGATGAGGAGCTAATTAGTTTGTGTTTCTGCTCATTTTTATTAGTAATTAATATGTTTGTTTTTGGCTTTCTATTCTAGTGTATGTCCCTGTTATATCTTAAAAATGTATGTTTGTTTACTTAATATTTCATTTTAAACGTCTGTATACTTGATGACTCTTGAGATTTGAGTAAGAAGCTGAAGTTTGTTGAAGTAGATTCCATGGTAAAAAGTAAAAACGTTAAATGCACTAAAAGTTGTTTAGCTCGAGCTTGGAAAACTCAGACAAAAAGCAGTTTCTAAGGTAAAGTGGACTAGTTATTTCTTTATTCTTTGTATGCGTTCATCTCTTAGTGTTCCTATGTTTCCTCAATTTAGTTTCACTACAAGAAAAACGGTCTTTAGTGACCAAAATTGAATGACCATTTTTTTATTTCGTCATTAAACAGTGACGATATAATTTATGGTCATTATTTTTCGTCACTAGTTCAAAGTCAGTGACGAAACTTATAAATGGTCACTATGTAGTCACTAAATTACATTTTTGTTATTTTTATTAATGAGGAGATTTAGATATATGCGGAAATAAGGGTGAGCATTTGGATCGTCGGACAGGATTAGAAAATCGAACTGGACCGAACCGACCCGGACTAAACCGAGCAAATTTGGTCTGGTCCTCGGTCCGTGATTTTGGTCTATTTTGGTCCTTCGTCCGGTCCGGTTCGGTCTTACAAAAATTAATTTATTTTGCCTAACTGGGACCGGACAAGACCAGACCGACCTGCATCAGACATTTTTGTCCGGTCTCGGTCCGGGGTTTTGAACCGATTCGGTCCTCGGTCCTGTCCGATTTTAGTCGGTCCGGTCCAGTCTAGTCTAGTCTATAAAAAAAATAACACCAGTTGAAAAAAAAGAATTTCGGCTTAAGAGTGAACAAAAAAAAATGCTGTTTAACTGAAAAGAATAAACCGACTAGGCCTACCACAAGATCCATAAGCTGCTACTCCGTATATCAAACTAGTATTTTTTTTAAATAGTTTAAAACATAAACTCCCAAACACACAGTACCCCACGTTTTATCCCAAACACACAGACACACAGTACTCCACGCTTATTTTAATCGATTTGTTTGTTTGCTTATTCAATCGATTATTCATTCAATTGATTCGATTCGTTTAATTATGCTGATTTGTTCAATCGATTATTCAGTTGAGTCGTTTTAGCTTATTCAAACGGTGTTCCGATTCGTTCGTTCTGCTGATTAAGGTAACTTATTCAGGTAGCTTATTAGTGGTTGTTCTGTTTACTCTTGTTGCCTAATTTTTAGCTTATTAGTGGTTGTTCTGATAAATCTTTTTGCCTAATTTTTAGCTTATTAGTGGTAAAAATTTATTCATATTTAGTTAGGTTAAAGTTAGAATGATTAGCTTATTAGTTGTATAAGTAGTTATGATTAACCGATTAGTGGGGAAATTTTAGCGATTATAAAATAGGCCTAATAAGTTTTGTCTGAAACGAAAACCAATGCAAAGAAACTAATCTTCATTTCATATGCTTACAAGTTACAACTAAGGGTGTGCACGGTTCGGTTTGGGTCGGTTTTTGGGCAAAACCAAAACCGAATGTTCGGTTTTTTTTGCATAACTATAACCGAAACAGTTTGGTTTTTCCGGTTTCAATCGGTTTCCCGGATCGGTTTCTCAGTTTTTCCGGTTAACAGTTTGTACTTGTACTATGGCTCAATAGTAGTAGTCAAACTATAGGATACAACACTAACTAATGAAATACGATATTAGATAAGAATGTTATAAGGCTAGTAGTAGTAAAAGTATAGGATATTAGAAGTAGGATGTACTATTCGTAGTAAAATGACAAACTATACTGACTAATAACAATTCATTATAGGATATTAGAAGTAGGATACAATAGTAGCAAATTTCATTATAGAATATTAAAAGTAGGATATAACAGTAGCAAGTTTAATCATAGAAGATTAACAAGATCTATTATAGTATAACAGTAGCATCAATGGAAGTTCCATTATAAAGCATAGCAGTAGGTCATTAGCACTATATAAAATTAGAAGTAACAGTAGGAATATACAACACTAGCAAGTTCCATTATCAGTATCGAAGCTAATGAAGTCGGTTCGGTGCAGTTTCAATGTCACAACCGGAACCGAACCAAAAGTTCAGTTATTTGAAAAATAAGAAACCAAACCATCGGTTTTTAGTTTCGATAGGTTATTTCGGTTCGGTTTCGGTTTTTTCGGGGGGTTTTTTGCTCACCCCTACTTACAACCTTCGGTTCTACCAACATAATAGTCGCATTTGGGACACCCCTGCTAGTTCTGTTTCTTAGCAAGTTTCAGCGCCTTGATATCACTTTGATCTATTTCTCCATTCTCGTTAAGCAATTGAAACTCCTTGCAGTCCATCTTGGAGTGCCATGATACCTTACACTGCACAAAACATTCAATTATAGTGTGGGAATTATGTATCTTTCGTAGGTACTCCATTTTCTTCCACTAATAAGGGTTCTGAGTAATCTTTATACAGACAGTATAATTGACCCTATAATAAGAGTTTCACACAAAGCATGATCCCATCGTTCTAGTACTTCTTTTGGAAGAATGTATCGACAAACGTTAGGTCGTATTAGTCCTTTATAGTTCGGGTCATGAAACCTCACATTTGCTATGTTCTTTTTGATCGTAGCTCCTATGTGTGATATTATGCAGTCAATACAGAACGTATGCCCACAAACATTATCGTTAATAAAAATTTCAAATTCAGTTTTTGGTTTTGGGGCATGATATGATTGTAGGATTTGTGGTGTTTGTTACTTCATGGCATTAGGATTGAAATTCTCGGACCAGACTTTTAGCATGGGTCCCTTCAGTTAGTTTGTTAGATCCTCACTTTCTGGCGTCTTTGTTTGGTCATGGAAATATGAAATAGTTGTGAGTTATAGGGTCAGTCGTGTTGGGTGCAAGTTTTAGTATCAATTGTGATATTAACTTTGTGATTATTGCAGTCACCTAATCAGAGGATGGTCACCCTCAAACCTGGATAGTAACAATAAGTTACTGTAGAAAATGGTGAAGAATTAATGTCAGATGTTGTACTTTTCGCCACTTGTAAGTGTATGCCACTAACTTGCATGAAATGATTACATATATATATAGCTGGACACGAATTATATTTCAACTTATTAGTTCCAGTTTTTTCAATTGTAGCTGCTGTATAGATGGATATGTATGTTTTATTGTTCTTTTTTTACTTTGATTGGCGTTGAACATTGTTGATTATAAGTTAGGTGAAGAGTGTGCAAGTTAATCGTGCTTGCATTAGCTTCAATCTTCTACAATAGTAGACTGCTAGTACTTATTAAGTTATTATCTGCACTTTTTAAGTTTGTATGTTTCTGTGGTCGGTTTTTGAATTGTTTTATTCATTTTTGTATTGTGACAGTTGAGTTGAAGAAGCAGAGCTCATGCTCCATGCAATTGACCAACAAGACTGATCAATATATCGCGTTCAAGGTAATGTATCGGCATTGAGTTTCTTTAGTGCATTTTAGATTTAATGGTTTTGCATTCACTTTGACAAGCTGTTATTATTCCGTTGAAGGTCAAAACAACCAACCCCAAGAAATATTGTGTTCGTCCAAACACTGGAATTGTCTTGCCTAGATCTGTTTGCAATGTCACAGGTAAGAACATGTTTATTGTTTTTTGTTTATCTATATAACTTACGTTACTTCATATTAATCAATTCGGGATGTTTGAATTATGACTCGGAAACTCCGACTTTTTTAGTTACAATGCAAGCACAAAAAGAGGCACCAATTGACATGCAGTGCAAAGACAAGTTCGGGCTTATACGCATGTATTTGGGATCCCGGACGATTGTGAATGGTAATTTGGGTTCTTTTTTTCTTTCTGCCACTTGGTTTGTAGATATGTGACAATGTATCTTCATGGAAATGTGTTTAAAAGCATCAGTAGATCATGCTTCAAGTGAATGCATGTAATATTGTATATATAGTTATTTTTCTGAAAATCAACAAGTAAACGGTTTTCATGATATTTATCTACTTTTTTTTGTTTAATTTAGGCCATTAAGGAAGCTGCTATAGATGTTAATGGATTTTTGACTGTTGGTTTTAGTGCTGCTTAGAGGCGCAGCTACTAAAACTTGGTATGTTTCATGGTGATCCTCAGCCTGGAAATATCTTTGCTACGTGTGATGACGTATTGCTAATGTAGACTTCGGAAATGTTGCTCAGCTATGCCAGGTAGTTATCATACTTACTTTATAAAGATACCTATTTTTGGAAAATGTTAATAGGCTAGGTAGTTATTATACGTGTTTATTGTTCTGTGCCATCAGAGGGACTGCTCTTATGGAGCATGTGGAGGATCTTTATTATGTCTCTCTGCTTGAGGTATTCTTTCTGCTCGAGTAATTTATGTCCTCAGTTTGGAAACTTGCGTAGGTTATATGGCATGGACACGGTCCTCATATTGATATGATCAGTATAGAACCAATTTAAACCAATTCTAAGGGTAATTATCTTTAGATAACCTGATTTCCTGCAAAATTTCAGAAAGCTGTCAATGAGCTAACTAGTTGGTTGTTTGGGACAACTGTAGCTCTATGTTTTATAATTCATCATCACCTTCTAGTGTATCTGATTTTGATTACGATATCTTATTTTATAACAATGATTTTGATTAGGATATCTTATTTTATAACAATAAAAATAAGGATCAAACAAACATTAAAACTCAAACTAGTCATAACAACACACCTCTTTACGATGAGGACAATATGTTCCATCAATTGCCCAAAGTCAATAGTAAACATGTGACTGATGAGTTTGATGATTTGTTTGGAGGAAATGTGACACGGCAACGTAAGGGGAGTGGTGAGAGTGGATGTGGGTAGATTTGGATGACTTGCTACTGGGATTTGGCTAAATTCTATTAATTGCCCAAAGTCAATAGTAAACATGTGACTGATGAGTTTGATGATTTGCCTAAATTCTATTATGCAAGGGAAAGATTAACGTTGCCATGAAAGATCTGCCTCTTCTAGCTTTTACATTACATTTTTTTAATTGTCCTTATGTTCAATTGTCAGCAAACGAGAAGTAATACAGAAACTTAGACAGCAGTTATAGAGAAGGGACGATATGATACTGGAAATGCAAGATAAGATTGCTGAGCTGCAGAGTCGTGTAAGCTTTCAACGTTCTCATTCTGACCATCATGTAGTAAATCTCAAAATGGTAAGATGTTAGTAGTCACCGCATTTAGAAGTGATTCCAAAGAATCATTGTGATTTTATGATACAATATCAGTAACTAATGTTGTTATCCTTCATAGAATATAAAACTAACTTGGGTGGAGGAACGGGATCCAAGAAGAATCTGTTATCCTTCATAGAATATAAACCTAACTGATGGCGTTGTAGATAGGATAACAGTATTATCTTTTTGGTACCGGCAAATATGTTGTTAGTTTCCTCTTTCTTGTATATAAACTTTAACATGTTAATACACTTCCTATGGTGTGTGCACAATCTTAAATAGTTTCATCTAAGGCTGTGCGCAAAAATTGATGGTTTTTACCAAATGAGCTAGTGATATTGATGACGTGGATTCAGATACTTGCATTTGTAATACAGTGTAGAACTTATTTCTTTGGCAGACAGAGTTTGCAAAATATACAAAATTGTGTAAGCTAAGATGTGTTATCGCAACATTGTTTCTGCAATATGATCCCATTGCAATGACGGAGCATTTCTTTTTTGTTTTCGCATGTGTTACGTTATTGTTTGAGTATTTGATGAATGGGAAATGTTTTTTTGGTTTAACTGAGCTTGAGAATATTTCGTTTGGTGGTTTGACTCTAGTTTGTGCTGCTGCTTGTTTTTATCTTTCCATTAGGCTGTTTGCATTTTTTGCTATATTTTGCTGTCGGGTGGGATTGTTCTGAAAGGCACTCTGGTTTTGCAGTTTGGGTTGTCATTTCATAGTGATGCGTATGCGTTTAAAGGGTGTGGTAAAGTGGTGATTGCTCCTGGTCAAGGGAATGCTGATGCCAAATTTGATCTTGATGAGAAAAAAACCAGAGGGGTGTTAATATTGTGTTTTCTGATAATAGGATTACTGAATGGTAATGAGGCGAGGACTGGTGAGCTTCCACTGACGGCTCAAATCGAGTCTGATATGATCATATGCTGAATTTCCTTTTTCCCATATAGGTTTAACAGAAGTCGTTTGCATAGAGTGTAGTGCGTTAAGCTTCGTATGCTAGTTACCTTATCTCTAAGTGTAGATTTATGCACCGGTGGTCATTACATTGTGCTTTTCCCCTCTAATACTGTTCAGAAACGGAGTATGAACATACTGTTAATATCATCCAATGGCAAAGGGAGAAGAACAGGGCCACTTTGCTTATTATGATAGTCTTTGTTTTAGGGCCACTTTGCTTATTATGATTATACACTTTTTATACAGGGAAGTCATGTCATCCAATGGCAAAGGGAGAAGAACAGGGCAAGAGAAATGGAAGCACTCGAGGTAAATTAAATGTTTTGACCCAGTTTTTTCTGAACTTCATACGTTCTCCCTTTTTTTTAATCTCCATCTTTACGGTGAATTCGCACAGGCTCCATCCGTTCTTTGACGATGAATTGGATGCGTTTGGAAGAGAACGTGGTTTAATAAAGGATTCTAGTGGACAAGAACGTGATGCAACTCTAAATCAGGTAACATTTTTATTATATCTGAAAATTAAGATTTACAATGCCATTAGCGTAGCTAGTTTGGTCATGCATTTGACATACGCCTGGGTGGGGGTCGGTGCCGGACCTTATAATTTTTAAAAGATTATTGTGTATTTTATGAAGTTGTGAGATAAACTGATTATAATGTTGTGTTTTAATGAATACGTGAACTTAATGTATGAAGTTTTTTATACAAACTTTCAGGTGATGGGAGTACCTGTTACATTGAATGGAGATCTAAAGAACCAATTTGTCGAAGCTAATGTTGGTTTCGACACGGTCTGCAAGGTATGTATGCTATGGTCTTAAAAGCTTTATATGACTTACGGCTTCTAAAATATGAAAAGTATACTATTTTCCCAACAGCTTACATTACCAAATTAGGAACTAGACCTTGCTTATTTTTTTGTTTAGGTTGGCTCACAGCTCATCAGCAACCTCTGCACAGAAGCTTTCTCAGCTGAGAAGGTAATACCAAAATACCTTGTTAGATGATTGTGTTACTTGTTAATACTTGTTATCTTCACCAATATCGAAATATCTCTATTATTTTCAGTACTATTATTTTGTTCGGCTCATGGGTCAGAAGGCCTCTCACGTTGCCTTGGAATGCAGTTTGCAGTCACATCCTAACATGGTGCACATTCTTGCCTATCAGATATTAACGTTTATACTAAATTTGAACATATTTTAATTCTCTAAGCGTATCTTCTAGGTTATTCTTGGGGAAGATGTTGTTGCGTCCAAATTAACCATCTTCGACTTAACAAAACAAATCTGTGATGCCGTGCAAGGTAGGGAAGAAAAAGGTATATGACGGAAGTAATTCTGGAATTCTGTTATTGTCAACGCGATTACGATAAAACTGATTTGAAAATTTGATTATCTGGACAGAAAAATATCACTGTGTAATCTTAATCCCAGAGGGACTTATAGAAAACATTCCTGATATTTTTTGATCTACGTGTTTTTAGGTCTAGTTACAACAATACTACGTGTTTTGTGATCGTATTTGTATTTCTGTAGAGATTTCTAGATTTGAGTTTGTTTGCAAAAGTAATTATGCAGTGAAACGAATGTTTTAGTGAAACGAATGTTTTAGTTCCAGATATTTTTTTTTGTTATATGTTTATAATTAGTGACCATTTTTTGGTCTCTAATTCCACGGTCTGTGACGACTTTCTCGTCATTAATAGCATATAGGAGTGACGATTTTTTCGTCACATTGCTATTTGTGACGAATTTGCTCGTCACTAACTGGGATAGACAGTGACCATTATTTTCGTCACAGATCAGTGACGAAATATAATCGGTCACTAACAAATTAGTGACGCAGCTATAGTGACGACTGGTGACGACCTTTATTTTGGTCACTAAGTGACTTAGTGACGAATTTCTATATTGTCAGTGACGAATTCGGTTCTGTCACTATAGGTGCTTTTTCTTGTAGTGTTTCTATATTTCTTTTCATTTTTTATGTTTTTGAATTCATGATCCAGAAGCTTTATGCATTGAGGAAACCTAAAACCAATATCCAAATTCTTCAGCAAAGTATTTTGTTAAAATACAAGTGAGTTTTGTCTTCTCCTAATGTTCAATATAATATATCCAGTAATTATGGTATCTGTTGAATATGATCATTTTCGTAGTCGCTGATAGATCGAAAATGTGGAATGAGATTGACATATTTTTATTTATGACAACATCATTTCAGTGAACGTTAAGAGCTTTAACTGAAGGTACTGATGCAGGTATGTTATTTTATTCCTCAAGGAGCATGGGAAGGAGGTCTATGGTGAAGTTTGGGACGCATACACGGATACAATGGACCAGGTAGATTAGTCTCTTAAGTCATTCTAATAATATGTTATATAGTTGTATAATAAACCATTCTTTTGTATTGTGTATCATTACCATATCATGTACGGAGTATTAAATCAGGTCATTACAAGGATTCATTCACTACTAGAAAACATAGCAACAGTGACGGATTTTCCGACAGACATATTTCCGTCGGTAATTACTGACAAAATTCCGACAGATTAGTAACCGATTTTGTGATCATTTTTTTGCAAGGATTTTCCGACTGATTCTCGACAGATTTCCGAGGGATAAAATTATCGACGGAAATCCGTCGGTAAGTAATTTATATTGCGTCGAATTTCCGAGGGTCTACCGACATTTTTGGTTATTCGTCGCTATTCTGTCGGAAAGTATTAAATATTAGCTATATACAAGGTGTCAGTCAGTAATCTGTCGGAAAATGAATCCCTTTAGCGACGAATTTCCGACAAAAAATTTAATAATGTGGTAAAATGAAGTCTTGGTGCTTATTTAGTATTTTAAAATTATTTTAGTAAAATTTAATAAAATATTTCTCTTTAAAATTATTTTTAGTATTTTGAAATCTTAATTTATTTGCATGTTTGATTTTAAAAGTTTATAAGTTTTGTTAATTTGTAAGTAAATTGTTACGTTATTTAAATTTTTTAGAAAATCGAATCGAATCGAACCAATACCGAACCGAGCTACATATAATCAAAACCGAACCAAACCGAGCTATGTATAACCAATTTAGTGTTGATTTTGAGCCGAACCAAAATCAAACCGAACCGAGCTGTATATAACCAAAACCGAAAATCAAATCGAACTTGCTCGATTCAGTTCGATTTTATTTTTGAGTTCATTTGCTCGGCCTTAAGCTAGATAGACTTTGTATATAAATCAGTTTAAAAAAAAGATAGATTTAACACTTAATTTTTTTGAAACAACTTAAATAAAAAAAACTTATTCAAAACTTTGTATATAATCAGATCTGATTATTTAGGCTATCCAATACTCCCTTTGAATAAAAAAGTCTTACAACTTAAGTAAAAAAAAAGCTTAAATCAAAATATTTAATCATTTCACTTAAATCAAATCAACCATCGTCACTCTCTCATTTATCTCTCAAATCAACCATCGCTCCAACCATCATTTCCAACCATCGCTGCCGCCATCATCGCCCACCCATCGACTCCAACCATCGCTGCCGCCATCATCGCCCGTCATCGATTAAAGTGATTTGATTATATGAGATAAGGTGATTAATTCTGTTAGGTTTTGATTATATGAGCTTATTGCTAAATTATTTTATTATACGAGCTTATATGAGCTTATTGCTATATATGTATTAAATTATTTTATTATACGAGCTTATAATTCTGTTTGCTTATTCTGTTAGGATAATTTGCTTTTGTGTTTGCTTATTGTTAAATTTATTAGTTAATGAGCTGATTTGAGAGCTTATAAGCTCATATAATCAGTACATATAGCAAACTGATTTTGTGTATAAGTCCAGGTTATGAATGTTTATTGCTAATTAATTCTGTTTGCTTATTGCTTATTGCTAATTAATTCTGTTTGCTTATTGCTAATTAATTCTGTTTGCTTATTGCTTATTGCTAATTAATTCGGTTTGCTAATTAATTCGGTTTGCTAATTAATTCTGTTTGCTTATTGCTTATTGCTAATTAAAACTGATTTGAGAGCTTATTTGCTTATTGCTAATCAATTCTGTTTGCTTATCTCTGTTTGAAATGTTTTGTGTATAAGTCCAGGTTATGAATGTTTTTGAAATGTTTTGAAATAGGTGTAACAAAATGATTTTGAAATGTTTTGTGTATTAGTTAATTTATTAGTTAATGAACTGATTTGAGAGCTTATAAGTTCGCCTGATGTAGTTGATTTTAGTTACAAACTGATTTTAGGAGTTGTTAGGTTTACAGTGAATTGTGATACTTGTGTGATACTCCGTATTAAATTACATGTTTGAAATAACTTAGTTAAGTGCTCGGTTGCAGCTAGTAACGTTTTTAAGTTTCTAACTAAACTCAATGGAGTCAGGCGAACTTACAAGTTTCGAAATCAGCTAATTATTACACACAACTTATAAGTTTCATTTAATTGTGAGTTGATTTGAGAACTTATAAGTTATGTGATCTTAAGCGTTGCTGAACGTTTCTTTTCGCGCGTTATATTGTGTGCAGTTATAAGCTTATTTGAGGAGTTATAAGTTCAGGTTAAATACGTTAAATTAGTTTTATTAGTTGTATTAGTTAATTTAGCTTTTTGAAATAGGTGTGTATGTGTTTGTTAGTTACAGTTATGACTTATGAGCTGATTAAATGAAACGTATCACTACTAGAGAATGAGAAATAGAGTCCCCTGAATAGATCCCGGTTTTGGTTAAAAACGGGCTTTAAAGAGTATAGAACCACGTTTTCTTATATAACACCGAGCTTTATTGTTAGTAATATTTTAGTGCCATGTTTTCTCGTATAGAACAGGGCTCTATTCTCCCAAACTTTTTGATACTTTTGGGCGGCTATTTTCCTTCCCCAATTTTCATCTCAAATTTGAATCACACACATTACCCAAAACTTTGCCCCCTTTTCACTTTTACAAACCATAACCCTCTGAATTTCTTCACTGCCACATAAATCCTACCCCCACTTAACACCGTCATACACCACCACCACCATCGCACACCATTACCTCTAAGCCCGTAACAGACTAACCCATCCAATTAGGAGGTACGAAACTATTTTAGTTGATGTTGTTCGATTAACCTTCTTAATATATCTTATTAATGTTGTTATTAATTTTTTCTGGAATAAGTTGCAATTATTTATATGTATGTTGCATTGTTAGGTGATTAAGTTTTCATTTTTGATGATATTGTGAAATTTAATTGTTTTTATTATGGGATTTAAAATTATATGACAATAAATAAATCTTTAGTTTCAATATTAAAAAAATATAATCAGTTGTAAATGGGGTTTTTGATTGTGTTTTACGGAGATAAATGGGCATTTTTGTTGAGCTATGTGCTGTCATAAATAAGGTGTTTGATTGTGGTGTTTGGATTACCCCCAAATATGGTGTTTTGTAATTGTTATGATAAAGATAATGGAAAGTCAATAATCTCTTAGTAATTAGCTTGTTTGACGTAGCAAATAAGTGTCTTTAACTCCTTGTGCATCTGTAGGTTATAATTTTGTTTATATAAAACTTACATTTTCCTAAATTGGATATGATGGTCTCTTCAATAAGTAGATACAATCTCTTTACTTTAAATTCTGAAGAAATTATCACCCTGTCTGCTATTCTCTTAGTTCAGGTGAATTAACTTTCAAGTCTCCAACTTTTATAAAGTCTGATAATTATTTTCAGAGTTCTCAGTGCGTGTAGTTTGATCTATAGATTCTTTATATTCTAATAAGTAAAGAATCACTTTTCACAGTCAATATGGATATCCTTTAAGGGGCACAAAGAGCTGGATGAAGTCAAAATGAGATTCGCTGCAGCTGAGGTGTGTAAATAGTGTAATATAACCCAATAGATCTATTACTGAGTTTAACCAGAATTCTTTCATGCCTAACTTGACTGCATCTGTTATACCGTTATTCGGAGCCTTTTAGATTAACATCTAGTACAATCTGATTAGTACTATCATCATTGAATTTTAATTTTAATATCCGTATATTTTATTCTATTTACTTCCGCAAATGAATATCTGTATGCGCCTTGCAACATTTTTTACATTGCCAATTTTCTTAATTTGACGATTACTCATAGATTTTAGGCTGCATGATAGTTAGGTTTACAGAGTGTTCTTCTGAGCTCTTTATTATCTCCTCTCCAATTAAAACTGATTATATTTCAATATTTTCTTTAATCTTAAAGGGCGATCATGTGACCTTCCTCAACGTATATAAGGGGTTTCTTCAATCCAATAGATCTTCAAAATGGTGTCACCAAAACTCTATCAATTACCATGCAATGGTAAGCTTTCAATGCCTTGAGAGAACTGCTGTTGTTATTGCGACTGTTTCTTCGGGATTCTTACTAATCTTTTGTAAATTGATCTCTTTTCTCAGAAAAAAGTAATTTAAGTTAGGCAACAACTAAAACGAGTAGCACAGCGATTAGGGTTAACCTTAAAGTCATGTGAAAATGATATGGAGGTATTTCATCACAACTCTTCTCAGACCTCATGATTATGCTTTTGTTTTCATTTATTATGATACTTGACTCTTCATGATTCATCTAATGTGATTTTTAGGCTCTAAGAAAAGTTTTGACTGCTGGATTTTTCGCAAATGCTTGTCGCTTAGATGTGAGTTAATTGCATATTATCAGAACTTACTTAGATAGTCACATAATTCACACACTTGTTGAACCATTCACGTGGATGCTAACTTTGTGTCATTTGTGAAGCCATACAGTTCTAATGGGGGATACAAGACTCTTAGGGGCTCTCAAGAAGTTTACATTCATCCATCATCTATATTGTTCATGTTAGTATTTATCCTTCTTGGCCTTTGCACTGCACAGTTATTTGTATACCAGTCCTATTTAAAGTTTAAAAGACGTCACTTGACCAGTTCGTCTTTGTAAAGTTGTTAGTTATCTGAAAACACTATATTTTGTAAAAGATTTACTTGACATGTTTGTCCCAGCACTAATAGATTTATAGAAAATTCTTCTGGTCTAATTTAGTTTAAAGGCTCAAGAATCTCTTTGTGCGACCAATTCTTATTATGATGCGCAAGAGATAGCAGCCCGCATTCACTTAGTCATTTGGTAGCGAACATGTTATGAAGAAAACATCCCAAAGTTACCCATGTTGACCCGTTTCAGTAATACCAGTTTTGTCGGTACTTAAAATGCCTCATATACTAGTTAACTCATCCATTTCATTGACGCCCTTTATTTGCCGAGTCATTAGTAAATTTCTTTTGTGCAGTTGGCCCGAAGACATTTATTCTTGCTAAACAGGTGATTATAGCATAAGCGATTACCAATCCTAAAAAGAGGTATCGTGAAATTGTGTTTATTAGTATTCCATGTGGTAAAGAACTTGAGGATTTTTTGGTGTTGTGTTCTAATATGAATGATCTGATATGATAGTTGGACTGTTATATTAAAGAGTTCCCAATTTTAGTGTTTAGATGTGTTTATACAATTTGGATAATAAGGCATTTCGTATGTATGACAGATTTGTTTATTAGCTATCTGTATGGATAAAGTAAGCCTGGCATTAGTTTGTTTTACACAGCTTAAGTTGTAACATGCTATTAGAAGTGTTGTGAGCCACGGAACTTTGCTCGAGATTCATTGCTCTTCTCGATTAAACATATTCAAAGTTCCATCTCGTAGATTATTTGATACGGGAACTAAAAGAAATTTGACAAATGCAGAGAAGCATAAAGCACACACATATATCTTGCTTAATTATGAAGATGGTCACCCATTTTAAAGGTATGCCAAGTATTATCTTTACTATATGTCTATATAATTGTTTTTCCGCGCTGTTTTTTACTTGACATCTTTAGTTGTCCATGTACCTTTCACACGTAAAAATAGTCATTTGCACAACAAAATGCTTGCTTCTATTGAAAACCTAAGATTACCATGATAAGTCTGCTAAGTTATAAAAGTAGCCTTTGCTTTAGAGATACGGATCACGAATGCATCCTGTTAGTGTAAAAGCTGAGTGTTTATAAATTGTTGTCTGTTTGCTTTTAGGGAACTTATGATTGTTAAATATCTTTACACAAGTTACGTAACTGATGTGTTAGGCGTTGTTGGTAGATTATATGAAGTCAGTAAGTTATAGTTGCTTTTTTGTGTGGGCTGACACTAGATTGACTAGTTAGATGTGAGGTCACAGTTGTTTAATTACCAAGAGGAACAACAGTTGTGCTCTTGTGGGACTTGGGATCTTATAGCTACCAAACTAGCAAGACATTTAAGTTATTACTTGTATCTCTTCTCTAGGAGCTGTCCTATTGACGATTGTTGGTGGTTGTATTATTTGGGTAGATAAATGATTTAATAGCTATTAGTTATTGTTGTATATATGGATATATGTGCTTCTGTGCGCTATTTCCAAAAAGAGAATTACAATTGACTGCTATTAATGGCCCTAATTAGGCTATAAATGTTATTGAGCTAGTATTGTCATTTGATATATAGCATGGATATGACTGCTCTTAGTAAAGGTATATAATGGAATACTCTCTAAGAATATAAGTTAAACTAGGTTTATCTTGATTCGTATTCTGTAATAGGGGAAAGGGTTATTAACAGTACAGTATATCTAGATAACATTTTTTCTTAAACATTTTGTGGTTAGCTGCTGATTTGAGAGTAAAATATTTGGGATTGCACTGTTAAAATTTAGAAGTGTTGTAATTGTAGGCTGAATTCTAAATGTAGACTGCCTGAATTCTAATTGTAGGCTGAATTCGGTAATCAAGATGAAGATTATGATGATGGTTGTAGAAGCGAGGGAAGAGGTAACGATGATGGTAGCAGAAGCGGGGGAAGGAGAATGGGGCAGAATTGGAATGCCAACAGTTTCATCATAACATCATAGTATTTGATTTATTGGATTACTAGTTTCATCTTGAATGTATAATTTGACTCGTTCAATTCGACTATAACTTGTTATTTGAATGCTAAACCAATGTTCAATCTTGAATAATCGGTTTCTAGTTAATGTGTAATCTTCATTATTTGTAGATTCAAATTTCGTAATTGAACTATTTTGGTGTGAATTATCTATTTCTTTCTAGCCATTTTAGATACGGGATACATAATTAGTATTAAGTTGCAAATTTAAGTTTATCTCTGCGACAGATTTGTGACTACTTACCGAACGAAATTTTCTGACAGATTTCCGAGGGACATTTTACCGACGAGTTTCCGACAGATATATATACTTTTTTTACCGACAGATTTCCGAGAGAAACTAATACCAACAGAATACCGACGCTTTCTTTTCGTCGGTATTTCCGACAGAGTTCCGGCTGATAGGAATTAGCTAGGAAGCATTTACCGACATACCATTTTCGTCGCAAATCCGTCGGAAAAGACCTACACTGACGGATTTCCGACGGAAATAGCCGTCGCTGTTGCTCTATTTTCTAGTAGTGATTTACCGTGAAAGTGATATTTTTAAGATAGGCATGTCCTAAGTGCTAATTTCCGTGCTCATATTGAAGCATTGGAAAAACTACAACTAGATATAGCGGCCCCCGTTGATATGATCGGTGTTGACACCTGAAGTACAAGCCTTTTTCTAGAGGAAGAGAACCTTTGAAAGAAAGGTGAAGAAAGGTAAGGGAAACAAATAAAATGTATGTTCTCAAGTTATCTCTTAGAAAGGAAGGGAAAGGACAGGATGGGACGTTCAGTGTATTTTGTTACAAAAGTCATCCGTCCAAAATTGGGCGGAAAGCGATGGGAAGCTCATGGCAACTATCAATTTCTATATAAAATTACAACTTTCTCCCTGTTGGTTTTCTTCCCCAATTTTTTTTCACAATACTCCACAGTCCACAAACTTCTCGTTCACAACAATCATGTGTGTACTCAAAACAATAAATACCTTCTGGGTTTTTTTAAATCATCGCATGCATCCATCAATTAGTCATCATGTAAACCCATTTTATTTATGTAATAATATCTTCTTACATTAATTGAAATGACTACAAATCATCTCAACATTTATTAGTAAATGACATATGCATGTGAATCATTATATTCGATTAAAATAGTATTGTGCATAACAAATTGAAGATGTTTCTAATAAACACTTTCCAGTGGATACTTAGAAATGGTTCAACCAATCACAGAGTTAACAGGGTATATTAGTAATTGTCAATATGTATTTCTTATTTATCTTGTATCTTGAAACGCAGACTCTATTCGCATCCCTTTCTTTACTGCCGAACTCAAGAACGTAAAATGAAAGGACAACTTTACTTACCATTTTGTCCCGATCTATCCTTTCCTTTCACTTACCATCCTTTTCTTTTAAAAAAGAATCAAGAACACAGTGTTAGAGATAGGATCAGTGTTCTCAAGGTCTGATAATGTTACCTAAATAAGTCGTTATATCTTAATTTTAATATTTCTACGTATTATTGTTTGCTTTATTGTACACCTAATTCAAAAATGCTTGGAAAGAGATGGAGCTCGCGCGCAAAGTACAGGTGCTGAAATGGCAAACAAATTGCAAATTACTCATAGGAACCTTGGAGTAATGAGTGTCCGTCAGAGACAAAAGAGTTGAACGTGATCATTGACGCATGGTTTACAGTTTACATTATGGCGCGATTAATCCTAGAAAATTATGTTGAACTCTAGTGTTTTCTTTATGATTATTTGTTGAATTCTACTGCATCTTAGTTTACTTTGTCGATTTCGACAATTGTCTATCTAAATCAGTTTATATATATTTGTTGGACTTATGTTTTTTTATATTTTGGCGATTTAATTTTGTAGATTATGAAATTTATTTTAATCTTTTTATTTTTTTAATAAAAAAGACTAAAAAACTGGGTTTGAGATAAAAACATATCTTTTTTATTCTTTATAAAGACAGGTTGGATATTCTATAAAGACAGGTTGCAAAAAATACAATGTTCATTTTCAATAAAACATGAGTGCTTATTTTATTATGGAGACACATTCTTAGGGAGAGAATCGGTGTTGATTCTTCATTACAGACTGGTTGCATAACCGGTTGACACATGTTTCGATCATGGAGATACCCTCTTTGGAGAGAGATTCTAAAACCACTCTTCATGGGCTATTTTGACCAGTTTCTATGGAATTTTTTTAATAGTGGGATAGACCTCAAAAGGATCAGACATCTCCACACTAGCATGAACTTCTCCCTCTTCCACATCATTATTCTCCAATTTCTCTTCGTAAACCTTGCTCTCCGTATTCATTCCAATGTCCTCTTCGTCTTCAAAGACATTATTCTCTTGTACTACATCATCACTCCCATTGAAATCATTAACATCCATTTCCTCCTCATCGATCACTATATCAAAGTCTGGCACCCATCCAGGAGTTTCGTGAGCACGAATCCAGTAGGTCTTCCCATTGTAGATACTTTTAAAATCTTCAAATATACTTCTATCCAACTTAGTATGAATACATAGCCTTTTTGAGTGAAAGCATGTATCCTCTAAATCATCAACATCTAGAAGCTCTCCCCACTTATATGCAACACGTTTGAATGTAGCCTCAGTCCAAAGTTTAAACGGTATCCCTTCAACCTCTGCCCACACAACTCTTTTATCAGCTTGAAATTCCAATGTACCTTTTTTCATGATAGAGAACCAGGATCGAACACTGACATTATCTTGAAATTTTCTCATAACCTCAACATTCTCAAAATCAATCATTACCCAAAATTCTCCCATGTATTGGATCTTGATATTCACAAAACCTTCATTCTTTAGTGATAATTTGAGATTAGACAAGGAAGCAAACTCTTCTACTCTACACATCATCGGCTTAGATAAATCATTAGACATCACACAGCCTTTGTCTAAAACAACAGACGCATGAGAGTCCACTGTTCCTTTATTAGTCAATCATTTTACCACCTTAGCATATGACGTATTCCCCTTATACGTCTGTGACTGCTAAGAAGTACCATTATCCTTAGTCCCTTTACTGGACACGTTATTCTCCTTCTAACCCACAGCCGACTAACCAGCCTTCACATTGTTAACAATATCTCTATTGAACCTAGAAATGTTTGCGTGCAAATTAAACTGATCGATCTACACCGTACACAAATTGTTAACCAATCTCTCCTCGTTGAACACATTAATAAAACGAACAAATCCAAATCGTTTACCGTTTTTAGCTCTCTTAATCGGAGTGAAAGAGTCCACCACGTGACCATATACCTTGAAGGAGTGAAACAATTCTTTAGCCGTCAAATACTCAGGGAAATTAGTAACATACACCGTTGTAGAAATCTTCGCAACATCATCTTCTTTTGATCTAAAAGATGTCATACTTGTAAATGGGATACGAAGCGACACCAAAGAAACAGAACCAAAAAAAAATCCCTAAATAAAACCTAATTTGATCAAAACCCTAATCGCACCATTACAAATATTCCTAAGGTCTTGTCGATCCTTGATAACAATAAATTATAAGTAAAAATTTCGATATGATAACCAAACCTTACAATTGATTAATATTGAGCCAAGACGATCACTGATCAAAGATCAAACGACTCTCCTTCCCAACTACGTCGAATCAATGAATAAGATCAGATCCAAAATCAAAATTATAAACCCTATTTGATCGTTATAAAGTGAATGAAGAACCAACAAGAAAAAAGTAAAAGATACAAATTAGGTTAACGAAATCCCCCAAAAACTAATCGCTTCTTTACGAAGCTTCATCGAGCCAAATAAAAATCTATTAAGGACGATCTAATAAAGATCATACAATAACAGATCGTTATTCAGTGAATGGATTTCAACAAATAATTAAAGAACGATTAGGTTAGAGGCAATACCGTATGATCATCATTTAATTTTTTTCTTTTAATATATTGGTTTTAAATGCTATACGTGGTATAGCAATATTAAAGGTTGGAGTGGTTTTTTTAAACATTTAGTCAAAGGTGTTATATTGTTTAAAACAAGAAAAAAAAGTCAAAGGTGTTATATTTATTTTGTGTGTTGTACTTTCTAAACGTGATGATGAATATAAGGCTGCCACGTTAACACATTTTAATGCTCGTTGCTTTAGAATACATATAAAAAACACTCTTTTATTAGAGAGTGTAGATATAGATTCATGGAACTGGAAACATCTTTGGACCTAAGAGATTAAATAAAGGATTTTGTTTATATGAAGTTTTTTTGAACAAAATGTTTATATGAAGTTTGGTAATGGGAAATTGTGAAATGTGAGGGCTGTAAACAAACTGAACGTTCAGCGAACCGTCCGTCGATCGTTCGACAAAAATTCGTTTATGTTCGTTTATTTAATAAATGAACGAACACGAACAAGATTTTTGGTCCGTTTAGTTATATAAACGAACATGAACAAAGGCTTCATTCGTTCATTTACGTTCGTAAATGTTCGATTATGTCCGTCCAGTTACGATCATTTATTTTGTTCATTTATGTTTAATTAACATCCCAAATGTTAAGAATATAATGAATTACATATCAAATAATATAAAATGCATAACAATAATATATTAGTATTATAGTACTTAGGTATAAAATACTTATAAATTTCTCTTAAAGTAAATAAAAATTATCATGAATATTAACTATGATAATGTTGTTTTATATGTCCTTATGTAAGCATGACATTAATGATACTAATGTAGTAATTTGACTATATTTTAAGATCAACTAGGATGGAAATGATGTTGTTTTTAAGATCATAATTTGGAATATAATGATTATATAAGAACATATGATGATGATATGGATCGTTTAAAATAACAATTTTAGTTAAACGCTCGTTTTGGCCCGTTTACATTTATATATGCTCGTTTACGTTCATTTAAGTTTGTTCGGTTACGTTCGTTTAAGTTATAATAAACTAATATAAACGAAATGAACAAATTCAAATCTAAATATACGAACATGACCAACAATTTTGGTCCGATTATGCGTGCGTGTTCGTTTATTTGTTCGACTATTATTAAATAAACGAACATCAACATACCTCCATTCACGTTCGTTTGGTTCGTTTACAGCCCTAATCCTTTCTACAAAACTGATTAATAATATGATTTTGGATCAAGCTGGTATGTGGTATGGAATTGGCCACTAGAATGGGATGATAGGTTTCATGAAGTTCTTGATGTGCATAGGGGTGTTCATGGTTCAAGTTTAACATAAAAATCGAATTGAATCGAACTTGAAATAGAACCAAAACGAAAATGAATTCAAGTTGTGGGCCAAAACCAAAATGAGTCGAACTAAAATTTGATTTTCAGGTTGGATATGGGTTTGACTATCAGACCCGAAAACCGAACCAAAAATCGAAGTTATAGAAATATATATATATTTATATACATAGAATAATTATAAAAATTTAATCATGATTTAAAAATACAATTTTTATACTTGAGATAATTTTTTGGATAAATATTTAAATAATTATGTATTTATTGGAAGAATTCAGATATTTCGGGTTATTCGGGTAAAACCGAGAACCGAATCGAATTCAGGCTACCTGTAACAGCGACCTACTGCGACCTTGATTTTTCAGTTTTCTCTCTCCCGCGACCTATTTTCCCCAACAACACGACCTAGTGCGACCGATTTCAAAAAAACTGTTTTTTTTAATTTATATCATTTTTCCCTTTATAAATACCACATTTTCACACACAAAATTTTCACACACAACTTTCAGTATTTACCCACACAACTGTCTGTATTTTCACACACACTTTCAGAAATAAAAAATGGCATGCTCTTTTCCACACAACGATGACGAGATTAATGCTATGATTCAAAAACAAATAATTCAACAACAACATCGTTACGATGCGCTTACGACGTTAGCTGATGATTTCGATGCTGCGTACGAAGATAATACGAAACTACGCACAACATGTGAGAAATGCAGTGATCTTTCCCCAAAGAAACGTCATTTAATCGACACGTTTCTAAGTAATCAATCTGATATCGATTTCAACATCTGAAGATCTTTGTTTAGAAAGTCGAAAAAATTGGAGGCTCGAATTGAAAAAAATATTGAATGGCTGAATAACTTGGGTTCTTCATCCCAAACTCATATCGGTTCTTTATCCCGAACTCAAACAACTCATATCGGTTCTTCATCACAACAACGTTAACACCAACGATGAGATGTTTCTCCCAATCAACTCTTTCCAATTATAAACGACTCAAATGGCTTACTTACTGACAATGAGGTGTATCAACTATACCTAGATCAAAAAGTATTTAGAGAAACACTGCAAGAAGAAGAAAGGACACAAAGGGAGCTCGAGGCGGAAATTATGACCGAAGAAGATTACCAAGAAACTATACGTTGGGAGTTACCTTGTCAGTTATCCGATTTGGATTCGGGAACTGACTACTCGTATTATGTATTTTTTTTATCTATCTAGTAGTGTGTTTCCATTCCCCTTTGTATTTGAATTCCAGTATTTTTATGTTTTACGTATGGAATAAATGTTTAATTTTTGAATAAAAATTGTTTACGTGTACATTTTTAATTTACGAATTTAAATAATTAAAATGAAAATTAAATAGGATATGATTTGACGATAACTTTCTGACAACGAGTAACGATATAAGGTTTTGATACGCCAGGAAATGATAAGATTTGCTTATCATATTTATATAGTATTTTGGATATCTTTTAATGTTTAGGAATATCTTTTTTGTTTAATATTTATCTTGTGATCAACTTGTGACACAAGCTAGGGTTATACGGTATAAATACCGAATCATTATTATGAATTAAGCAATCAAAGTTAATCAATAAATCACTAAGTCTTCTTGTCCTTTTTTCTTACGGAGCTTGCACACGCTATTGTGGTGCTATTATCCCGATACAACCCTTAACCGGGTCGTATCAACTAGTGCTTTCATTGAGAGCCCTCAACTCGTTGAGGGATTTTGATCTAAGATTCCAATCATAAAAAAAGTTACTGTTCATCGTCGGCACTGTTCACCATCATACTGTTCATCATCACTGTTCGCTGGTACCGCTCATCGACGTACTGTTCATCAGTTACTGTTCACGGATTACTGTTCACCCGGATACTATTCATCGGGAAATTTTTTTATTGTTTTTTTCGATTTGCTATGGTATTGGGCAGCAGTGATCGGGACGCACTATCTAAGCTCTTGCATAAAGGTACGGTGGCCGATTATGAGAGTAAATTTGTGATACTTGCAGATCGAGTTATGGGGATGTCTGAAGATCTACTTATGTATTTTTATATATGTGAACTTAAACCAATTCTACAATGTGCACTCTTAAGGTCGGGTCCTACAACTTTAGAAGATGTGTTTTCTTTAGCCCGTATAATAGAGGCTCGTTTTGAGACAATTGCAGGGAAAGAGTTAAGGACTAAAGAGAAGCTAAATGTCGTTCTATCATGGCCAGCTGAAGAAGCTTTATCGAAGACTAAAGGGTCCTTATTTTATGAAGATATTGGTGTTGATGAGGTTAGTAGGGCACTAAACGGTGTTGTCGATATTGGTGAGAGTAATGTGGAAAGCACGAAAGTTTCTAGCGAGTTTGACGAATTTTCAGAAAATAAAGAAAGTGTGGAAGAGGTTGAATGCGGTGGTTTTGATGATCGTTTGGATGAAATAAATTTTAATCTAAACGAGGAATTAGGGAACAATGATGTTAGTCCTTCTTTGGCCACTTATGAATGTACGCGAGTTCGTCAATTATGGGAAAGAATTGGTATCGGTGATGTTCACGAGCTCATGGATAATTGGCGTATCTACATATTTGTTTAACCGAAGGCGCGGGAATTGATGTCAGACTCCCTATCGGCGTATTTTTCATATCATCCTGAGGGCATGGTGGATTTTGAAGGTGTGAGGAGTATTAGGGCTTGGGCAGAGGTAGGCAAAAGAAGGGTATTGTGTTATCTCCAAGGCAGTAGTAGGAAGAGGAGGAAAAAGGGTGTTTGTATCGGTAGCGGACGATTGGAGAACAAACTGGGTTGGAGAACAATCTATGTTGGAAAACTATTTGAGTGGAGAACTATTTGGGATCCTGGAATTGAGAGTGTTTTTCAAGACGTCACCTTGAGGGCAAGGTGGTTTCGAAAGAGTGGGGAATGATACGCCATGTTTAATGATAAGATCTGCTTATCATATTTATTTAGTATTTTGGATATCTTTTAATGTTTAGGAATGTCTTTTATCTTTAATATTTATCTTGTGATCAATTTGTGACACAAGCTAGGGTTATTCGGTATAGATACGGAATCATTATTATGAATTAAGCAATCAAAGTTAATCAATAAATCTCTAAGTCTTCTTGTCCTTTTTTCTTATGGAGCTCGCGCACGCTATAGTGGTGCTACTATCCCGATACAACCCTTAACCGGGTCGTATCAGGTTTAAATTTTAAAACTATTAAAAAAACTGTTTGAACTAAACACACAAACCCAAACACAAAAAACATAGCTCAAGTCGATCGTCTGAACGACCTAGTTGGGTTCCAAAATTTACACGAACTCGTCGCTGCGACGGGTCGACCGGGAGACGACTCAGTCGCAACCTTGATTTTTGCCCGCCGTTACGGGTAGCCTCAAACTCGGTTTTTGATTTTGTACGATTGAAATCTAGTTCGGTTCAGTTCGTTTTTCAGATTAACACAGAAAAAGAAATTAATCGAATAACCTGATCAAATAAACCGAAGGAAAAAGATCCCCATAGACCCTTAATTTAGCATAAACTCAATCAACCAATCACAAACATCCATTTTATCATGTAACAAAAAAACTCATTTTTTAAAAATTAAATATCTCACAAACCGTCCATCGTTACGTAAAACAAAACATATCATCGCGACGAGAATTAAATCATCTATCTATCGAGGGGCACATGTATATACTTTCGACGAACTTTTTTTCGTGTTTTTTTCTTAAGTCACGTCTGGAGAGAACCATATATGATTCGTTACGAAACATATATGATTCTCAGAAAATCATATATGATTCATATCACGAATCATATATGATTTTCTGAAAATCATATATGATTCTCTCCAGACGTGACTTAAGAAAAAAAATCGAAAAAAAAGTTCGTGGAAAGTATATACATGTGCCCCTCGATAGATAGATGATTTAATTCTCGTCACAATTGTGTATTATTTTTCGTTTGACGATTTACCGTTTGTGAGATATTTAATTTTTAAAAAAGTGGTGGGAAGTGAGTTTTTTAAAAAATAGGTGATTATAATTGGTTGGATAGATATATGCTAATTTATATGTTTATATAGATCTTAAGTCATAAACCGTATCAAAAGACACCTCTAGATGTGCATGTTCCGCACCTTGTGCCTGATATGCATGACGTATATGGATTTCTAAAAAAGGTAATGAGAACATTTTTCTATTAATAGAAGTTTGGAATGTTATTAATACTAATTCACCCAATCTTATCTGCCATATATATATTTTTATTTTAAACAAAAACTCATAAACTTCTAAGTTTGCAATTGTTGACTAAGGGGAAGAAAAATAGTTGAATTTTAAATTCTTGTTGCCTATGTCACATGTCTTAAAATAGTAATAGGTAATGTATATTTTAATATAAAATAATCAAAGTTCAATCAAAATAGAGATAGGTTATCAATGCCCTTAAAACACCATGTATACCCTTTTTAAATTTTTGTAATTTTTTTTTTTACATTTTTGTAATATTGCTTTTGTTATAAAACTATTAAACTGAAAATACGGAATAAAAATATAACGCTTAATAGGTCTAAAATATTAAACTGGTAAAAAACGTGGAATAAAAACTAATAAAAAATGTATCAGAATGAATCAGAACAGGCTCAAAATATATATTTTTGTACTTTTTAGTAGCACTTTTTAATGGGCCAAGTGAGTCTACAATATAACCCATCAAAACATTATCACATATCTTGGTAGTATTAGGTAATGTATATTTTAATATAAAGGAATCAAGATTTCATCAAAATATTATCACATGTGTTATACTAAAAGGGCTCGGTACAGTGGGCTGGTGGCTGGCTGGCCACGACGGCGCCAACCACACCGTGACTCGCGTCGTCGGTTTTGGGCTGGTACCTACCAGCCGACGCCATGGTGACGACGCGAGGCCACGGCGGCGTCAACCACACCGGTGCTCGCGTCGTCGGATTTTTTAAATTTTTTTTTTTTTTTTTTTTTTGAAAATTTTAAAAACTAGCCGTTGGGTAACGTTTTTTTTTTCTATTAGTAATTGTATTTTTTTTATTAATGAAAATTTAAGTTTATGTTAATTAATTGCTGAAAAAAAAAATAAATAAAATTGGGTGACGACGACACGAGAATTCTCGTGTTAACCAGGGAGGGGGGTTGAGCCATCGTGGGGAGTTTTGGTGTCGTGGGAGTAAAAAGTGACGTGGCATCACTTTTTGCCCACGACACGAGCACGACGACTCAACTGTACCGCGTGCTCTAAGTATATTTTAATAAAAGTAATCAAGATTTAATCAATATATTATCACAGGTAATGTATATTTTAATATAAAGTTATCAAGATTTAATCAAAACATTTATTGCTTTTTGTACTTTAGTATTGCCTTTTGTACCGAATGTAAATTATTCCACATTTGCAAGTTTGGCATAGAATCTCAAGCAGCCCGGTTCTCAAACACAAATAAGCAGATTACTCATCAATATCCATAGAATCACAATCTTTACAGAGTTCGTCCACCATTCTTCTATTATACTCATCCTTGTTAATCTTCAAATCCTAGATATCAACGGCTTAAGCAGTACTAGAAACCCCATAAGCTTCATTCTAATAGCAGCTTTGTTCACAATTAAAGAGATAATACTAGCCCAATCATTTGAAAAACACTCCAACTTAGCCATAGGCTTAAGCCTTTCCCACAATCTTTTAGCATAAGGACGTAAGAAAAATAAGGGTCCGTTTAGTTTGAAGTAGGGTTTTACGGTTTGAAGCCGGATTTTACTTTGAGCGTGGTTTATAAAGTAGGTGGTTTAGGTTTAGATTTAATGAAAAGAGAGATATATTATTTTATAAAAAAGAAGAATAAATAAATATATAATTTTGGGCTAATTCTTGAAATGCCCCAAAATGTTACCTTGTTTCCCTTTTTGCACCCACAAAATAAAAATTTCTCAAAATACCTTATGCAACTTAGGCAACTTATGCGACTTTTCCAAAAATGGTAAAATTTTGGGAAAATTTTTGAATTTTTTTTTTCTATTTTTGGAAAAGTCGCATAAGTTGCATAAGACATTTTGGGGAATTTTCATTTAGTGAGTGCAAAAAGGGAAACAAGGTAATATTTTGGGTAATTTCAAGAATTAGCCCTATAATTTTTTATTGTTTTAAATGGATATAATAAATTTTAAATAAAAAATAATAATATATAAGAGGTGGAGGTAAAAGAAGCCCCCTTTCAGAAATACCTTTACTAGCACCTGAAAAGGATGAAATTAAAGCATGTGTCAGGATACATTGTGAGAACGAGACATGCTTCCATGAAATACTATATTTGGTTATGAATAAGAAATAAAAAATTGAAACGTGGTTCATTAAAATATGTTGTAAAATACCTTTATAAATGAAGTTATAGAGTTTAGAACATGCATCAATTGATTACAAACAAACTACAAACTACAATGGGAGATATGATGACATGAAGCTTTTGGAACGTGTTTGAACATCCAAACCTCCATTTGAATACAAAGATCTAGAGGTGAGCATTTTTTGTCCCTCGAACGGACTAGATCGGACCGACTCGGACCGGACCATGAAGGTCTGATCCTCAGTTCGGTCCTTGATTCAAGGTTTTGGACCCTTTCGGTCCTTGGTCCGGTCCGGTCTTGACTGTTCCGACCAAGCGGAAAAAGCTATGATGGCCACATTCATGGCCTATCTGCCACGAATCAGCAAGGTTATATAACCTCGAAAGCTCCAGTAGACGGGCCACAAATACGAAATGAATCGAGGGAGATTATGAATATAGTTTGATGCTAGATAGTAAAGGGTAAACATTACCACTATATAGTTAACATGGTAAATAAGGAGCGAATAATTTTTTTTCGAAACACTATGGTTATATCGCATTTTGTCAATTCATATAATGGTAATGTTTACCCTTGACTATCTGGCATCAAACTATATTCATAATCTCCCTCGATTTCTTTAATCGTATTCTGTGGCCTGTCTACCGGATCTTTCAAGGTTATAAGCTTGCTGATTCATGGCAGAAAGGCCATGAATGTGGCCATCTGGTTAGTTAGATGATACAATTGGCTACTTGTTCCATAGTTTCACCCTCACTCCATATTTCTCTTTCAAATTTTCTCATTCTAACCATCATTCACACACAAATTCTTTGGAATATGATGAAGCTCATATCCCTAAACGAAAGTGTCGCCGATTACTATGAAGTTATGAACAATCCAATTGGTTGGATGTTCACGATCTTGTTTTGGACCACTTTTTATGGGCCATTGTATGTAATTATAGTGGCAGGAAGTTCAAAGGGTTCACTTTTACCCTCAGAGCCCTATCTTCAAGAACAGTCAACGTCGTAAGGTGTTTGTTGGGATTTTAGAACTAGTTAACCATTTAACTACGAGTGCGCAGCGGAATGGATCTAGTTTGATGTTTATAATTAACACATAAATAAAGCAATAAAAATACTAACCTCTTTGTTTAATGAATAAATTCAATAAACGAGTCTTGATCTAGATTCTTGAAACTAACGGTTAAATTACCGTCTCTATAGGTTGCTCACACTACACGTCACACGAGAACGTTACGATGCTAGTGGTTGCTTCACGATTAACAAGCAAACACCACGTGTTCTTGTTTATTGCTGTAATTGATCCAAAACTCAAATAATACGTTTGGAGTCAAGCTAAAAAAAAAAGAACAAAACTTCTTTTGATTAAACAACGTATTGCATGCACATAAATTGGCAAAGCATGCAAATGACGTTCTGGTTTTCACTTTGTCAACGTAAGGAGAAAAGAAAACAAAGAGTCTTGGAAAAATAGATGTGTCGTGTGATTATTTTGTGGTATCACATAACTCAAAAAACAATCACAAAGTGTGAGTATATATATACATTGTCTTGGCTATAAGATGAGAACAAAATAAAACCAAACAATAGTATATCATATTGCCTCACATCTATTCCATTTTTGGTGTCTTATGCCGACCAAACACAATCAACAACATACAAAATTGTCGTTGATTATTAGATAAGCAAATCATCTGTCTTTACAAAATATTTTATTTTAGCTGTTATATTTCGTGAGAATTTGAGACCAAAATGTTATATGTGTACTATTCTCTTTTATTTTATTTTAACGAGTATTAATTAGTTTATAACGTCTAACGGTTAAACTAAACACGTTAAATATATATATATCGTGAAACATATTAAACATTTAATAAATATATAACACGTATATATATTAAATATTTAATAAACGTGCTCTTCGTGTATTCGTGTGTGCCCCCGATAGGCTCACTCATTCCCGATGGCTAAACGATCACATATCCCTACAGCTCCCACTTGTGAGAGTTCAAGACATAGTACGTCCATAATAAAGTATCTAGCAACACTTTATTATAACCAAAAATGATTGAGGTATAGTTTCAAGAAGAATATCTCAAAAGTATAAATGGTATATGATTATGTGACTTGCTAATAATCATCCCTTTGTTACTAGTACCGTTAAACCATGGATATGGATCATAACTCATTCCATATAGTTTAACTTTTAGTTTCTCGTTATAAAGTTAATTCAGATATACCAAATGTAAACAAGTATCATCCTGATTTACTCTTTGGGTGCGGCCACACAATTATCTGATTAATTCTGGAGAGGGCCCAGTGGTACTAATCTGCACTATATCAAGTGGAGGAACAAATTCTATTTTGACTACAAGTGTCTGTGGATCGCTGCTTCACAACACTTCCAATTATAGCCTTTATAACTACCGCTTGCGAGATAGCGTTAAACTTATAATCAAGAAGTGATATTCACACATGCACAAACTTGTTTGCATCTCAAGTCTAAGGATGACTTAATCACCATTTTTGAAATCTTACTCATGACAAGGATCCAAAAGTAACGATTCAAAAGTTCGGGGTGTCCAATATGCATCCCTTATGAATAACATATGAGTTTGGTGGGAACCATCCATATATTCAAAGAATAAAACCAACACTCATATTTGTCTTAATGTAGACAATATTCCCATATTGCTAACCGATAATGGACATATTTAGAATAATCAAATATTCAAGGATTAAACATACAAATATAGGACAACAGTAATTATATGAATGAATATAAATATCAAGTATCTTTATTCATCAGAAAGTAATAACTGTCTTACCATCCTAATTATCCAAATACTAAAATAGATTGCATGAAACTAATTTAGCAAGTTAAGTCAAATGTTTCCAACATTCTCAACTTTTCTTTACAAGAATGCTAAATAGTCATCTAAGTAAACTTACCGAATACTTGTTTCAAATTTCACAAATTGTGAAAGATTTGAAAAACAAGATGAGTGTCTCATCCTACATGCTCATACTATTGCAAGTGTGATAGTATGAGGATATCGTCATACCTTGTATAAGGTATATAAATTAACGATATACTGACAGTCATCTTTACAGTTTCTTAAAATGTAAAGTATTCTTATTCCTTAATGTGTAAAGCAATAATGCTCTTGATTGAGCATATCTAGTTAGAAGATTCATCATAAATGATAAAATCCTACTTTACTAAAATTGATTATCCTCTAGCATCAGTGTACACATATAACACTATGCTTTATAATTTGTAAACATTTGTAACAATAATCTAAATACTCTCAATTAGATATTGTTGTTGTCATCTCACCTTCCTCTTGTGCAAAAAAGACAAAAACCCGTATACACAATATAATATACATAATGAATCCTTAGTTAAAAAAACATAAGGGTTCCATCCATGTAATATTATTTCAAGTGAAATATATCATTCAAGACTTGCTTTAATGATGTATTGCATTGTGTTGGATATAATTACCGCATATGCTTAGATCAATAAACATTTATTCCAAAGTCATTTGTTTTATTCCATAAATTCTTAAATGAAGTTTCATTCCAATCTTAAGGATTACATCTAGCTTAAATAGAATGATGTCTTCAATATGTTATACAACATATGAATTTAAAAGAAAAACATAGTGCTCCCACTGAATGTCAAGTGTACTCCAAACTATCTAAATTTAACCAAAATCATATTGAATTAAATTCTAGATTTAGTTTCTAGATGCATGATTTAATCCATACTTGGATTATCTATCTTGTATACTTAATAAAGATTTTATAGACTCATTAATCCTTTTGATTATACACCATCCTCGCTAAAAGGTAATCATAAAGGGAAACTATAAAGTTTAATTGACATATTTCATTTACATAGAAACATATATGTCAATCAATTATCTTTATTTAATCAATGCTTGCATAGAAGAATGATTTAATCATAGTCAATTGCTTGAGTATAATTAAAAGCATCCTATTCTTGCCATGCATTAATTATGTATACCATTCTGTCCTTGTGAGTCTTTCTTCAAAAGAAACTCCTTCCAACCTCATAGGTTTATAATTAGGAGAAACATCAATCAAATTCAATAGATTGATTTTCCCTTTAAGGACTGCATCTTATCATTCATATTTATCAGATTTAAGATATGATAATATTCATTAGCAGTTAGTAGATTACAAAGATCTCCTAACTTATATTCCTCAGCATTGATATTAAAATATGAATCCAGTGATGAGGTATCTTTGCAGATTTATGAATGAGAGTTTACTTTGGTTTGACATTTCCATGCTTAACCAAAATATGACATCAACAAGTGGATTTTGAAGGTTGTGTATTTTGCTCTTGAATATCTTCAAGATTTGTTATAACTCCCACTTACTTTTGTAAGTAGAGATCATTCTCTAAATACTAAATATTTAAGCAACAATAAATTGTTCTTAATCGAGAGACTACAAAACACATTTTAAATTCTTATCTCAAGTTTGTTAATAGTATGCTTCATAAGATATTAACAAATTAAAGAATTTAATCAAGACATATTCGGATTTCTCCCAAGAACCTAATTAGGGTTTCTAGTATGAACCCTAATTCTTGTATCACTCTTTTAACCAATAAGCTTAGGAAAGGTTTGTGTTACGTCAAGCTAGGAGGAACACCAACACTACAATCGTCAAGCACGAAAGTGTAGGAAAATCGAAAAACCCCAAGAGATTTTAAGATTATATTGGTTTGAGTGGAACAACCGAAAGTCCCTAATAAATTAGGGGTTTCCAATTTGTGGGTTGTCTTGAATACCTTCTAGGTTTGAACTATATTGAGTGTATCAATGACACACGCAATTTTCTAACCTTGATAGATCATGGAGGCAGAATAATTAAAGTTATCATAAATCAAACTATATGAATATAGTTTGTTTCAACTCTTTAGACATACCATAATAATTTGGTATTCTATGAGTATTAGAATTGTGAGACTATATCATAATTCCATAGATAACTTAATACTCTTTGGATTAAATACTTGTCAATTGGGTCATGCCAAATTACAATATTCGTATTTTAAATCCAGGTGCATGCTATAATGTATATTTTTTGAACAATGCGAGAACCATGTGTTTCCAAGAAGACATAGCAATTCAAGAATTATATGTCCATGTGTTTACAAGAAAACATAACATATCAAGTATACATTATAAGTCTTTGAATAATTCAAAGATCTTATGTTTATGTGTTAACAAGAAGACATAACTATTTTACTACATACTTTATGTTATAAGTCGGTGAGTAATTCAAGGACTTCATAATTACGTGTTATCAAGGAAAAACATAATTATACTAACTAAAGCAATCATGAACGCAAACTCTTGAGTTCAATAGTAATTTCAAGTTAATTTTGTACTTCAAAATTATGATTATTATATCTTAACCATAATTGTATTTACTATAACATGTAGTAAATTACCGAAGTAGCTTTCCACTATATCATGACATTGAATGTAGTAGGACAACAAACATCTTGTATGTTCAAGTCCTAGTAGAATTATTAGCTTTCTTACCTTTTGGGCAAATGAAACTAATAATATGTTGTTCCTTGCACACACTTTGCAATTTCTCCCACTTGTGTAAGGCACAACATCATATCATGTAGACAAGCAATACAACATGTGGTTGATTGTGTAATCAATATGATGATGTCATTGATATTATAAGTAGATTTAGAACCATAACTTTAGACAAGGAATTATGGATTATTATTCTATAGATAACGTTTCAGAAGGCGACATCAGAAAGGCAGCGTGTTATCTTATAAAATAAAATGCAATTTCCTTGAAGCAATGGTTGTTCATATTTGGAAGGGATAAATTATTTCAACACAAGTTCGAAATAATATGGATGACTAAGCAAGAAAATAAATCTTGTAGCTCCCACTGAAATTTACAATATTACATGGATATTATTTCAGTAATAAACTGAAACGCTCCCACTGGATTTGTCAACATAAGAGATGTTACATCACCAGTAAAAAGTGAATAACAATTTATTGACTTCCTTATCTCTGAAAAAAAATGCCTACAAGTATGCATGTACTTAGGTATTTGAACAAAGTATATGAAATTCTACTTGTGTAGATGAGGGACTAGCCATTCATGCTTTCAATTAACTTGACTATTTAGCATGCAATTCCTCCTTTATCGTCTACATAGCCACAAGGGTATTTAGCACTTTAAGGAATAACAAGAGTTCAAGAAAGATACCTAGCGAAGTGCTAGTAAATTCTTTACTCTTTGCGGTTTAAACTCATACATCGTGACAAGTGAAAGATGTCATATATTTTGGTAGCTATAGACATTAGATACACAAAATACGTTATCTTTCAATGATTTCAGAACCGGATTAGGATAATGAAATATTAAAAGTGAGTTTAAATACAATCGATCATTATTCGATTATAATCCTATTTTATTCTTGTCAACTAATGAGAAGAGATAGGAGTAAGTCTCGCTTTTCTTACCAGGAAAAGAGACTATGTTTGTTTTCTATAAGAAAACAACTTTAGTTTACGAATTATGTTGCAATAACACAATTAATCGGAACATTAGAAAGTTCAATTTAGAATTTTCGATAATTAAATTCTTAATAGAATTAACTACCCAATTAATTACTAATAAGACTAAGATCCTTACTTGCACTCCCACTTAATATTAGAGGTCCGACCGTCTAGTATCAAGTAGGGCAAGAGGTAAGCGTCGAGCGTTAATTGCATTACAAGTGCAACTCTTAGAAGTATGAGACGATTCATGAAGTTTATTTGTTGCAGAGTGTTTGGACGGGACGTTCTCTCATCTCTTTCGAGTACCATTGAACATCTCAAACAAACTTGTTCTACACGTAATAAAGTCATGAGTATGTTTCATCTCATCTTATGCCTCGGGTTCCGAATCTGACCGGGAACTCGACTTTAAGTCATACCAATTTAAAGCATGCAATGATTGGCAAAGGTCTGACCAGTGACAAAGATCGCCTTGGGTGCATGATTCGCCCTAGGTCTGACCAGATGACGAAAAAAGACTACAAGTGCTATTAAATTGGATGGCATAGACTTAAAATTCAAATAGGTATCACATAAGTTTTAGAAAACAAATGTCAAAAACGTGTAAAAGATGCATGCAATCATCTTTTAGCACAAGTTAAGAAAACCTTTTATTAACTTTTTGGTTTAGGTGTGTTTACCGCGGGAAAAGATTAAAGAATGATCAAACCCTATATCCTACTCTTCATGCGCCCAAGGGCGCAAGTGCTAGGGATAATTATCATATAGATAACATGTATATGACACGGGAAAGCATTAAAGATCGCTCAAACCCTAGATAGCTTGACTAGAACACGTAGTGCAATAGCAAGTCTCATTAGTAAATCACCAAACAAGTTGTTTTTAAGTATTATAAACCAATTAATTTTGCAAATCACGTCGTTGAGAAGATAGTTTATAAGCCATCATTACGGTATGTAAGCCCAACTTGAGTGACAGTATGATTTCGCAAAACAATTAGATTATAAGAAAAACAAGTTTCATAGATCTTATGTCCATATTAATATTTGTTCCAAAAAACGATTTTTAACAAAAAACACATAGCCGATTCGCAAGGAAAAAGTGTATTAATATGACATAATTTTAAAGCTAGTTTCGATATAAGTAGAGATCCATTTTTATGATTCCTAGAATCTTGAATTATTACGTTTTGCAATTCATAATGGAAACCAAATAAATACATAAAAACAGACAAGAAGGGGTAGAAGCAGAAGACAGACTCTATATGAAAGCAGTAAATCATATAAGATCCAAGATCTCAAGTGAGTCTTCCCCAATTTGAGGATCAAAGACCCTCACCAAGTTGCTAGGTACTTGGTGACGAGCATGCATCACAAACGTGATTGCTAAAGTCTTTGACGGATAAAAATAAAATTTTGTTTATTAATCAATTTAATAAACCTACCCAATTTTATTAGATCTAGATCAAGATTAAAAATTCATGGCAAGAATGCATGTTGTTGCCATAGAAAAAAAATAATAACGCGAGTATTTAAGCGGATCCAGCGTGTTTATTCTATGTGTAACCCATAAACACCAAACGATTTGACTCGTGATGCCACTGTTGGGATTTTAGAACTAGTTAACCATTTAACTACGAGTGCGCAGCGGAATGGATCTAGTTTGATGTTTATAATTAACACATAAATAAAGCAATAAAAATACTAACCTCTTTGTTTAATGAATAAATTCAATAAACGAGTCTTGATCTAGATTCTTGAAACTAACGGTTAAATTACCGTCTCTATAGGTTGCTCACACTACACGTCACACGAGAACGTTACGATGCTAGTGGTTGCTTCACGATTAACAAGCAAACACCACGTGTTCTTGTTTATTGCTGTAATTGATCCAAAACTCAAATAATACGTTTGGAGTCAAGCTAAAAAAAAAAGAACAAAACTTCTTTTGATTAAACAACGTATTGCATGCACATAAATTGGCAAAGCATGCAAATGACGTTCTGGTTTTCACTTTGTCAACGTAAGGAGAAAAGAAAACAAAGAGTCTTGGAAAAATAGATGTGTCGTGTGATTATTTTGTGGTATCACATAACTCAAAAAACAATCACAAAGTGTGAGTATATATATACATTGTCTTGGCTATAAGATGAGAACAAAATAAAACCAAACAATAGTATATCATATTGCCTCACATCTATTCCATTTTTGGTGTCTTATGCCGACCAAACACAATCAACAACATACAAAATTGTCGTTGATTATTAGATAAGCAAATCATCTGTCTTTACAAAATATTTTATTTTAGCTGTTATATTTCGTGAGAATTTGAGACCAAAATGTTATATGTGTACTATTCTCTTTTATTTTATTTTAACGAGTATTAATTAGTTTATAACGTCTAACGGTTAAACTAAACACGTTAAATATATATATATCGTGAAACATATTAAACATTTAATAAATATATAACACGTATATATATTAAATATTTAATAAACGTGCTCTTCGTGTATTCGTGTGTGCCCCCGATAGGCTCACTCATTCCCGATGGCTAAACGATCACATATCCCTACAGTGTTTGTCTACGATGTCAGGATTTTTATCGTCATCTATGCTTATTATCGCGTTGTGATGACACAAGGTGCAACTTGGGCCTTTTATGTGTATGCAGTTCCTTGGATTTTTATGTGTTCTATTTCGCTAATGGTTACGTATCTCAACCACAATCATCCTTCAATTCATCATTATGATTCCACCAATGGAATTGGATGGGAGGTGCTTTATTGACAATCGACGTACACGGATTTAGGGTTTGGGATAGTTAAAACAAAACAAATCATCATGTGTTGCACCATTTGTTTCCGTCTATTTCACGTTGCCATGCACATAAGCTGGCCACCGAGGCCATCAAGCCGATCTTAGTTGACTATTACAAGTACAATGGAACTCCATTAATAGCCATTTTGAGCGATATGAAAGAATGCATTTATGTCGAATCCGATGATGATGATAAGGAGAAGAAAATCGGTGATTACTGGTTCAGGAAGTAGGAAAGATGTTCTTCGTTTGAAGTTATGTACTAATATGAACAGTGGCGGAGCCAAGAATTTAAGTGGTAGGGGGAAAAAATTATACTTCAATATATTATTACCTTATTACCTTCATTTATTACCCTTAACGTTTTAAATTAATAATAGTCAATTTTCAAAAATAAATAAAAGATGTATATTAAGTTTACCTTATTACATTCACTTGAAAATATTATTACAAATAATAAAATAGATATAAATTAACTGATTTTGGATAAAATTATTTTTGTGTAAAAAGTAAGAAAAAAAGATGTTAAATAATGATGTTTTTCTTATAAAATACGCACTTTTATCGGTAAAATATAATTATGAAACGAAAAGAGTAAATGATTAGCTTAATTTAAAAAAAAAGCATAATGCACTTAGAGTGTTATTTGAAATACTAAAATTTCAAGAAAGTTTCTAAAAAAAAGAGTTGACCGAAGTCTTTACGCAAAAAAAAAGAGTTGACCAAGTCTTGTTTACTACATTTACACGTAGCTATATCACACATATTTCAAAGCAATGGCATGCATTTGAAACGTCTATATAATTACATTAGCGAATTTTTTTTATTTTCTTATTCATCTTTCCATCTTCTTCTTCCTTAACTCACTGAAACTAGTTTTTTCTCTCACTTTTATCTAAACCCTTTTTTTGGTTGAGAACATTTTCAAATTTACATTGAGGGCATGATGATAAAAGCTAAAAATATAACCTTAAAAAGAGTGATTACTGGAACAACCATTGGGGCAGTTGCCCTCACTAGTTTGTGAATGCCTCCGCCCCTGAATATGAAGTCCTCGCGGTTTAATGGAATAATGTTTGTTAATGATTAATAAAATGAGACAATTGCATATATATCTTTATAATAATTGCATACATAATAATTGCGTATATATACTTCTAAATATTTATATATTACATATATGACTCCGGTTCCATTGATAAGGTTTTTATTTTGAGAAATTTAAGAAATCTTCGTTTGAGCCATTGATTCGAAATTTTTTTATTGATTCACTAGTTAATATCATTTAATAGTGAATCAAAACTACAAATCATAAGTTTGATTAAAAAATCTTTGTAAAAATCGAGTTATGAAATGATTCAATAAATTTGTGCAGTAAATTCAATATTTTACAATTATCGTAAAAGCGAGAGTTTTTTAATGTTGATTCAATTTTTTTTTTTACTCATTTTGTATTATTATCATATTAAAATGAATCAACACTTAAAAAACTTGAATCAAAGTTAGCAAGATATGATTTTTGAAAAACCTTCTCAATTGAGAAGGTTTTTTTCCTTCTCAATCGATCCAAATTCTTACATATATATCCAAAATATTATTTTGTTAATTTAAAACATAAAAATAAAAAATAACTAAAATATCAAATATAAAATACCAACTTTACCCTTAACATTGTCTTTTACAATTCCAAACTCTAACATTAATTAAAAAAATTCAGTAATTTTAATTATTTTTCAATTGTATCTTGGTTTGTAGCTCTTTGTAAGGCTGAGCATCGGTCTAGGACCAGATCGGACTGGACCGAGGAGCGAAATGATCTGAAACTTCAGACTGAGACCGGACTGAAATAGTCTGGTTCGGTCCGCGGTCCGGTCCGGTCTATTAGGCATAATTCTCAAAATTTTGAAAAGATCGAACCGGACTGGACCGAATCGAAGACCGAATTTGTCCAAAACCCCGAACCGAAGATCGGACCGAAATTGTTCGGTTCGATTTTCTGATCCGAGTCGATTTTGAATCTGTCGTGCTCAGCTCTAGCTTCTTGTACCAATTGCACTATTATTGTACTTGTTTTGTGTTAATTCATTGATTGGTTTATTTAATATTAATTGTAATAAATCAAATTCAAATGCAATTCATATTAGATAGTAGCAATCAATGAATTAACTCAAAGCAAGTACAATCTTTAATATAATCTTTGAGTTAATTTTAGTTAAAGATTGTATGTATGTTTTTGTCAATGAATTACACCATTATTGTAAGGTAAATTGTGCAATTCATTGGTTAAAGATTGTATTTAATTCACCGAGTTTACAAGTAACAAAAGTATACATACAATCTTTAACTAAATTTAACTCAAAGCAAGTAAAATAATGGTGCAATTCATTGAAGATTGTATGTATCCTTTTGTCACCAGATGTTAAGAACCACGTCTTGGCCAGGAGAAATGATAAGAATAAGGTAAATTTGACATTTCATATTTTAAACATATTTATCATGTATTTTAAGGTTTTAAGTAAGTATAAAATAATAATTTGGATATAAATTAAATTTTTAATTCTTTGTGAGGATATATAATTATAACCTTTTGTAAGAATATATATGCAATTTCTCCTAATAAAACTACGTAATACAATAGTTATAATGTGTTATAAAGTTTCGAATACCGTTTAACATGTGTTTTGGAATACTAAAAGTAATTATTGTCTCATTATTTAGGGTAGTTTAACATGTGAGTAGGTAAGAATTTGCTAAACACTTGATTTATGTGAACACAAAGTGTCATATTATGTCTTTTATAAGAATATGCGACTCATCTCTAAAGTGTTGCTCATATATAGTGATTGTCATAATTTGATATGCAACACTTTTTCAAATACAGCTGATAACGACAAAAAAATTCAACCAGTTATTATAATGTCACTTTGTATTATAAAAAAGAGTTTTCGATACTTAATATGTTGCGTTTTATATGCAGGTATGAAGTATGGAGAAGCAAAGTGAAGAAAATACAAAGAAGGGTGGTTATTGTGCAATTTAGCCAAACTATTGAAAGAAGATTCTGGAACGCACAAAAGTGCGGCGCACATTGTCAGAAGTGTGGCGCACATTCCCATATCCAAAGTACGGCGCACTGTCGGATAAGTGCGGCACACATTTGCTCTCAGTCAGCACTATAAATAGGAGCCACTTTTATTCATTTGATATATCTCATCTTTCAACTACTACACTAATCCGAGTATTCTTAGCTTTTTAGTAGTATTTTCAGTATTATCCATTTTTGGGAAATACTTGTAACAAGAGTATTTCACTCTTCGATTCTTAGAGGAACGATACAATCGTGATATATGTAGTGTGTTTATGATGTAGTCTATGATGTAGTCTATGATGTAGTCTATTATGTAGTCTATGGTGTTCATCTGTTCGAATATTAGTTTATGATGTAGTCTATGTCATTTGATATATGTAGTGTGTTTATGGCATGTCATAAGCACTAGTTTCCAAGCCTTTGCTTGAGGTTAATGTGGTACTTCGGCCACATTCCTGTGTACTTAACATTATTTTTTGGTTAATATATTTACCGGGGTAATCCATTACCAAAAAAAAAATACAATCGTGACACTTGTGTACTCGTTCATTCTATCAAATCTAAGTATGATGTTCTCTTACTCTTTTACATTTGTTACTTTGATTACTATGTTAGGCTAAGCTATTTGTGACTATATGGGTATGTGACTATGATTAGTGATGATGCTATGATATGATCCTTTATAAATTGATTTCAAGCTAATGTTGTAGAACCATTTTACCACCTTGTTCTATAAACCATATTTTATCTAGAGTTGATTTGTTACGATGGCTTGGCGTTGAGAAACGCAAATCATTGTAATAAGTTTTTAAAGACTTGTCAATGGTTATGAATCTTTGGTTGGAGAGATCCGCTTAAAAACTGTGATAAAATATTGAACTCGTTGGCAACTTGTTTTGAGTTTAGTCGCTCGAATAAACATAAGTCTTGAATCACCCTAAAGTAAATTGTGCAAACGCCATTTTGACGAAAAAGGATTATCACTCTTTACCTACACAAACATATCTCGATCATTATTATTGTCATCACGAACTCATACGAACTATCCTATATTAGTCATATTTGTTACTATTGTTATTCATATCAATCATTTTTTTCTTCAATTATTATATTGATTACCAAAACGAAACTAAGTCTCAGCGAACGATCTCGGCTTACCACTACAAGCTATATTACGAACGAAAGGGTATATTTTCCCGTGTTTGTATTCTAGTACCTTGTTTTGTCTAAACCTTGTAATATAAATTTAAGACTTACGAAACGAACATCAAATTTTTGGCGTCGTCGTCGGGGACTTATAATCTAGTTTTGTAACCAAAACTCTCGTAATCTTTGAAGAATTGAACCATTTGCCACTCAAACAAACCAAATTTTTTCTGCAGTAGAGAAAGTACGCCGCACAATCCAAAAAGTGCGCCGCACTTCCTGAAGCGAACAAAAGTACGCCGCACAATCCAAAAAGTGCGACGCACATTTCTTCTGTAAACCCAAAAACTTTGTTGGATTTACACCCGTTCATCCGAAACTCCACCATTATCACCATTATCAGAACCTGAACGTACCCTTAACCAAAGGTTACATAGACTTCCTTCGTGCACCTTTCGATAGGAGACACGAGCAACATCAACCTCGCGAAATCAACCAACCTTTCGACAACCTTTCTCAATTCCTATTTCTCACCAGACTCATCATCCGTTACGATCCAATGTCTGACACCGATTTTGAACCAATGTGGTCAGCCGATAGAGTTGTAGCACCAACTCCTGGCGAATGATTTTGCAATCAAAGGAAACCACTTGACACTTGTCAAAAACCACAAATTTGATGGTCGAATCAAAACCGATCCTCACAAACACATCCATGAATTTAGTGGAATATGCAAAATTTTCAACTATGGAGAAGGACACGCCGAAGCCGTTCAACTCATGATGTTTCCATCATCCCTCACTGGAGAAGCCAAGTCATGGCTAGACGAACTTAACGAAGGAACCATTCGAACATGGGAAGGTCTTAGAACCGCTTTCATTAGCCGATTCTTTCTTCCTGCCCTATTTGAAAAACTCCTCGAAGAAATCCGACGCTTTTCTCAACAAGATCGAGAAACTCTCACTGACGCATTGTTAAGAATGAAAGAATTACTCAGAAACTGCCATGGTCATGGACTAAAAAAGGAAGGAATAATCAAGATTTTCTATCATGATCTTGATGATGCTACCCAAGATGCATTGAACGCCGCAACGGGCGATATTTTCCTTTACAAAACCCCTAACCAAGCTTACCAATTGTTAGATGACAAAGTATTACTCAAGCTTGATTGGTTCGAAAATCACAAAACAAAAACCCACGAAAAACCGTAGCTTTTGCCGAAGAAAGCAACAACCCAAACGACACTAAAAAATTATGGATTGTATGGACGCCATGTCTCTCAAAATCGACACTCAATATAAAGAGATTAAAAACAAAAGTCGTGAAACCTGCAAACACTGTGGAGGAAACCATCCTTCTAGTGAATGTGGTGACGATGACACCCCTATGACAAAGGAAGAAGAAGCCAATTTCATGAACACCTTTCGTCGAACTCAATTTTATAACGATTATCGTAATCGTAACCGCGATAATTGGAGATACAACGATAAACCAAGTTACGATCGAGACGAAAAGAAACCTAACCTAACCAAAAACAAACCCAACCTCAAAACCAAGATCGACAATTTTATCGAATCTCAAAGAAAAACCAACCTTTTCGTGCGAGATACATTCACTGACCTCAAAACAAAGTTCGAGACTTCAAACAAAAACCACCAACCTTCCATTAAAAACCTTGAAGCTAAGTTTGATCATTTTGCCGATAAGCAATCGAATCGCGCTTCTGGTTCTTTACCAAGAAACACCAACCCAAACCCCAAAAACAACAACAAATATCAACCACCGCAAGCTCGTAATGAACATGTGAATGTGTATTCACGCAGAGCGGTTTATCTTACGAATCACCTACCAAACCTACCCAAGACACACCCATCGAAAACCCACACGATAGTGACGATGAGGATGAAGCCCAACCAACCAAAACCAAACCCACTGAAAACTCAAACCCAACACCAAAACCATATAAACCAAAAGTACCATACCCCCAATGCTTACACCAGCAAAAGATGCAAGCTAAATATGGTAAATTCCTCGACTTAATCCAAGAAGTTCTAATTAACATGCCTTTAGTCGATATTATGGCTGGAATGCCAAATTATGGCAAATTTCTCAAAAAACTTATCAAAAGCAAACATAAGTTTGAAGATGTATCTTCAGCTTTTCTAAATGATGAATGCTATGTCATTATCTAAAACAAAGTACCACCAAAACTTGGAGATCCTGGAAGTTTTCTAATTTCATGTACTTTCCATCACTCATACTCTCGTAACGCCTTGGCTGATCTTGGCGCTAGTATCAACCTCATGCCATACTCCTTGTATGCTAAACTCTCAAAAGATGTTTTCAAACCCACAAAAATGAGCGTTCGCCTCGCGGACCGTTCTTTTCAATACCGAATGGGAATAACCAAAAAGCATGCTCGTTGGAGTTGGAAAATTCATTTTTCATGTCGACTTTGTAATCTTAGAGATGGAAGAAGATAGCAAGGTACCACTTATCCTTGGAAGACCTTTCTTGCATACAGTTGACGCTGTGATTCGTGTGAAACAAAATCAACTCAACCTTGGAGTTGGAGAAGATAGAATTTCCTTTTCTATCGATGAAGCAATGAAACATTATTCTAATGACGATGCTTGCTTTAGTATTGATGTCATTGACGAAGTCGTTGAAGCCGATTTTGACGCTCTTCTTGATGAAGGAAGCGATATATTATATTCTATCGAAGCAACCATCGTCGAAGAAGAAATTTTTTTTTCTGAATTTGACGCCTTCATAGCCCTTAAGACTGACAAACCTATAGAAACACCTGAAGAAGAAGAAGAAACACCATTTGAAACCATAACTTTCGAAACCGATTTCAATGTTAAGAAATCTGTGGAAGATCCCCCTACAGATTTAGAAATTAAACCTCCGCCTGGACATCTGGAATATGCATTTCTTCACGAAGAAAAATTACTACCTATAATTATTTAATCCCAACTTTTGGAAGAACACAAAAACGATCTAATTGAAGTTCTCAAGAAGCATAAACAAGCTTTTGCTTGGAAAACTTCTGATATTCCTGGCATATGTCCATCATTCTGTAACACAAAATCCAACTTTTAGATAACAAGAAACCAATTGTTGAAAAACAACGAAGACTAAATCCTAACATGAAGGACATTGTTAAAAAAGATATTCTTAAACTCCTCGATTCTAGAATAATCTACCCAATCGCCGATAGCCCCTGGGTTAGTCCTATTCATGGTGTACCTAAAAAGGGAGGTACCACTTTATTAACTAACGAGAATAATGAGTTAGTACCAATACCAACACCAACCATCACCGAATGGAGAGTTTGTATTGACTATCGAAAATTAAATGACGCAACTACGAAAGATCATTTTCCTTTGCCCTTTATGGATCAAATGTTAGAAAGACTCGCAGGGAAGGAATACTTTGTTTCCTCGATGGTTTTTCTGGATATTTTCAAATCCCAATCAACCCTATGGATCAAGAGAAAACCACATCTACTTGTCTATTTGAAACTTACGCGTATAAGCGCATGCCTTTTGTCATATGCAATGCACGTGCTACTTTTCAGAGGTGTGTGATTGCAATCTTTCACGATATGATTGAAGAATCACTCGAAGTCTTCATGGACGATTTTTCCGTCTTTGGAAATTCTTTCGACGCATGTCTTAGCAATCTTGATAAAATGTTAGCACGATGTGAAGAAACAAATCTTGTGCTAAACTGGGAAAAATGTCACTTTATGGTTAAAGAATGAATTGTGCTTAGACACAAAGTGTCTGGCGCAGGCTTAGAAGTTGAAAAATAAAAAATATACGTAATTTCAAAACTCCCACAACCTACTAATGTGAAAGGCATTAGAAGTTTTTTAGTTCATGCCGGATTTTATCGACGATCTATCAAAGACTTTGCGAAGATTGCAAGACCTTTAGCTCAACTTCTAGAAAAAGAAAGAACATTCGATTTTAATGATGAATGCCTTTCAGTATTTGAAACTCTTAAAGAAAAGCTTACATGTACACCAATTATTGCAAGCCCCAATTGGAACCTTCCATTTGTGCTTATGTGCGATGCAAGTGAACACGCCCTTGGAGCCATCCTTGGACAACAAGAGGGAAAACAATTTCACCCCATCTACTTTGCTAGTAGAACTCTAAACGCAGCCCAACAAAATTACACCATTACGGAAAAAGAAGTCATGGCTATAGTTTATGCGTTTGACAAATTCCGATCATACCTCGTATTATCGCAAAACAATGGTTTACACTGATAACTCAGCCTTAAAGTACTTGTTTAAAAAGCAAGATGTCAAACCTTATCTCATACGATGGATATTGCTTTTACAAGAATTCGATTTAGAAACTAAAGATAAAAAGGTGTTGAGAATGTTGTTGCCGATCATTTATCTCGCATAGTTAATGATGATTATAGCGATGATGAAATCGATGATTTTCCCGATGAACACATAATGAAAATAAATACTAACATTACACCATGGTTCACATACTTTGCAAACTATTTGGCTGTAGGTATTTTACGAAAGGGAATGACCTATCAACAAAAGAAAAGATTCTTTTCTGAACTTAGAAAATACTTTTGGGAGGATCCTCACCTATTTAGAATCTGTTCCGATGGAATGATTCGACGTTGTATTTCCGGATCCGAATCTTGAAAAATTCTCGATGGATGTCACTACGGACCGACCGGAGGACATTATGCAGCGAACACCACCACAAAAAAAGTGTCCGACGTTGGCTTTTACTGGCCAACGATTATTCGTGAAGCTCATACCTTAGTACGATTATGCGAAGCATGTCAAGGGACTGGAAATCTTACAAAAAGAGATGAAATGCCTCTAAATAATATCAAAGTCTGTGAAATCTTTGACGTGTGGGGTATCAACTTCATGGGACCATTTCCTAAATCTTATAAATTTGAATACATTTTAGTCACCATCGACTATGTATCGAAATGGGCCGAAGCTCAATCCTTGCAAACTAACGATGCAAGAGTTGTTATAGCATTCTTAAAGAAATTATTCTATCGTTTTGGAATACCAAAGGCACTAATAAGTGACAGAGGAATACATTTTAGTCACCGTCGACTATGTATCGAAATGGGCCGAAGCTCAAGCCTTGCAAACTAACGATGCAAGAGTTGTTATAGCATTCTTAAAGAAGTTATTCTGTCGTTTTGGAATACCAAAAGCACTAATAAGTGACAGAGGAACTCATTTCTGTAAAAAACTCATGGAAAAAATCATAAAAAGATATGGAGTATAATTGTAGGTATTTTACGACCTTTTAAGAAAAAGGCGTAAATGCGGTAAGTATTAAACAATTGATTAACGAGAATCAAATGCTAATGACCCAAAGTAAAGTTGTGTGAAAGTTCGTTTCCCAAGGAGGTTTATTGTGTGTGAAAAGCTTGTTGATTTTGGATTAATATTAGAAAGAAAAGATGAGAAAATAGAATGACGGATACGAGAAAATTTTACTACGACGGCAAAACGTAAAACTGTAAAATAGACAAAATTAAAACTTGCACTAAAAATTCCCAAAAAATTACCAAAAATTCCTAAAAATCCAATTAGGGTTTATAAATGTTCTAAACTTTTCCAAACTTTTTATTTAATTAAATATTAATTTTTTAATGCTAACTAAAGCCCTAAAAATCAAATTAATTAATAAAAAGCCCAAATCAAGATTTTTCAATTTGTAAAACTCTAAAATGACTTAAATAAACTAAAAAGTATTTTTTTTTTTAAATTTAAAACCAATTAAAACTATTTAAAATGATTAAAAACTAAAATTAAATATTAAAATAATATTAAAAATTCAAAAATTCTAAAAATTCTAAAAACTTGCAAACTTGCAAACTAGTTTATTTTCACCTAATTAAATAGAAAATGAAGTTGAAATTACCAAAATACCCTATTCGGCCCCCAAATGGCTAAAAACAAAAACAGTCCAAAATTAATGGGGTTTCCTGCCCAATAATCAAATGTGTCCAATAAGCTCCCAAAAAGCACAGTCAAACTCAAAATTCAATTTTAAGCACAAAACTCTAAAGGACCAAAAGCTGGTTCCTAGCTTATCACAACTTAAAATGCCAAAAGCTTATTCTTAATGGGCCAATAAGCCCATTAAGCCATAAGTTGGTGCCATAAGCTCTAATTTAACACACAACCTTCTTTTGGGATACAAAAGAGATCTGTAAAATAAATTATGAAAAAGCTTAACCAATAAGCCAGGAATAAGCAAAGTAAAAAATCCACTAAACGACAAAATAGTCGGGTTCACTTTTAGGAGGTTTCAGAAGCTCTAGTTTGTTGCAAAGCTCACAAATAAGTTAACTAAGACGAATCAACAAAGAAAACACCAATAAGCCAAGTAGAATAAGCTGTAGGATCTGATAAGCACTTCTTAAAAATACAATAAACTGATTTTCTACTTAAAAGCTCTTTTTAAGATCTAATTTCTTCCAGTTAAGCTTAATAGGTGTAATGATTGATGAAATGTACAAAATTAAAGTTATTGCACGTTTTGATAAGCTGAATGAGCCAATAAGGTCTTTGGCCAAGTTTGACCAAAGTCAAACGCTGACAAATACAATTCCAACGCTGACAAGTGAAAATTTAGGCACTGACAAGACTTGGTGAAGTATATTTGCTATGTTTAACACATGCTGGTCAAGGATTGAGTTCAATCCTTGTGCATCAAAGTCTAACAGTTGTTAGACTTGATGTTGTTTTTGGTACAAAAGAGCTAGTAAGCCAGTGAGCTTATCAGCCTTTCCAATAAGCAGCCAAATAGCAAGGTACACTCACAAGCAGCCAAATATAAAATGTAGATAAACATTTACCACAGGCATACAAGGTTCATGCAATTTGTTGGCCAAAAATTGCAAGTGTCTTTTGTTGATGCAGTTGACACTTCCAGGGAACTTCAATAAGTTATAAGTCCCTGAATAAGCTATCAAATCACACAACCAAATACTGTAGAGATGCACACCAACTAGAACTAATCCCAAACCAAATTTCAGCCCTTAATTCCAACTTATGAACAAGTTATCACTTCTGATGTGTTTGACCAAAACCAAACCAATTTTTGACAGAATTTTCAAAACTTTGCAAAGCCTTTTCCAAACTTTAAGAGACTTAACCAATGACTAAAACTACTTCCAAAACACTTGTTTAGAGTAAATAAACCTTAAGAACCAAGGGCACAAGGCCACAAGGCCTTTTGATCCCAAAATACCAAACAACCTTGTTTTAGTTCTTTTTCAAACAAACTTTTTATTTCCACACACAACCTACTGCTTTTATGGATCTTAGACGTCTACTAGATAACAACTAACAAATGTAAACAATAAAACTAACAATCCAAACACAAGAACTCAAAAATCACATAGCACTTAATCATAGCAGATTTCAACCAAAATTTGCAAAAGAGAAAAGGGGATAGAGGGTGCACCTATCCTCCACAACTTCCTAGGAGGATTCGGCAATGCTCCTTGGACCACTCTCAACAACAAGAGAGTGACCAAGGTCCTTGAACAAACGGGGAGGTCTGTTGATGGTTCACCAGCTAAACCAAGACCTCCTATCAATGGATCTCCAACATAAATCAGCAAACAACCTATCCAAAGGCTCAAAACCATTCACAAGCTTGGTGTTATCAAGCTTGATACAGCTTAAGGCTTTTGGGTAGGGGTTAGTACCAGTAATAAGCAAGCAGGGGTAACTTAAAACAGCAGGGGTATTAACCACCTTTCAAACACTTGTAAAAATTTTTCCAATGAAAATCCAAGCTAACCACCCAAGAACTAAGGTCTTGTGTAGCCAGTGAGTGGATCTAAACACCTAGAATCCAAGGGATTCAACTAGTAAATCCTTGAATCCTTAGATCAAAACTGCTTTCAAAACCTTTTTTGAAAAACTTTGAAACCTTTACAAAATCAAACGTATGAAACAATAACCAACAAAACAACTTCAATATGATTGTGGAACACATATTCAAGCTTCAAATACCAACTTCATTCAATATAAAGGAATTACAATTGCAAAATTTGCAAAATACACAAACTTATCTTGAAGTGAAAGGAATTACAGAGAAATTTCCTAAAATGCAACAAAGGGACTCTCACAAGCTGAGGTCTCCTTTTATAATGCTACAAAGACTAATCTAGAACTAAAAACCCTAGCTATTGATTTCTAGAATTATCCTTGAACATTTTTGGTGATGAGTTGTCCAAATTGATCTTGGTCGTACCTTTTTGCCTTTGGGACCAAGTATGAAGTGTAGAACGTTGATCTTGCCACGTTGGATGACTTGGAGGTTAAGTTGTTCTTTGATTGGTTGAAAGGGAATTTGGAGTGGGGTCCATGGTGATGGGATGGTTGATGGGATAGAAGCGTGGGAGGGTTAATCAGACATGGGTTAAGGTAATTTGGATTTACCCCTTGTTTTAAGTGATGTGGTAACTGGGGATGATGGTGAATAGTAAATCCCTTTGATCCGTTTTTTGTGAGATGTATGTGTGTTTGGCGCAATTTTGGTTTTTGAATGTTTGGTGCCCATGTTTAGTCCCTAGTCTTTGGTAAATGTTGTAAACAAAGTTTATTCAGCCTAAAAAATGAATTCCCTTTGTTATGCAAGTTTGGTTTTTCATACTTTTGCCACATAAACTTTTCCAAAGTGTTATCAAGGGCTTGTTTTGACATTCTTGTATATTTCAAGGGATGATCTTGTATATTCTTGAACTTTGAAGGTCTTTTAAGTATGTTTGACATTATGGAGGACCATTATTGACAAATCTATATTTATGAGGGACTAATCTTGCCAATTCTTCAAAGTTGAGGGACTCTTTTGTAATTTTGACAAACTTAAGGGACCAAACTTGTAATTATCAATATACAAGGGTATTAGGTGTCATTTATTCATTGATGAGGGATCATTCTTGAACATCTTTAATACTTCAAGGTCTTTTCTTTGAAAAATCATAACTAGGACCCGGTTCATTGTGCGGCTTCGTTTCTCGTGTTCGTTTTTCCTTGTTTCTTGTGATCTTTTCTCTTTTTCATGATATCCATACCTAAAATACACAAGTAAACAAACAAAAGCATATATATGGTATATTTATGACATTTTTAGCATTTTAAAGCCCGAAAAGAACGATGAGATCATGTATAAATGCCATCTCATCACTCCCCCATACTAAACCATTGCCGTGCCCTCACGCAATGCTAGAATAAAGTATCTAAGCATCTACAAATTTCAATTTTATTACCCTTTATTGAAAAGTAAACTTGCTACAATACTATGAAGATGTGTTAAAGACATAATGTATGATTTTCATCACGAATGTGACTGTTAGGGTCAATGAATAAAAACAAGTGAATGTCTCATATAGTAAAGTTCGTCATCCTTGATTGTCATACATTCCATGCTAAGTGCAAAAACGATATCATTGTTGGTACAAGTCACAATGCTAACACTACTCATACGTCCAAATTGTGTAATACTTTTTCTCCCCGCAATCCTAGTTATTATGAAAGAAAAAGGTGTCTAGACTTTTTTTAAATATTTTTCATGGATCACAAGTGATTCATGTTGACTTATTTGAGTATTTATTATTCTGAAAATAAAGTAGCACAATTTAATCGATAGTTAGCTTAAGGACAAAATCTTTTAAAACGGTTTCTCGTAATATCCTTAAGTTCATATCTTGGCATAACTCGTTTCACGATTTGAGACCTTTCTCGGACCGATATTTGGTATGTACTTCATACTTCGAATCTTCGGAAGACGTTCTTGAAATTATGGCCTTCTCTTCATATTTTGGAATTTCTTCACTTGACGTTTTTGAGAGATTCTTCATTACTTGGACCACGAATTCATCATTTTTCTTCAATCTTTATTCTGGATTTTGATATACAACGATCCGCCTCCTTTTAGGACTTGGATATATTTATCCTCATACCTTGCTAGGGTCTTTTTGGATAGACTTTCTCCATGATCTTTAGGGGAGTAAATTGCTTTTCGTCGTGTGTCTCGATCCTTCATATTGAATTTGGAATAATGATTCTTCACATCATCTTGGATCTTTAGCAACAAAATAGAGTCCTCATGCCTTGTTAGGGCCTTTTTGGAGCTTCACCAATCTTCGCGTCCCGCTTCAATAAGTTATGCCTTGGCTATGAACTCTATTCAACCACGAGCAACTTTTAAACGATATTGGGCTAGAAGCTAAGTAACCTTTCAAATCGTACGACCTTACTTATTGCAATTTATTAGTTCCTAATGCATTGATCTTATGGGAGAAAAAGCCACAATTAAAAACATATGAGTTTTTGAAAGAACATTTTCATGTTCTACGTTTAACATGATCACTTGTCTAACTCTATCACTTCTCGTTCTTCACTATTTAAAGACCTCTAATTAAAGAGACTCATGAATACTTAGCCATCCAAGTCAAAATTAAGCCAAATATATTAGCTTCATTAAGACTATATTAAATCGAAGTTTTGGGTTTTCAAGTCACCTATAGGATCTTGCACTTTCTTAGACCTTTTCAAATTTAGAGAATGCATTTTAAAGTTCCCTTGATAAGTGACTTTCTAGGATCAATTATAGGAACTTGCGAAAAGTTCTTGTTCTTAACCCGTATGAGCTAAGACTTTTGCGTTTTAAAGTTCCCTATATAAAAGTCTCGTAGAACTTGATTCATGCGGGTTAAGGAATGTAAAGGGCTCTAAAAGCCCATCAAGTCAAAAATCAACTCTTATTCTACCCATCGGAAAATAAACATTTGTGTCTTAAAAACACTTATGAAAACTAAGAAAATGTTCAAAATTTGGCTATTTTTAGCCTTATTTGCAACAAAACAAAACAAAACGATGAAAGTTGGAAAACGTGAGGGCGTAGCAAGGCAAGTATCTATTCACCCCCATACTAAAATTAAACATTATCCTCAATGTTTCGAGTCTAAAGGTGGAGCACCCCCATACTAGAGACGAAGAGTCAAATGCTTAGGATCTAGCATGGAAAGGGTGATCAACAATATATCTAAAGCCGTTTATGAATTATGCTAAAAGATAATTGTTAGAATAATAAAGGATATGTCATTGATTCGTGAGAAACTCTTTAAGCAAACGATCGAGGCTCATGTAAGCGAACACGAGAGTCTTCAACCGTGGTGACGATGATGATCTAGATAACACATTCACAAACAACCACGAGACAACGAGTTGGAAGGGCACAAATACCCTCTCATTAACTAAATTAGAAAGCGATAATATGTACATGGATAAGCATGGGATCTCCCCCACGAGGCACCTCATTTTTTTATTACCGATTCATGAGCTCGACTCGATCCCCTCAATGCTAATTATCATTGGGGAAGGTGACTTGGTCGAGGTAGTCCAAAGAAGGGACTTCCCCACCGAAGTAGTGCTTAAGCCTATGTCCATTCACCTTGAAATTAGGACCATCATTTTGAGCCAACAGACCCGACCAACGAGATATCAATTTCCCAGAAAATATATTCAAATGAGAGTTAAAAAGTAACACTTGATCACCAATGTTAAAAACCCGGTTTTTAATATTTGAATCATGAAACTTTTTAGTCTTTTCCTAAAAAATTAATGAATTTTCATAAGCATTGTCTCTTAATTCATCCAATTCATTAAGTTATATTTTCCGGTGATCTCCCGCGGTCTCCAAGTCATAGTTGGCATGCTTTAGGGCTAAATATGCCTTGTGTTCCAATTCAATAGGCAAGTGGCAATTCTTTCTATAAACCAACTTATAAGGAGTACAACCGATAGGTGTCTTATAAGCGGCGCGAAAGGCCCATAAAGCGTCATCAAGTTTGTCGGACCATGAGGCACGGTTTTCTACAATCGACCTTTCCAAAATCCTCTTCAAAGCTCGGTTTGAAACCTCGACTTGCCCACTCGTTTGCGGGTGATAAGCCGTATAAAGACGATGTGTAACCTCATATTTCTTTATAACCTTTTCAAATTGGTCATTAAAAAATGAATTCCATGATCGCTTATAATAGCACGGGGGTTCCAAAACGAGAGAATAGTTGCTTCAAAAACTTCACTACCACACGAGCATCATTCGTAGGCAAAGCCTTAGCTTCCACCCACTTAGATAGGTAGTCGACGGCGACGATGATATACTTGTTTCCATGAGATGATGGGAACAATCCCATAAAGTCAATGCCCCAAACGTCGAAAATCTCACACACTTGAATTATATTTTACGGCATTTCATCCTTTGAAAGGATTTTCCTTAACGTTGGCAAGAATCGCACGACTTCACAAGTGCGTGTGCATCATGATAGATCGTTGGCCAAAAGAAGCCGACATCGAACACTTTCTTAGCCGTGAAGTTATCACCGTGGTGACCACCCGTGGGTCCCTCGTGGCAAGCTCTAAGAATGTTAGAAGCTTCGGTACCAAAGACACAACGTCGAACGAGTTGATCCGCACAAACCTGAAAGAGATAAGGGTCGTCCCAGAAATAGAACTTGACGTCACGAAAGAATTTTTCGCTTTTGTTGTGTCGTTATACCCTTGATTATGAAGTTCCCCACATGGTAATTTGCAATGTCGGCAAACCATGGGGTGTCATCCTTAGAATTTACTACACCGAGAGTCTCGAGAGGAAATGTTTTGGTGATTTCCTTGTTCTTGAACTCATTCTTGTGAGGATCTTCTAAACGATAGAGATGATCGGCTCTTTTTTGTCAAGTATGGTGACATCAAATTCTTGTAGGAGGAAAATCCAACGGAGCAATCTCGGCTTAGCATCAAGCTTAGAGAAGAGGTACTTGATAGCCGAATGATCCGTATACGCGATGCTTTTCGTCAAGACGAGATAAGGTCGGAACTTCTCAAAAGCATACACCACACCAAGTAGTTCTTTTTCCGTTGTAGTGTATTTCATTTGAGCCTCGGTCATTGTCTTGCTAGCATAATGGATAGGTCGAAAGTGCTTTTCATGACGTTGCCCTGAAATGACCCCAATTGCATAATCACTTGCATCATACATGATTTCAAAGGGTAATTCCCAATTAGGAGCAAAAAGAATGGGAGCTTCGGTAAGTTTCCTCTAAAGAGTTTCGAAAGCTCGAACACAATCGTCATTGAAGTTAAAAGGATCATCCTTCTCAAGAAGGTGTGTCACTGGTCGAGTGATTTTCAAAAATCTTTGATGAAACGATGATAAAAGCCCACGTGGCCTTGGAAACTCCTAACTCCCTTATCGGTTTTGGGATGAGGTAATTTGGCGATGACATCTATCTTAGCTTTATCTACCTTAATCCCCGCTTTCGAGACCTTGTGCCCTAAGACGATTCCTTGTTTACACATAAAATGACATTTTTCCCAATTAAGCACAAGGTTGGTTTCTTCACAACGTTTTAACATTTTATTAAGATTGGATAAACACGACGTGAACGAATCACCAAACACCGAAAAGTCATCCATGAATACTTCCATGTGCATTACAAAGTCCAAAAGGCATTCTATGATAGGCAAACGTTCCATATGTACACGTAAATGTATTTTTCTCTTGATCACGAGGGTCGATAGGGATTTGAAAGTAACCGAAAAACCATCTAAAAAGCAATATAATTTATTTCTCGCAAGTCGCTCCAACATTTGATCCGTGAAGGGCAAGGGAAAGTGGTCTTTACGAGTGGCGTCATTTAACTTTCGATAGTCAATACACACCCTCCAACCGGTCACAACACGAGTGGGAATTAACTCGTTGTTTTCATTAGGCACAACGGTCATTCCTCCCTTCTTAGGGACACAATGGATTGGGCTCGCCCATAGGCTATCGGAGAGAGGATAAATCATTCCCGCGTCAGGAAGTTTTAAGACCTCTTTTTTATGACATCGTGAATTTTAGGGTTTACCCTTCTTTGACATTGATTTGCGGGTTTGTAGTCCTCCTCCATTAAAATCTTGTGAGTACAAATTTTTGGGTCAATACCCTTAATGTCAGAAATTTTCCACACAATTGCCCCTTTATGAGCTTTAAGAATTGCCAAAAGTGCTGTTTTCTCATCATTGAAAAGATCTTTCGCAATAATAACCGGCAACTTGTCATCACCTTCCAAGAATGTGTATTCTAAGTGAGGTGGAAGATCTTTAAATTCAAGGATTGGTGGATCCTCGATTGATGATTTTTGTTCAACACTCATAACTTCCATCGGCGGAAGAAATGGTGGAATGAGAGTATCATTACCAATAATCACCTCATCTTCATTGTCGATTTCATTCAAAATAAAATAGCCTCCTTGGAATGGAGTGAGATTTGGTGTAGAATTAGCAAGAATCAGATGCATAATAGTGGGATTGCTACTTGACGAACTATCAGAAAAACCTAACACTTCTTGTGAAAACTCATCGCAAACTACATCGACTAAGTCAATGTGGTTGATGGTAGCGATTGCATAAATATGAGAAGGTTTAGAGTTTTGAGTAGCATTTATAACAAGTTCTTCCTCGTTGAATCGCAAAGTGATTTTTATAGCATGCACATCAATGATCGATTTCGAGGTATCTAAATATGAACGACCTAAAATTAGAGGAACTTGAGGATCCGCGGGGATGTCCACTACGGTAAAATCAACGGGATAGTAGAACTTCCCCACTTTTACGAAAACGTCTTCGGCTACTCCAAATGCGAGAATCATAGAATGATCGGCCATCTCGATTGACATTTTCGATGGAGTAAGAGCCGGAAGCGAAAGCCATTTCCACATGGAAAAAGGCATCAAATTAATGCTTGCGCCAAGATCGGCCAAGGCGAGACATCCTTCCATTACTTGAATATCACCAAGGAATGAGAAACTTCCCGGGGTCACAAAATTTCTCCGGTATTCGGTTAAGATAAACCGAAGAACAATTCGGTAGCTTTGAAAGCTTTTCCTTATCGTTCATCATACTTTTAAAAGTGGAAGCGAAACGAGGCATGTATAACAACGCGTCGGCTAAACTCACATTAAAATAGACTTGTTGAAACATTTTGATTAAAAGCTCAATTTGTTGTTTATTATGATCTTGCAACTTCTCCTTATTTCGTCTTGATGGGAAAGGTAAGGGTGGTGTGGGTTGGGGAGTAGGCAACAACCTTGGAATCTCGGGTTCCACAATTGGTATTGGTTCAACCGTAGGTGTGGTTTGAGCGGTACTTCGTGGGCTTGTAATATGCTCCTTTTCTACCATCACCTTGGGCTCTTTCTCGATTTCCTTTTCCGTAGAAGTACTAGAATGAGAGATTGGTTCTTTGAAAGTTTTACCACTACGAGTAGTAATAGCCTTCATTTCTCCCTTTGGGTTTGCAATGGTATCATTAGGAAGACCACCCGAGGAAGACGGTTTACACATTATAGCTTCAAACATACTAGCCATTCGATCTTCAAAGTTTTATTACCTTTTATCCGCTTTTAACAAATCTTGCTTGATCTCATGTTGACCTTGTTCCATCTTTTGTTGATTTTGTTGGAGATGTTGAACATTTCCTTCCATTTTATTAGCATGAGTTTTCAATTCATTAGCAAGTTCGTTTTTAAGCTCGTTTTTCAACTCGGATCTTAAGCTAATCATTTCTCGTTGCATATTATCAAACTTAGCATAATTTACCTTAGCATAATCCAAAAATTCTCCTTGAAGATTTTTAGTATGAACATTTTGAAAACCTTGTGTAGTATTTTGAAAATCACGGTTTTGGTTTTGATTTTGAACTTGCCTATTGTTCTCACTTTGGTAATTAACCTTGTTATAGTTACGTTGATTTCCTTGATAACCACCACTTTGATTGTTGTTTTGATAGTTGTTAACATTTTGATTTTGGGGAGCTTGATTTGGGCGGGAACCTTGGCCGTTTTGGTTGTAAGTTCCCGTTGCTACGTAAGCACTCGAAGTGTTACCACCAGCGGTAATGCACTCGGAAAAATCATGAGCTCCACCACAAGATATACAACTCTTTTACACCGTTTTAACCGATGCGGAATTCAAAGCATCTTGTGCTTTCCAATGATTCATAAGATTTGAAAATCTATCAAAAAACCGATTCTCCTCATTTGCTTCATCATGTAAGGCATTCATGTTACAAGACGATGACGACGAACCCATAGTGGCAACACTCGGAGTGTTACGAGGGTTATAAACCTTTGATTTATTCTCGATAATCTTTAAAGCTTAATCGGTCGTTTTGCACAAAAAATTACCACCCGCGGCGGCATTCAAATAGTCTCATTCATGATCGTTAAGCCCATTATAAAAAGTATCAATTCGGTGCGATTCGGAAAAATCATGGTGAGGACATCCATGCAACATTTCATTAGATCTTTCCGTAAACCTTGAAATCTCATTTTTCAAATGTGTCGTCTTAGATGGCGGGAAAAATTGGTTCACAAACTTAGAGACGAGATCACCCCATGTTAAAATCGATTCTGGCGGTTCTTTTTCGAGCCAATTTTTTGCGGGTCCATCTAAAGAGTATGGAAATAACATCATTTTAATGGCGTCATGTGGAACATCCTTAAACTTGCTTGTTGCGGTGAGACGATTGAAATTCCGTATGTGATAATGTGGGTTGTCCTTTTCATGTCCGCGAAACTTGTTTGCTTGTAGCATCGACATTAAACCCGTCTTAATCTCGAAATTCTCCGCAAGGATGACGAGAATCACGATAGCTTCTCCAAAACCCTTGGTGGGTGCTTGAAGCAACTCCATCATAGTATGATTAGCCATAGTGACTATTGGTTCTACAATGGGTTCGACAATTGGAGGTTCTTCTTCAATAAAAGGTTCTTGATTTCCTTTCTTTTGACGACGTTTGCTAGCTCGTTTTGCTTGATTACGAGTTTGCATAAACGTGACGTAGAACGTGGAGGTGAGCAAAGAAGATTCTTTTGGGGTTTTTATTGATTTTCAATTTTGTTTGTTTTTGATTGTTTTTAATTTTTTTGGATTTTGTTTGTATTATGTAGACAACAATCTACCAATCTCTCATCGAATCAAACTCTTGATTAAAGGAGCCTCAAAGAATTAAAACGATCACGTGGAGTGAACGCCTTCGATTGACTTTAGAACGTTGGTTGAAAACCAAAACGTTCAAGAGGTTTTAATCACAAGAAACCAAGAAAATATATATGATCCGTAATAATACTTTGGGGGGCAAAACCCTCGATTAGCCTTCAGATCAAATACTCACATGTGAACGGGGGGAATGAGGTGGCGCGAAGCACTTAAGTACCTAATTTCCCTTTAACGGCCTTTTATAGCACGTTGCCTATCTATTCACCTTAAATTTCGTATTTTTCAAAATCGAGCTAATAGAAAGTATTTATCTATTTTTGCCTTTTTATTTTTGTTTGAGATTCGAATACAATAATTAGGAGATCAAATCCCAACTTTCACACTTTTGGAGATATTTTGGATTAATTGTGATACATATGCAATATAGTAATAATATTTCACAAAGAAAACGAAAAAAACTGATAATACGTGTTAATAGATTTGTTAGCCTCAAATTAATGAGTCAAACAAGAATGCTCGGTCATAGTTTATATTGTAACATTTATTAGAACGTTTTAATAGTTAGTTAAAATAGTCGTGACATTACGGGCTTGATGGCTAGCTTAAAAGGCCTCTTTCAAAGTACTAAGCATTTATTCAAGCCCGGCCCAATCAAACATATAGTCCATTATGCCTGATGTAGGCAAGGCTATAAATACCACTCCTTGCATGTAAGGAGAGGTGTTTTGGTTGTTCATTTTCTTAATCTAACATTCCTAAGGTTTCACACACTTCTCTCTCTTTTCTCTCTCTAGTTTATCTATCTAGAATTCATCTATCTTTTATCTACCTTTCTTCTTTAATTCGTGTAGAATCATCACATAATCTATGGGATAACAATTGGTATCAATCGCCATGGGGTAGATTTGTGATTGATTGTTGTGTCTTTGTTTGATTCGTATGATTTCATCTCTATAACATCTCTCGAATTCAAATTTTTTGTGTTTTCCGTGCTCTAAATCTTGATCTACATATCCTACATAGTTGTGGTAGGGACTTGGTTGTTTTGGTTTGGTTAAAATCACGGATTTCTTGTCAAAAATCTCAAATTTTTACCTAAAATTTTGGGTACTGTTACAATATTCCGATAGAGTATTCCGACGGAATTCCATCAGAAAAGGGTTTTCAGATTCCGACAGTTATTCCGACAGAATTCCATCAGAAAAGGGTTTTAACATTCCGACGGTTATTCCGATTGTGTATTCCGACAACATTCCGATAGAACATTCTGACAGAATTCCGATAGTACATTCAGACAGCATTCTGGTACTACATTCCGACAATATTCCGATAGTACATTCCGACAGCATTCTGATACTACGTTTTGACAGTATTCCGATGGACATTCCGATAGCACATTCCGATGGACATTCCGATTATATGTTTAGCTAAATTTTGTTCGAGTACTTTTTAGACTTAGCCACTATCTAGACTAGTCCCGGAAGATAGTTTACACGAAGATTAAAAAAAAGTTAAAATTTTCCAGTCAAGTAAATTCAAATTTTTTCCATAATAGGTTTAGGACATTTCTGGCTCGATTTCAAATTTTGGCGATTATAAATTTTTTTGGTCTACCGTTTTATCGGACTGGGGAATTTATTGTCGGACTGAAGAAAAATTGCAATTTTTGGAATTCAAACCACAACAACAAGCACAACACATTTACTTAAGATCCTTTTTTTCACTTCAACATTTTCAAGTTTTTCAACATGGATTCTACTCAAGAGTATCGTGTCACAAACAACAACCTCATAGTGGCGGGAAATAAAGAGAGACCACCAATGCATGTGTCCGGTCGATATGCACAATGGCAATCACGATTTCTTTGATATCTTGACACAAAACCTAATGGTGATGTTCTTCATCGTTGTATCACTGATGGACCTTATACTCCCACTACAATCACCATTCCTACAACTCCAGCAACCAACTCGACACCAGGTGCCGCGGAGCAGACTATTAAGGAAACATATGAGAATACTTCCAAAGAGAATCGTGCTTGGATTGATGCAGAGAAGGAAGCGATCTATCGGATTCTAAGTGGGATTGGGGATGATATTTACTCAATGGTTGATGCATGTTCTACTGCTAAAGAGATGTGGTTTGCAATTGAACGACTACAACAAGGAGAATCATTAAACAAACAAGATGTCAAAAGAAACTTGTTTTGGAACTTTGGTAAGTTTACTTCATTGGATGGGGAATCAATTGATTCATATTACTCCCGATTCTACAAAATGATGAATGATATGACAAGAAACAATTTGGAATTCTCCACCATGCAAGTCAATGTGCAATTTCTACAACAACTTCAACCAGAGTGGACAAGATTTGTAACTTTGGTGAAACAACAAAATAAGTTGGATGAGGTCAACTATCACACACTCTTTGAAATTTTGAAACAATTTCAAAATGAGGCAAATGAACTTCATGTTGAACGGGTAGCAAAGACTGCTAATCTACTTGCTTTGGTGTCTACCACTCACCGTGTCCAAGATCATCGCTCTCCTGCTCTAAAGTCATACTCCACTACATCCTCATCATCAAGATACTCTACTTCATCAAAGTCTCCAGCTCCCACAAGATCACGAGACAAAGAACCAAGAGCACCATCACCATCATCTGAGCCATCATCTGAAGAGGAAAGTGATAAAGAACTAGCTCAGAAGGATATGGAGATGAAATAACAAATTGCTTTCATTATGAAGCCCTACAAGAAAATCTTCCAACCCTCCAACAACAATCTTCGAACATTATCTAACACAAGGAACCAATATGTTGAGAGTCCTCAAAGGTATGACACACGTCAACGTGATGAAAGTCCTCCTAGGTATGATCGACGTAATCCAGCTCATGTTGAGGGTTCTGCAAGGTATGATCGACAAACTTCTAAGTATGATACTTAGAGGATTGCTACTTCTTGCTGGGAATAGGAAAACTGTTGGCACTCAAGTGGTTCAGCAAAGTGGGATTCAGTGCTTTAATTGTCAAGGTTTTGGACATATGGCAAAGGAATATAGGAAGCCGAAACGAGTTAGGGATTTTGGTTATCATAAGGAAAAGATGCTGCTTTGTAAGAAGATGGAAATTGAGGTTAAATTTTCGGTTTAGGAAGGAGCAATGCTTGATGATACTGATAATGAAGCCTCCGACTAAGAACTTAAAGCACATTACTCGTACATGGAAAAGTTTGAAGAAGTTCTCAACGTCATTGAAGATGACAATGGTCCTATCTTTGAGCCAATCGATAAGGTACAAATTGAAGAGGAATATAATGTGTTTGGTAATATTCATGAGCATTGTGAGCTACCCAAAGCCATTAATGACACATGTATGATGCAAACGGTTGATAGCAATACCACACCCGATTCATCAAACATGTGCAATAATGAGTCTGAGGATGATCAACATGTAAATGAGTATGATGATGAGGAGGAGCGTATTGCGCTTGCTAACTTAATTGCTTCTTTACAAAAAGATGTCAAAGAAATAGGAAAAAGTCAAAAGCAATTAAAGAAGGAAAACGCTACACTCACTCAAAATTTTGAAGAAAGCAAAGTTGCAGTTATAAAATCTAGTGAGCTTCTTGCAAGCTGCAGAGCTGAGCTTATTCAAAAAGACAAAGAGCTTGCAAGGTACAAAGGGGGTGTTGTTACTACTTTAAAGGATGTTTATGAAACTAAATACAACGAAACTCTTAAACTTTTAGAACAAGAGAAACGTAATTATAACACTTCTATAAGTACGGAATGACACAAAACGTATCTTGCTACCACCAAAGTGAATGAGTTAAGTCAAAAGATTGATTTTCTTCAAGAGGATAAAACTAAACTAGTTACTACAAAGACGGAAGAGGTTGCTAACCTGCAAAAATCTTTCAAAATTAAACAAGCAAAAGACATTGACAAAGTCGTGGAACTTGAAGTTCAAATTGATTTTTATAAGAAAATTGTTTATAAAACAAATCAATCTATTCAAACCATGCGAATGTTGGCACCTCGTTCGATTTTCAAGGGTAAATCTAGTTTTGTTGGTCCTAAGTACCTCGAGCAAGCTCAATCTGAGAACCCACGACTCTATCTTGAGGATTCCCAATGGACCGACCTTGATTGTCTTCTTGTTAGGCCCGTTAGTGATGAGTCACTATGTTTTGAAGAAGAAGGTAGATCACCAGTGAATAAAGACTTTGTGAAACCATATAATTATGCTTATGAAAATAGTCTTTATGAAATTTTCAAACCACAAAAACAACAGTCTCGTGAGCAAATATTTTACGAATGTGAACAAATAAGAATTAAATGGTGACAAAATTTTTCCACTAAGAAAACTAATGTTTCAGAATTTATTGAGCACTTGCCATATAAAGCTTCTGTAAGCAAGAGTAAGCAAACACTTGGTTTTCTTAAACAAAACATCGAAAATTTCAAAAAGGTTGTTGACGACAACTGGAAAGAACGTGAACGTTTGAAAGGCAACGAAGAAATTCCTCACGATATAACTGTGCTTGTGAAAAGTATTTTGATTCCGCTTGCGGAAAGAATGCAAAAACATTTTTTGGAATTTGAAACATTAGTTAACCAATAAATGTTTGATGATTTGAAATATGTGGAGTCCCTTGAACAAGAAGTGAACGACCATCAACCTGAAAGAGACGATTTTTCTATAGCATATGATCTACTCTTTCAAGAATGCCTCTCAAAAGATATTATGTGTGCTTATGTTACATCTTGTGCTGATATTGATGAATATTCTGATGTTGCATGCAAATATCTTGATCAAATCAAAGCGTGTGAACGTCTTGAAACTAAGCTTACGATTAAAATTGACCAAAAAGAGTTTTCGTTACTTCAACATAGATATGATTTTCTTCAAAAACATTGTCATTCACTTGAACTTGCTTTGCAAAACTAAGTTGGCAGTTTCTCAAATGATACACCTTTGGAAGTAAACTTATTTGAGTCTTGTCGATTACTAAACGAAAAAAGTTTTGATATTGCAGATTTGAAAGCTCAGTTACAAAAAAAAGACATAGCAATAGAAGAGTTGAAGAAACTCGTTGCTAAGATGGGTGGTAAAGTTGTGGAACCTTGCGTTAAGAAATCTGTTGTTAGACAACCCAATGCCCATAAAGTAAATAGATCCTCTATCTTGGGAAAACCATCCGCTTTCTCAAATTCCTCGTTTGCAAAACCTGTGTTTGCCCCAAGATGGATGGAAAGGAAAGGTTACCACAGAATCAACCCATAAGGAATACTCTAGCACTAAACATTAAGCACAATAATGTGATTAAACCAGGGATGTATAGAATGACCACTAAACCCACAAAAAAAGTTAGTCAATCGCCTCAGACTTCTAGAAACACTAATACTCGTGTGTCTTCTACTACATGAGTAGTCTCCACTGCTAGTGTTAGCCGACCTCAGCTTAAGAGCACTCAAGTTAATGATAAGGTTTGGAAACACAAGAGTAAAGGGAAGATGAAGGAAGTAGAAGAACACCCTAGGAATTTGCATGTTTTTAAGAATAAAACGTATGTAATCGCATGTAATAATGATTTGAATGACTCGACTGCTTGTAATGCTTTAAATGTTAAGTTTGTTTGTGTGAAATGTGGAAAATGTGCTAATGCTGATCATTCTATGTGTGCTATGAATAACGTGCAAGGCGTAGATACTAGAACTAAGAAGCAATTTGCGATGCCTATTAGTGCTAGTAAACCCAAAGGTAAAGTGAACAATTCTGGTGTAACCCACACTAAGCAAAGTATTGCATCAGACTCTACCACTAAGAATCCTAGAAGCAGAATTAGGGAATTATATGAGTCTGCTAGCAAGTCGTGAAAATCGTGGTTTGCAAATCTGTGACAATCCGTCAATTTATGATTGATATTTTATTCTCAATATTTATTTGAAAATATTATTTTATGAACTCACTCATTTTTGGGAAGTAATTTGGATTTACGTCTTGAGGTAGCATCGACTACGTTTAAACCGGAGGATTCAACGTTACGTGCTTACTTTTACATACACCGTCCTTGGTGACAGTCCGACATTTCAGAAAATAAATTTATCCGTGAATATTATTTTGGGATTTTAATTTGAGTTGGTTCATAAACTCACAAATTTACGAGAAGAGATTAGGACTTACGATTTTATTTTAACGTCCTTTACGACTAAACCGGAAACCCTAGGATTACGTATTTACGTTTTTTAACTCCGTTTTTGATGAAACAATTTTTATTAGATTCGTTTTGTGCCGTTGATTCATAATTTATAAAAACGTTTTTCGTAAAACGACCCGAGGGCACGCAAATCGAGGAAACTAGAATCGAGGAGTACCCGTAAATAAATGGGGATGAGACAAGTGGGACACTTGTCCCACCCCCACTATAACCGGCCACAACACCCTTAGGTGTCCAAGTTACATGAAACTAAGTTATACATGTAACTTAGCTTCACAATGAAGCTTATCCACCCACCAAAACTAGCTAAACCACTCACACACAAACCATTAGCTCCCATTTCTCATGCAAACAACTTCACATTTTCTCTCTACTCTCCTCTTCTTGCCGTCCCATTTACACCTCCAAACCACCATCACTTGATCAATTTTAACCACAAACATATGTTATAACTTACATATGTTAATCTCCATTAAAAAAGAGGAAGATTGGTGCAAGTTTTAACATCCAAGGAGGAGTTTCCATGTAGTATTAGGGCTGATTTTCCACAAGGTGTTCATGAAGAATAGTGGTCTTGAAGATGGTCTTGGTTATTTACAAGTTTCTCCATCAAAATCCATGTCCAAATCATAACCTACATCAACTTGGTGGTATAAAGATTGTCCTCCTCATCCTCTTGTTATTTTTGATTATGTAATCTTGTATTTCTTTTACTTATGTATATGTATATGATGATGAATGATGATTAAAAATATTGTGTGGGGATTTGGTGTTGATAAACATGCTTAAAAAGACGAAAAACTATAAGAAACAAGGTTAAAATCTTGCTTAATTTAGATGGCTGTATAAAATAGTAAAGAATCATATGGTAAACTGGTAAAATGAATTTAATAGATTGATATACAGTAAGCTATGGGTCTTGTACACATGTGAGAGTTGTCCATGCAATGGAATCATTGTAATGAGTGAGATATGATCAAAACAAGTTTAAAGTACAAATCTGAGCTCACTGTTTTGGACGATTTTTTGAAAATACTTAGAGAATGATTCAACAGTAGCTATAGTAGAGTTAAATGGAGAACATATCATGTAGTTTATGTCATAAAAATTTGAGCTTCTATATCCATATAGAACTCTAGATATGGCAGTTTTGGTGAAGATGAAACTAAAAATCAGATTTTGGAAATTAAAATATAATAGTATTATATAAGCACTCAACTAAAAATAATATAAAATGTGAATTAAAATCCACTAACTTATATAATACATTTATATAAATATGTACAATGATAAATAAGTGTACATTTTATAAAAATGGTAACTTGTTAAGTTTTATAAGTTATAAAACTATAAACATGATTTTTACGACTTTTTCGGCTATTACCGTAAAATTAACGTTTTTGTTAAATAAAACTTAGACGGTTGGACCCGTCTAATGTAAACTTTTATAAACTCATATACTGATATATAGACATGTATAACAAGTAAAAACCGATAAAAACCCGAACTATATGACATACGGACATTAACAAGTTAAGTTAACGTTATTGGACTAATAATACAACAAAATGGACTAGAACACTTATAAACTTATTTATTGGGCTTAACCCATTTAGGCCCAACTTGTAAAGTATAGATACTGATAATATAAGTATAACATGGATTAATACAAGTTAAAGAACTTATAATAAGTTTATTGGACTTAAAACACGTAAATAGGTAAAACTAGTAAACTAGTAAGAAAATACCAATACATAAACACTAACATGAGTAAAAGAAAACATGTAAACCCACTTGATCATCATATATATAATCATCATATGTATACATAATTGTTATTTTTATAAAGTCATTGGACATGAGTCTAAGACGAGTATTATTTGTCTAGGTTTCCGTGATTGAAGCACGTACCGTACGTCCGAATTGCCGATAACCCGCCTTCCCACATCAATGTGAGTTCATAGCCTCGCACTCTTTTAAATGTTTTTATGAAATGTTTTATAAACCCGCGAGGGAGATAACATGTTAGTTTTTATAAAGTAGGACACCATTTGTCCCGATTGTTTGTTTATTGATTTGGACCCGAATGATTGTATGACCCGATTGTATGACCCGATAAATGATTAAAGGACCCGATAGATGAAATTAAATGGATTATTAAAGTTAGGTTATGTCACTAAAAGTCCCATTAGCATGAATTGTGAACTACCGGGATTTGGTAGACGCTTATGCATTTAATAGTACTATTTAGGGACGATCACCCCAGTTCGCGCCTTGACGGTTGATCCCCGTCGTGCCACATTGATTGGTAAGCGAATTTATGTATGAGAAGATTTCCATAGCGTGACCTTTGTGACGACACGCTAATTTAGATGGGCAAATTGAGTATCGGGCTAGCTACCCGTTGTTTGGTTTAGTAAGGTAACAATGTCATGCGGCTTATAATAATCCAATTAACGAAATACTACTAGACGCATCGAATTACGATGTATTGGCTGACTAGCAATACGGGGTCATACTATTGATATTATGTTCGTGTTTTGGTTTTCATAACCATATTCATATAACGGTTTTTATTTTCATACAACGTCATAAGACGTATTGTATGGTGTTTTTAACGACAATGATTCGTATAATGGTTTTTAAGGCAAATGCCTATATTATGATTTGATAAAGATTTGTATAAAATGATTTTGGTTATTTTATGGCCTATTACAATGATTTGTACAAAATGATTTTCGGTAGTAACTTTATACCGATGTTATATTGATGGAATTTTATTAGACTCTATGAATTCACTCGGCGTTATTGCTGACCTTTTCTTTTAACATGTTTTATCTCAGGTACTTGAAGTTAATTCTCGGGAAGACAACAAGAATTCATGGCCCGCACTTAAATATTAATTTCCATTCAAATGCTTTGTAAAACCTGTATAAAATACAATGACTTGGGACCTATGTAACTTTGATATTTATGAATGGAAATGCTTTTATTATTAAACGACGCGACTTTTATGCGTTGTCTATGATGTGAGTAATGTGCTATCCCTTAACACTAACGAGTCTTCCGCTGTATTGAGTTGTATAAATTTGGGGGTGTTATAGTTTGGTACCAGAGCTCTCGTTATAGAGAACGAAAGATTTTTAAAAACTAAGGTTTTGAATAAAACATTTCAAAATCTTTTAACTAAAAACATTTTTCTAAAAATGTCTAAAAATCTTTTAACTATAACGGTGCCGAAGAATTCCCGAGTTACCGACAAGGCCAGACTAAGAAGTGTTATTTTAATATATATATAAATTGGATTATATATATATATATATATGATGTAATTTTATTACATGATTGTTTGATGATTATTTTGATATTTATACGAGGTATTTATACGACGTAGATTGTCACAAGAAACCCTAACCTCCCTAGTAATTAATCAAAGCTATTCTCGTAGGAATTCTAGCTATCCTAGATCTAAACCAAGTTATGGATATTTATGATCCCAACAAATGGTTGATATTCGTAGAAATGTAGATATTAGTTGATTGTGAAATTGAAGAAGAATTGGCGAGAGTAAATCTGATACCGATGTCATGATGATCTTTTCTTATAGAGTGGAGTGTGACAAAACATTACCACCTAGAAAGATGTCATCTGATTCGTTGTCATCCAATTCTTAAATTGAAATCGAAAGGGTGAATGTTGCACTTGAGGCTGTCATTGGAACCATTACCCAAAAGCCTCATGCCACTAATACCTTTCTGAGAAGTCTAATTGAATGTATGAGTCATCTCATACTAGTGACTCATTTGATAATTGTTGTTGTAAGAGCTATAGGATTGGAAATTAAGTGTTGATCATATTAAGCTTTTATTGCCTTTACAAGGCCGAAGAATAAGGTTGTAAGTATTGGAGAATGAGGTAGGATATCGCATTGAGTATAAGTTAATTCAAACTTGAATGAAGTAAAATTTAACCCATATGGAGTAATAAAGTGTTAAGAGGAAATTGTTAAGTTTTGTGATTGAATTATAAGGTTTTAATTGATTGTTGATTCGTGTTAAGTGTTGTTCCTAGGCCATTGTCCAATGATGAGGATGCCCAATGTCCAACAAATAAATTGAAGAAATCTTCTTCTGAAATTGGGACCGATGGATCTTCTGGGACATGTGGAACACCTAATGACTCTTGTAGGTTAGTATTCATTGTGGTATCTTTTAAAAAATAATCCCTAACTTAACTGAGACATCAGTTGGTAGGATGAGTTCTTGGAATTGTATGACATAGTGACACGTAATGTGTTACGGTACAATTTTGACTTGTTTGTGATTAATAAAAAGACTACCATTGACTGCTAAATTCTACATGTATCGATGTTATCTATCTTTTATTGCTTCATCCTAATGTTCGCCTTAGTGATGCAACCATCGAACAAGTACTCATCTTGAATTGAGTTACGTTGTGGATTATGCTTTTTGAGTGCCATCAAGGTCATGAACCTCATGATTATCTGGCTAAAGCTCATTTCCTGATATATTGTAGTTAGTTCTTGGTGAACAACTTTTCATCACTCTTTTGCAGATCACTTATTGTTTTTATAAGATAAAACAATATCCCTTGAGAAAAATTGAATTTTCATCACTATAAGGAATATTCAAAGTGAGATTTATAAGTGATTGTTATCAAAATGAAGTTGTTTATAAAACACCTTGGAAAACTTAATTGTTTTCATAACAAAGAAAATCTTTGTAAATTTATTTTTGATTCTTATTTAAGAATTAAGCATGAAAATGTTTTTATAAATATGATGATAAAATTTTGACGAACTGAGTATTGCATCGTTAATATTGAAATTGTATATAGTTGCACGCCTACATACAATTTGGAAGTGACCATGCAAGGCTGATTAGTAGTCACCATGAAATTATTAATAAACATTAAATTTTCTTTGAAGATTGTGAAGGATTATATTTTATGATATTTGCAAGAAGTGAAAAATAGGGACATAGTGTTAGGGACACCTACATATGTGCCTATAGCAACTATTCTTCTGAGTCGAATATTACTCATCTGTGGAAATTGTCTTATTTGACAATTGATAATTCTTTCTTGTCCAATTCTCCCGTAGTGAGATTCTTAGGAAAATTATCTGATTACCGAGTGTTGATACCCGACTGGATGTATCGACGTTCCTATCATTTCTTTTGATTAAGATTTCATTTGAATGACCTGGGTAACGATCCGAGGAGCTTTCGAATGCGTACTCAAATTATGAAAACATGGGATATATTCATATTCGTTAATGTTTTCGTCTGTATCTGATTTGAAATTCTCTCGCGTAGATTATGCGTTGACCTTACTCTTTTAAGGTTAGTTATGTCTCCTGATATCCTTGAATTTGTGAAGGATTAGTTATTATTAGACTTTTGAGAAGTTCACATCTTATCGACGGCAATAAAACTGGAAAGTTGATAGTGCCAGTGGAATGGATTGATTGATTATGACATGACGACATTGTCTTAATTGATGGGAACTCGAGTAGAATTCCCCTAAAAAGATAAGATGTTGATTATCAAAAGTGATCTAAATAATTCTTGATGGATGACCATATCATGCATTTAGACTTAAAATTATACCATGAATGGTTGTGAATTAGTCATAGATATTATAATCTAGAAAGAACCTAATATGAATATACTAAAATATGTTTATGTTATCTGAAACTTTAGGAGGTATTTATTGATGAATTACCTAAACTTTCGCCATTAAAGCAAGTTGAAATTGGTATTGATTATATTTCCGGTGCTGCACCTATGGCATGTGCATTGTACGTCAGCACCATTTGAATTAATGGAATTACCATACAACTGAGAGAGTTGTCGGAGAAAGATTTTATTCTACCGAGCTCGTCATCATGAAGAGCTATGGTGTTATCATTCCTTATATTTATAGATTACTGTGAACTGAGTAAATTGACAATCGAAAACGATATACATAACTTGAAATGGAAGATTTGTTCGATCATTTACAAGGTTCTAGCGTTTGTTTTTAAGATTTGATCCACGACATGGTTATCATCAACTTCTCATCTGCAAAAAGGATTATCTATTCCAATAACTACATCCGATACTTGTAATCAACATTATGAGTTTCACGTGATGTCGTTTGGATTGACCAATGCACATGTAGCATTCATAAATTTGGTGAATCACGTGTGTAGGCTGTAATTTGATAAATTCATGCTTGTGATCATTTAGGACCATTTGTTTGTTTGTAAGTATAAGAAGGAGTTCGTAATTATTTATAGATTGCCTTGAAATGGCTGAACAATTAAAACCTGTACCTTGAATAATTAACATGTGATTTAAGACTTGATCTTTTACATTATTTAACCGTGTGATTAATAAGATAATGGAATCTATATTGACTCTTCAAAAATTAAGTGCCCTTTTAAGACTTTGAGTATTACTAACAAGAAAAGTGCAAATATGTTTTGACAAATGTTTTAACAAAGGATTTTTTAAGAGATTATTCCCTTATACACAAACCATTTAACTAAACTTCTGTTTAGGGGTAAATGTTTGTGTATACTTCTAGACAACCTAAGAAAAATTGAGGAAACTATATAACTTATTACTTGAATTTTGAAACGACAATTGTTACTTTTCAACTAAGAAAATTTTGACCAAAGTATAATCAAAGATTTTTTTCATACATTTACGAATCTTATTAATTATTTTCGATAAATCAGCAAAAATCTTGTTAATTAAATTCAAATTTATTTTGAACATTTTTATATAATTGGTCGAATTAGGAAATTTAAAATTTTACGTTTACGTTTCATGAAAATTTAAATATTTAACGTTTAATTACTTGTAACACTTATCGACGCTTTAGACATCGGATTGAGTAAAACTGATAAAAATGAAAGTTGAGACGAAACTAAAACTTAGAAAATGTGAAGAAAGAATTTCTGAGTAGATTATAGACATCATAATTATTTTATCAGAAAGGTGAACGTAATTACTGACACATTATGTAGAAAATATGAAGAATCAATTACGATGTATTTCTTAATAATGAATGTGCAAAATAAATTGCCGAACAATTTAAAATATAGCCGATGCTTATAAAAAGGATAATATAGATAATAAAAGTGGTTCGCGGCTAATGTGAACCATTAGAATTGAGAAGCTGATAGCGTTAAATATTTTAAAGAGCACTTGTGATTGTCTAAATATGATGGACTGTGAGATATAGTTATGTTGGAATCTGTAAGTATAAGTATTCTATTCTTGTCATTTCTGATTTAATGTATCATTATCAGAAGAAGTCGTACTGATGGCAAATTATGAAGGCAGAGATCGCCTCATAAATTAGTAAACGTCTAGCTATTGCAAAGGTCATCATCTGAATTTGATTCGATTTGGGTCATCGTCGACAGACTGACCAAATATGCTAAATATCATTCCCGTTAATGATAAATGCAAAAGAGTTATGTAAACATAGTGTGCCTGTATCGAACATCTTTATCAAGATCCTCGCTTCGCATCGAATTTCTAGATATTTGCTCAGAAATCATTGAGAACGAACCTTGATGAGAGTACTATGTACCATCCCAATCGAAGGGACGAGGTAAAGTAACAATACAAAACACTAGAAGTCTTGTTTTATGTTTGAATGATTGACCTTTGGTAATAAACCGTATAATCATTTTCCTTTAGAGAGATTATCATTGATAATCGTCGTATTAGGATCGAGATCGAATCTTGTTAGGATCTAAATATTAGAGCATCTGTAAGCAGGAGTTGAGATGAAGACACCCGACATACACCCATTGTGAGTTGGACATGTCTTTTAGGTTTAAGGTTTCCTATGATGGTGAACCTAACCTTACAAAATACTCGACCCGCGAGACCTGAATTGATTGTGAAAATTAGGATCTGATTATAACTGCCGATAGTGGGCAGGAGGTTATGTGAATATGAAATGTAGATCTTGAAGTGCCAGATGGGTAGCGAAGTTATGCCAAAATTTTTAACCTTGGAAAAATTAATTAATGATCTGACAAATCATGGGATATAAGTCCCCGTTGTACGGGACCATTGAGATGATGTAAAAGATTTGGTTTGAAAGGCATATAAGCCGGATCTACCCAAGGACTTCAAGAGATGCGTGAATTATGTTTCGTATATCGAACTTGATGGAATATCTATCAAGTAAAAATCTGAATTCTTCTTAATAAAGCTTAGATCGGCGAAAAGTTGCATTCATCAAAAACCCGTGAACTTCATGGATAGAGAAAGTAAGTCAACAATAAGCCTGATCTTATTCCCGTAGTTATGTTTGGTGAAACTCGCGTATTGTAATGATTTACACTTGTGAGAAAAGACCGAATTTGGAGGAAATACCCACATGGCTTTAACTCTATAAGAAGCGAGTAGTAAGATGATCTTTGAGGACAAAGATCCTGTTTAGGGGTAAATGCTGTGACAATCCGTTAATTTATGATTGATATTTTATTCTCAATATTTATTTGAAAATATTATTTTATGAAATCACTCATTTTTGGGAAGTAATTTGGATTTACGTCTTGAAGTAGCATCGACTACGTTTAAACCGGAGGATTCAACGTTACGTGCTTACGTTTACATACACCGTCCTTGGTGACAGTCCGACATTTCAGAAAATAAATTTATCCGTGAATATTATTTTGGGATTTTAATTTTGAGTTGGTTCATAAACTCACAAATTTACGAGAAGAGATTAGGACTTACGATTTTATTTTAACGTCCTTTACGACTAAACGGAAACCCTAGGATTACGTGTTTACGTTTATGAACTCCATTTTAATGAAACAATTTTTATTAGATTCGTTTTGTGCCGTTGATTCATAATTTATAAAAACGTTTTTCGTAAAACGACCCGAGGGCACGCAAATCTAGAAAACTAGAATCGAGGAGTACCCCTAAATAAATGGGGATGAGACAAGTGGGACACTTGTCCCACCCCCACTATAACCGGCCACAACACCCTTAGGTGTCCAAGTTACATGAAACTAAGTTACACATGTAACTTAGCTTCACAATGAAGCTTATCCACCCACCAAAACTAGCTAAACCACTCACACACAAACTATTAGCTCCCATTTCTCATGCAAACAACTTCGAATTTTCTCTCTACTCTCCTCTTCTTGCTGTCCCATTTACACCTCCAAACCACCATCACTTGATCAATTTTAACCACAAACATATGTTATAACTTACATATGTTAATCTCCATTCAAAAAGAGGAAGATTGGTGCAAGTTTTAACATCCAAGGAGGAGTTTCCATGGAGTATTAGGGCTGATTTTCCACAAGGTGTTCATGAAGAATGGTGGTCTTGAAGATGGTCTTGGTTATTTACAAGTTTCTCCATCAAAATTCATGTCCAAATCATAACCTACATCAACTTGGTGGTATAAAGATTGTCCTCCTCATCCTCTTGTTATTTTTGATTATGTAATATTGTATTTCTTTTACTTATGTATATGAATATGATGATGAATGATGATTTAAAATATTGTGTGGGAATTTGGTGTTGATAAACATGCTTAAAAAGATGAAAAACTATAAGAAACAAGGTTAAAATCTTGCTTAATTTAGATGGCTGTATAAAACAGTAAATAATCATATGGTAAACTGGTAAAATGACTTGAATAGATTGATATACAGTAAGCTATGGGTCTTGTACACATGTGAGAGTTGGCCATGCAATGGAATCATTGTAATGAGTGAGATATGATCAAAACAAGTTTAAAGTACAAATCTGAGTTCACTGTTTTGGACGATTTTTAGAAACTACTTAGAGGATGATTCAACAGTAGCTATAGAAGAGTTAAATGGGGCACATATCATTTAGTTTATGTCATAAAATTTTGAGCTTATATCTCCATACAGAACTCTAGATATGGCAGTTTTGGTGAAGATGAAAATAAAAATCAGATTTTGGAAATTAAAATATAATAGTATTATATAAGCACTCAACTAAAAATAATATAAAATGTGAATTAAAACCCACTAACTTATATAATACATTTATATAAATATGTACAATGATAAATAAGTGGACATTTTATAAAAATGGTAACTTGTTAAGTTTTATAAGTTATAAAACTATAAACATGATTTTTACGACTTTTTCGGCTATTACCGTAAAATTAACGTTTTTGTTAAATAAAACTTAGACGGTTGGACCCGTTTAATGTAAACTTTTATAAACTCATATACTGATATATAGACATGTATAACAAGTAAAAACCGATAAAAACCCGAACTATATGACATACGGACATTAACAAGTTAAGTTAACGTTATTGGACTAATAATAAAACAAAATGGACTAAAACACTTATAAACTTATTTCTTGGGCTTAACCCATTAGGCCCAACTTGTAAAGTGTAGATACTGATAATATAAGTATAACATGGATTAATACAAGTTAAAGAACTTATAATAAGTTTGTTGGACTTAAAACACGTAAATAGGTAAAACTAGTAAACAAGTAATAAGATACCAATACGTAAACACTAACATGAGTAAAATAAAACATGTAAACCCACTTGATCATCATATATATATATAATCATCATATGTATACATAATTGTTATTTTTATAAAGTCATTGGACATGAGTCTAAGACGAGTATTATTTGTCTAGGTTTCCGTGATTGAAGCACGTACCGTACGTCCGAATTGCCGATAACCCGCCTTCCCACATCAACGTGAGTTCATAGCATCGCACTCTTTTAAATGTTTTTATGAAATGTTTTATAAACCCGCGAGGGAGATAACATGTTAGTTTTTATAAAATAGGACACCATTTGTCCCGATTGTTTGTTTATTGATTTGGACCCGAATGATTGTATGACCCGATTGTATGACCCGATAAATGATTAAAGGACCCGATAGATGAAATTAAATGGATTATTAAAGTTAGGTTATGTCACTAAAAGTCCCATTAGCATGAATTGTGAACTACCAGGATTTGGTAGACGCTTATGCATTTAATAGTACTATTTGGGGACGATCACCCCAGTTCGCGCCTTGACGGTTGATCCCCGTCGTGCCACATTGATTGGTAAGCGAATTTATGTATGAGAAGATTTCCATAGCGTGAACTTTGTGACGACACGCTAATTTAGATGGGCAAATTGAGTATCGGGCTAGCTACCCGTTGTTTGGTTTAGTAAGGTAACAATGTCATGCGGCTTATAATAATCCAATTAACGAAATACTACTAGACGCACCGAATTACGATGTATTGCCTGACTAGCAATACGGAGTAATACTATTGATATTATGTTCGTGTTTTGGTTTTCATAACCATATTCATATAACGGTTTTTATTTTCATACAACGTCATAAGACGTATTGTATGGTGTTTTTAACGACAATGATTCGTATAATGGTTTTTAAGGCAAATGCCTATATTATGATTTGATAAAGATTTGTATAAAATGATTTTGGCTATTTTATGTCCTATTACAATGATTTGTACAAAATGATTTTCGGTAATAACTTTATACCGATGTTATATTGATGGAATTTTATTAGACTCTATGAATTCACTCGGCGTTATCGCTGACCTTTTCTTTTAACATGTTTTATCTCAGGTACTTGAAGGTAATTCTCGGGAAGACAAAAAGAATTCATGGCCCGCACTTAAATATTAATTTCCATTCAAATGCTTTGTAAAACCTGTATAAAATACAATGACTTGGGACCTATGTAACTTTGATATTTATGAATGGAAATGCTTTTATTATTAAACGACGCGACTTTTATGCGTTGTCTATGATGTGAGTAATGTGCTATCCCGTAACACCAACGAGTCTTCCGCTGTATTGAGTTGTATAAATTTGGGGGTGTTACAAAATCAATGTCCTCCCGGATATAAATGGATGCCTAAAGCTAGGACAGAAAATGTAACAACGAGTGTTAGTATGCCTTTAAATGATGCTAAGGACACTAATGCTTCTGAAATCATAACTAACGTGGTATCCAATTTAGCAAATGCTCCATCGTGTTCTAATTCTTCTGCAGGTGATACAAATAATTCTTTTCATACTGGACTCCAGATGCACGAAGCACATGACGGGGAATCTCAAGCTTCTAATTAACTTAGTGGAGAAGTTCCTGGGTAAGGTCTGATTCAGAAATGATCAATTTGCACCGATCCTAGGATATGGATATTTGGTTCAGGGGAATATCACGATCAAAAGGGTATACTACGTCGAAGGGATCAATCACAATCTTTTCTCGGTTGGTCAATTTTGTGATGCAGATTTGGAAGTTGCTTTCAGAAAGAAGACATGTTTTGTTCGTGATTATAATGGGAATGACTTACTTACCGGTTCACGAGGTACTTATCTTTACATAATTTCACTTCAAGACACAACTTCCTCAACTCCAATTTGATTCATGGCTAAAGCTTCAACGACTCAGGCATGGTTATGGCATCAACGTTTATCTCACCTCAATTTTGATACCATCAACTTGCTTTCCAAGAAAGATATTGTGAGAGGCCTTCCAATCTTGAAATTCATCAAAGATCATCTTTGTTCTTCTTGTGAACTTTGTAAAGCTAAACGAACTAGCTTCAAGACAAAGACTATACCAAGCTCTAAAGGACGGTTAGATCTTCTTCATATGGATTTTTGTGGCCCTATGCATGTTCAAAGTATCAATGGGAAGAAATATATTCTAGTAATTGTCGATGACTACTCAAGGTACACATGGACTCACTTCTTGAGGTCCAAGGATGAAACACCTAAAGTCCTCATCAACTTCCTTAAGCAGATACAATGTGGTCTTCAAGATCAAGTAAATGTAGTTCGTACTGACAAAGGCACATAATTTTTGAATTCAACTTTGAAGAAATATTTTGAAGAAGTAGGAATTGAACATGAAACTTCTATTGCTTGAACACCCGAACAAAACGGCGTTGTTGAAAGACGAAACCGTACATTAGTTGAGGCTGCTCGAACATTATTATCCGCTCTAAAACTTCCACTATTCCTTTGGGCCAAAGCCGTGTCAACCGCATGCTACACACAAAACCGATCCTTAATTATCCAAAGACACGAAAAGACACCATATCACATAATTCATGATCGAAAAACTTCACTCAAACACCTTCACGTTTTTGGATGTTCGTGCTACATTATTCGAGATGGTGAAAATCTGGACAAGATGAAAGAGAATGGTGATGCATGCATTCTAGTGGGATATGCAACTCAGTCAAAGGGATATAAAGTGTACAACAAGAGAACAAAATTGATAGTCGAGACTATTCATATCAGATTTGATGAATTACAAGAAATGGCACTTGAACAAAACAGTTTAAGTCCCAATCCACAACGACAAACGACTTCCGTTCACAACCGCACGGAACTCGGAACTCAAGACCACATCAACGAACCATCAAGTTCCAAGAGCAGACATGACAGTCAACACGACAACTGAAGAGTTGGAAATGTTATATGGACCAATGTATGATGAATATTTCACGGGGGAGAAACATGTTGTATCAAATTCTTCCGCTGTCACTCATGATTAGAATGATGATGCTGATCATCGTCAACAAAAGGATACAACTTCATCTACTTCAACATGGGTTGTTGCAGATCTACCTCCTTTGAATATCACTTCAACAATCGATCCTACAATATCCACAACTACTGTCATTGCTCCAGAGAACACAAATCAAGCAGACAATGCATTATCTGACGAAGACGAATTTATCAACCCATTCGGTACACCGGTACATGAAACTGGAGAGTCTTCTACTCGCCATGTTGATCCGTCAAATATGGATACGTTCTACTAACGACATCCGTCAACACATCATTGGACCCGAGATCATCCTTTGGTTCAAGTAATTGGAAACCCTTCACAGCCCGTTCGTACAAGACGATATCTTGAAACGGATGGCGATGTTTGTATCTTCGCACTCGCCGTGAGTACAACTGAACCGAAAAACATCAAAGAATCCATGGCTGATCATGCTTGGATTGAATCGATGCAAGATGAACTTCTTCAATTTGAAATACTTAATGTCTGGGAACTTGTTGACAGACCATACGATGTAATTCAATTAAATCTTTGATGGGTCTGGAAAAACAAGATGAATGAAGAAAACACAAACATCAAGAACAAAGCAAGGCTAGTGGCTAAAGGGTATGGCCAGAAGGAGGTTATTTGTGACAATCCGTCAATTTATGGTTGATATTTTATTCTCAATATTTATTTAAAAACAATATTTTAATGTTACAATATGAACTCACTTATTTTTGGGAAGTAATTTGGATTTACGTCTTGAAGTAGCGTCGACTACGTCTAAACCGGAGGATTCTACGTTACGTGCTTACGTTTACATACACCGTCTTTGGTGACAGTCCGACATTTCAGAAAATAAATTTATCCGTGAATATTATTTTGGAGTTTTGAATTTGTGTTAATTCATAAACTCACAAATTTACGAGAAGAGATTAGGACTTACGATTTTATTTTAACGTCCTTTACGACTAAACCGGAAACCCCAGGATTACGTATTTACGTTTTCGAACTCCGTTTTTGATGAGACAATTTTTATTAGATTCGTTTTGTGCCTATGATTCATAATTTATAAAAACGTTTTTCGTAAAACGAACCGAGGGCACGCAAATCGAGGAAACTAGAATTGAGGAGTACCCGTAAATAAATGGGGATGAGACAAGTGGGACACTTGTCCCACCCCCACTCAAAACCGGCTACAAAACAACACCACACAAATTTGGTGTCAAGTTTTCACTCATGTAGCTAACACATGTCCAAAGCTTACACATTACGCTACTTCAAACCTCAAAACCACAAACTAAAACCATTTGTTCATTCTCACAACATGCAAACAACTCAAAATCTCTCTCCCATCCTCCATTGTTGTCGTCCATACTCCACCTTCAAACACCACTTTTGATCAAAATCAACCATAAAATCCTATGTTATTCTTGCACATGTTGAAGCCCTTTTGAAACCCTATTGATTGGTGGTGATTATAACATCCAAGGATGAGTTTCCATGGAGTCTTGGGGCTGATTTTCCACAAGGAGTTTATGAAGATTGGTGGTCTTGAAGATGGTCTTGGTTATCCACAAGTTTCTCCATCAAAATCCATGTTTTGATCAACCTACATCATCATGGTGGTATAAAGATTGTCCTCCTCATCCTCTTACTATTTTTGATTATGTAATCTTGTATTTCTTTTGCTTATGTATATGTATATTATGATGAATGATGATTAAAAATATTGTGTGGGGATTTTGTGTTGATAAACATGCTTAAAAAGATGAAAAATTATAAGAAACAAGGCTAAAATCTTGTTTAGATTGTTGGCTGTATAAAACAGTAAAGACTCATATGATAAACTGATAAAATGGCTTAAATAGATTAATATACAGTAAGCTATATGTCTTGTACACATGTGAGAGTTGGCCATGCAATGGAATCATTGTAATGAGTGAGATATGATCAAAACAAGTTTAGAGTACCAATATGAGTTTACTGTTTTGGACGATTTTTAGAAAATACTTAGACGATGATTCAACAGTAGCTATAGTTAGATAGAGCACATATCATTTAGTTTATGTGATAAAAATTTGAGCTTCTATCTCCATATAGAACTCTAGATATGGCAGTTTTGGTGAAAATGAAAATAAAAATCAGATTTTGAGAATTAATGTTTATTATTATTATATAAGCACTCAAAATTTTATTGTATAAAATGTAAAATAAAAACCCACTAACTTATGGATTTTATTTATATAAATATGTAAAAGGTTAAATAAGTGTATAAATTATAAAAATGGTAATGGAATAATACTTATAAGTAATAAAAACTATAAACTTGATTTTTACGACTTTTTCGGCTATTACCGTAAAATTAACGTTTTTCGCCAATTAAAACATAGACGATCAAACCCGTCTAATGTAAAGTTTTTAAAAAGTCATATACTGATATATAAGTAACTAATACAAGTAAAAACCGATAAAACCCGAACTATAGGACATACGGACATTAACGAGCTAACTAAGCAAATTGGACTAAATAAGATAAACACTTATAAAAAGAACTTATTGGGCTTAACCCATTTGGGCCCAACATGGAAAGTATAGATACTGATAATATAAGTAAGAAATAGATTAATACAAGTTAAGAACTTATAATAAGCTTGTTAGACTTAAAACACGAAAATAGGTAAAACTAGTATACTAGTATAAAAGTTATCGATACATAACACTAAAATGAGTAAACGAGAATATGTAAACTCACTTGATCATCATATATATAAAATCATCATATGTATACATAATTGTTATTTTTTTAAAGTCATTGGACAAAGGTCTAAGACGAGTATTATTTGTCCAGGTTTCCGTGATTGGAGCACGTACCGTACGACTGAATTGCCAATAACCTGCCTTCCCACATCAACGTGAGTTCATAGCCTCACACTCTTTTAAATGTTTTATAAATGTTTTATAAACCCGCGAGGGAGATAACATGTTAGTTTTTATAAAATAGGACAGCATTTGTCCCGATTGTTTGTTTATTGATTTGGACCCGAATGATTGTATGACCCGATTGTATGACCCTATGAATGATTAAAGGACCCGATAGATGAAATAAAAATGGATTATTAAAGTTAGGTTATGTCACTAAAAGTCCCATTAGCATGAATTGTGAACTACCGGGATTTGGTAGACGCTTATGCATATAATAGTACTATTTGGGGACGATCACCCCAGTTCGCGCCTTGACGGTTGATCCCCGTCGTGCCACATTGATTGGTAATCGAATTTATGTATGAGAAGATTTCCATAGCGTGACCTTTGTGACGACACGCAAATTTAGATGGGCAAATTGAGTATCAGGTTAGCTACCCGTTGTTTGTTTTAGTAAGGTAACAATGTCATGCGGCTTATAATAATCCAACTAACGAAATACTACTAGACGCACCGAATTACGATGTATTGCCTGACTAGCAATACATGGTCATACTATTGATATTATGTTCGTGTTTTGGTTTTCATAACCATATTCATATAACATTTTTATTTTTATTTTCATACAACGACATAAGACGTATTGTATGATGTTTTTACGACATTGGCTCGTATAATGATTTTTAAGGCAAACGCCTATATTACGATTTTGATGAAGATTTGTATAAAATGACTTTGGTTATTTTATGGCCTATTAAAATGATTTGTACAAAATGATTTTCGACAATAATTTTATACCGATATTATATTGATGGAATTTATTAAACTCTATGAATTCACTCGGCGTTATCGCTGACCCTTTTCTCTTAACATGTTTTATCTCAGGTACTTGAAGGTAATTCTCGGGAAGACGACAAAGAATTCATGGCCCGCACTTAAATATTTATTTCCATTCAAATATTTGTAAAACCTGTATGAAATACATTGACTTGGGACCTATGTAACTTTGATATTTATGAATGGAAATGCTTTATAAATAAATGACGCGATTTTTATGCGTTGTCTATGATGTGAGTAATGTGCTATCCCGTAACACCAACTAGTCTTCCGCTGTATTGAGTTGTATAAATTTGGGGGTGTTACAGTTTGGTACCAGAGCTCTCGTTATAGAGAACGAAAGATTTTTAAAACCAAGGTTTTGAATAAAACATTTCAAAATCTTTTAACTATAAACATTTTTCTAAAAATGTCTAAAAATCTTTTGACTATAACGGTGCCGAAGAATTCCCGAGTTACCGACAAGGCCAGACTGAGAAGTGTTATTTTAGTATATATATATATATATATAACTTGGATTATATATATATATATATATATATATATATATATATATATATATATATGATGTAATTTGATTACATGATTGTTTGATGATTATTTTAATATTTATACGAGGTATTTATACGACGTAGATTGTCACAAGTAACCCTAAATCCCCTAGTAAATTAATCGAAGCTATTCTCGTAGGAATTCTAGCTATCCTAGATCTAAACCAAGTTGTGGATATTTATGATCCCAACAAATGGTTGATATTCGTAGAAATGTGGCTATTAGTTGATTGCGATATTGAAAAAGAGTTGGCGAGATTAAAACTGATATCGATGTCATGACGATCTTTCCATATAGAGTGGAGTTTGACAAAACGTTACCACCTAGAAAGATGTCATCTGATTCGTTGTCATCCAATACTTAAATCGAAATCGAAAGGGTGAATGTTGCACTTGAGGCTGTCATTGGAACCATTACCCAAAAGCCTCATGCCACTAATACCTTTCCGAGAAGTCTAGTTGAATGATCAAGTCATTTCATGCTAGTGACTCATTTGATAATTGTTGTTGTAAGAGATATAGGATTGGAAATTAAGTGTTGATCATATCGAGCTTTTATTGCCCTATTAAGGTTTATAAATAAGGTTGAAAGTATTTGAAAATGAGGTAGGATATCGAATTGAGTATAAGTTTATTGAAACTTAAATAAAGTAAAATTTAACCCGTATGGAATATGAGATTGATAAGAGGAAGTCGTTAAGTTCTTTGATTGAATTATAAGATTTTAAATGATTGTAGGTTCGTGTTAAGGGTTGTTCCTAGGCCATTGTCCACTAACGAGGATGCCCAGTGTCCAAGAAATAAATTGAAGAAATCTTCTTCTGAATTGGGACCGATGGATCTTCCGGGACATGTGGAACACCTAATGACTCTTGTAGGTTAGTATTCATTGTGGTATCTTTTAAAAATCCCTAACTTAACTGAGATATCAGTTGGTAGGATGAGTTCTGAGAATTGTATGACATAGTGACACGTAATGTGTTACGGTACAATTTTGACTTGTTTGTGATTAATGAAAAGAATACCTTTGATTGCTAAATCCTACATGTATCGATGTTATCTATCTCTTATTGCTTCATCCTAATGTTCGCATTAGTGATGCAACCATTGAACAAGTACTCACCTCGATTTGAGTTACGTTGTGGATTATTCTCTTTGTATTCCTGAGTGCCATCGAAGTCATGAATCTCATGATTAATTGGCTAAGCTCATTTCCTATCATATTGTAGTTAGTTCTTGGTGAACAACTCTTCATCACTCTTTTGCAGATCACACATTGTTTTTATAAGATAAAACAGTATCATTTGAGAAAATTGAATTTTCATCACTACAAGGATTATTCAAAGTGAGATTTATAAGTGATCCTTATCGAAATGAAGTTGTTTATAAAACACCTTGGAAAAACTTAATTGTTTTCATAACAAAGAAAATATTTGCAAATTTATTTTTGATTCTTATTTAAGAATTAAGCATGAAAATGTTTTTATTATAAACATGATGATAAAATTTTGACGAACTGAGTATTGCATCGTTAATCTTGAAATTGTATATAGTTGTGCGCCTACATACAACTTAGAATGGACGATGCAAGGCTGATTAGTAGTCACTATAAAACTAATGAATAAACACTACATTTTCTTTGAAGATTGTGAAAGATTAAATTTTATGAGATCTGCAAGAAGTGAAAAATAGGGACATAATGTTAGGGACACCTACATATGTGCCTGTAGCATCTATTCTTCTGAGTCGAATTTACTCATCTGTGGAAATTGTCTTATTTGACAATTGACAATTCTTTCTTGTCCTATTCTCCCGTAGTGAGATTCTTAGGAAAAGTATCTGATTACCGAGTGTTGATACCCGACTGGATGTATCGACGTTCCTATCATTTCTTTTGATTTGATTTCATTTGAATGACTTGGGTAACGATCCGAGGAGCTTTCGAATGCGTACTCGAATTATGAAAACATAGGATATATTCATATTCGTTAAATGTTTTCGTCTGTATCTGATTTGAAATTCTCTCGCGTAGATTATGCATTGACTTTCTCTTTTTAAGGTTAGTTATGTCTCCATATATCCTTGAATTGTGAAGGATTATGAGTTATTATTAGTCTTTTGAGAAGTTCACATCTTATCGACGGTAATGAAACTGGAAAGTTGATAATTCCAGTAGAATGGGTTGATTGATTATGGCATGACGACATTGTCTTAATTGATGGGAACTCAAATAGAATTCCCCTAAATGATAAGATATTGATTATAAAAAATGATCTAAATAATTCTTGATGGATGACCTTATCCTGTATTTAGATATAAAATTATACCGTGAATGGTTGTGAATTAGGCCTAGATATTATAATCTAGAGGAACCTAATATGAATTTATTAAAAGATGTTTATGTTATCTGAAACCTTAGGAGGTATTTGTTGATGAATTACCTAGACTTTTGCCATTAAGGCAAGTTGAAATTGGTATTGATTATATTCCCGGTGCTGTACCTGTGGCTTGTGCACTGTACGTCAGCACCATCTGAATTTAAGGAATTACCGTACAACTGAGAGAGTTGTCGGAGAGATTTTATTCTACCTAGCTCGTCATCATGAAGAGCTATGGTGTTATCATTCCTTATATTTATAGATTACTGTGAACTGAGTAAATTGACAATCGAAAACAATATCCATAACTCGAAATGGAAGATTTGTTCGATCATTTACAAGGTTTTTGATCCTCAACATGGTTATCATCAACTTCGCATCTGCGAAAAGGGTTATCTATTCCAATCACTACATCCGGAACTTGTAATGAACATTATGAGTTGCACGTGATGTCGTTTGGCTTGACCAATGCACATGTAGTATTCATAAATTTGGTGAATCACGTGTGAAGGCTGTAATTTGATAAATTCATGCTCGTGATCATTAAGGACCATTTATTTGTTTATAAGAATAAGAATGAGTTAATAATTATTTATAGATTGCCCTGAATTGGCCGAACGATAAAAACCTGTACCTTGAATAATTAACATGTGATTTAAGTCTTAATCCTTTATATTAATTGACCGTATGATTAATAGATAATGGAATCTATATTGACTCTTTTAAAAAAAAATTAATTTAGAGCCCATTTAAGACTTTGAGTATTACTAAAAAGAAGAAAGTGCAAATATGTTTTGACAAATATTTTATAAAAAAAAAATAAAAATTTAAGGGATTATTTCCTTATACACAAATCATTTAACTAAACTCCTGTTTAGGGGTAAATATTTGTGTATACTTCTAGACAACTTAAGAAGAATTGAGGAAACTATATAACTTATGACTTGAAATTTGAAACGATACTTTTTGCTTTTCAACTAAGAAAATTTTGACCAAAATATAAACAAATATTTTTCAAACATATACGAATCTTATTAATTATTTTCGATAAATCAACAAAAATCTTGTTAATTAAATTCAAATTTATTTTTGAACATTTTTATAATTGGTCGAACTAAAAAAAAAATTAAAATTTATACGTTATGTTTCATAAAAATTAAATGTTTATTATTTAATTAGTTGTAATAATTATCGACGCTTTAAATGTCAGATTGAGCAAAACTGATAAAAATAATAGTTGAGACGAAATTAAAACATAGAAAATATGAAGAAAGAAATTCTGAGTGAATTGTAAACATGATATTTATTTCATCAAGGAAGGTGAATATAATTACTGACACATTATATAAGAAGGATAATATGGATAATAAAAAGGGGGTTCGCGGCTAATGTGAACCATTAGAATTAAGAAGCCGGGTAGCGTTAAATGTATAAAAGGCCACTTGTGGTTGTCTAAATATGGAGATTATGAGATATAGTTATGTTGGAATTTGTAAGTATAAGTATTCTATTTATGGCATTTATGACTAAAAGTATCTTTGTCTAAAGAAGTTGTACTAATGACAAATTATGAAGGCAGACATCGCCTCATACATTAGTGAACGTGTAGCTATTGCAAAGGTCATCATCTGAATTTAATTCGATTTGGGTCATCGTCGACAGACTGACCAAATCTGCTAATATCATTCCCGTTAATGATAAATGCAAAAGAGTTATGTAAACATAGTGTGCCTGTATCGAACATCTTTATCAAGATCCTTGCTTCGCATCGAATTTCTAGAGATCTGCTCAAAAATCATTGAGAACGAACCTTGATGAGAGTACTATGTACCACCCCAATCGAAGGGACGAGGTAAAGTAACGATACAAAGTAATATAAGTGCTGTTTTATGTTTGAATGATTGACCTTTGGTAATAGACCGTATAATCGTTTTCCTTTGGAGAGATTATCATTGATAATTATCGTATTAGGATCGAGATATAATCTTGTTAGGATCTATATTAGAGCATCTATAAGCAGGAGTTGAGATGAAGACATCCGACATACACCCATTGTGAGTTGGACATGTCTTTTAGGTTTAAGGTTTCCTATGATGGCGAACCTAACCTTACAAAATACCCGACCCGCGAAACCTGAAATGATTGTTGAAATTAGGATCTGATTATTGATTGCCGGTAGTGGGCAAGAGGTTATGTGTAGATCTTGAAGTGCCAGATGGTAGCGAAGTTATGCCAAAATTTTTAACCTTGGAGAAATGAACTAATGATCTGACAAATCATGGGATATAAGTCCCCGTTGTATGGGACCATTGAGATGATGTGAAAGATTGGTTTGAAAGGCATATAAGCTGGATCTACCCTAGGACTTAGAGCTGCGTGAATTATGTTTCGTATATCGAACTTGATGAAATATCTATCAAGTGAAAATTCTGAATTCTTCTTGATAAAGTTTAGATCGGCGAAAAGTTGCATTCATCAGAAACCTGTGAACATCATGGATAGAGAAAGTAAGTCAACATTAAGCCTGATCTTATTCCTGTAGTTATGTTTGATAAAACTCGCGTATTGTAATAAATTACACTTGTGAGAAAAGACCGAATGTGGAGGAAATACCCACATGGCTTTAACTCTATAAGAAGCGAGTAGTAAGATGATCTTTGAGGACAAAGATCCTGTTTAGGGGTAAATGCTGTGACAATCCGTCAATTTATGGTTGATATTTTATTCTCAATATTTATTTGAAAACATTATTTTAATGTTACAATATGAACTCACTTATTTTTGGGAAGTAATTTAGATTTAAGTCTTGAATTAGCATCGACTACGTCTAAACCGGAGGATTCTACGTTACGTGCTTACGTTTACATACACCGTCTTTCGTGACAGTCCGACATTTCAGAAAATAAATTTATCCGTGAATATTATTTTGGAGTTTTGAATTTGTGTTAGTTCATAAACTCACAAATTTACGAGAAGAGATTAGGACTTACGATTTTATTTTAACGTCCTTTACGACTAAACAGGAAACCCCAGGATTACGTATTTACGTTTTCGAACTCCGTTTTTGATGAGACAATTTTTATTAGATTCGTTTTGTGCCGTTGATTCATAATTTATAAATACGTTTTTCGTAAAACGACCCGAGGGCACGCAAATCGAGGAAACTAGAATTGAGGAGTACCCGTAAATAAATGGGGATGAGACAAGTGGGACACTTGTCCCACCCCCACTCAAAACCGGCTACAAAACAACACCACACAAATTTGGTGTCAAATTTTCACTCATGTAGCTAACACATGTCCAAAGCTTACACATTAAGCTACTTCAAACCTCAAAACCACAAACCAAAACCATTTGTTCATTCTCATAACATGCAAACAACTCAAAATCTCTCTCCCATCCTCCATTGTTGCCGTCCATACTCCACCTTCAAACACCACTTTTGATCAAAATCAACCATAAAATCCTATGTTATTCTTGCACATGTTGAAGCCCTTTTGAAACCCTATTGATTGGTGGTGATTATAACATCCAAGGAGGAGTTTCCATGGAGTCTTGGGGCTGATTTTCCACTAGGAGTTTATGAAGATTGGTGGTCTTGAAGATGGTCTTGGTTATCCACAAATTTCTCCATCAAAATCCATGTTTTGATCAACCTACATCATCATGGTGGTATAAAATTGTCCTCCTCATCCTCTTATTATTTTTGATTATGTAATCTTGTATTTATTTTACTTATGTATATGTATATGATGATGAATGATGATTAAAAATATTGTGTGGGGATTTGGTGTTGATAAACATGCTTAAAAAGATGAAAAATTATAAGAAACAAGGCTAAAATCTTGTTTAGATTGTTGGCTGTATAAAACAGTAAAGACTCATATGATAAACTGATAAAATGGCTTAAATAGATTAATATACAGTAAGCTATATGTCTTGTACACATGTGAGAGTTGGCCATGCAATGGAATCATTGTAATGAGTGAGATATGATCAATACAAGTTTAGAGTACCAATCTGAGTTTACTGTTTTGGAGGATTTTTAGAAAATAATTAGAGGATGATTCAACAGTAGCTATAGAAGAGTTAAATGGAGCACATATCATGTAGTTTATGTGATAAAAATTTGAGCTTCTATCTCCATATATAACTCTAGATATGGCAGTTTTGGTGAAGATGAAAATAAAAATCAAATTTTGAGAATTAATGTTTATTATTATTATATAAGCACTCAAAATTTTATTGTATAAAATGTAAAATAAAATCCCACTAACTTATGGATTTTATTTATATAAATATGTAAAAGGTTAAATAAGTGTATAAATTATAAAAATGGTAGTTTAATAATACTTATAAGTAATAAAAACTATAAACTTAATTTTTAAGACTTTTTCGGCTATTACCGTAAAATTAACGTTTTTCGCCAATTAAAACTTAGACGATCAAACCCGTCTAATGTAAAGTTTTTAAAAAGTCATATACTGATATATAAGTAACTAATACAAGTAAAAACCGATAAAACCCGAACTATAGGACATACGGACATCAACGAGCTAACTAAGCAAATTGGACTAAATAAGATAAACACTTATAAAAAGAACTTATTGGGCTTAACCCATTTGGGCCCAACATGGAAAGTATAGATACTGATAATATAAGTATGGAATAGATTAATACAAGTTAAGAACTTATAATAAGCTTGTTAGACTTAAAACACGAAAATAGGTAAAACTAGTAAACTAGTATAAAAGTTATCGATACATAACACTAAAATGAGTAAACGAGAATATGTAAACCCACTTGATCATCATATATATAAAATCATCATATGTATACATAATTGTTATTTTTATAAAGTCATTGGACAAAGGTCTAAGACGAGTATTATTTGTCTAGGTTTCCGTGATTGGAGCACGTACCGTAAGACCGAATTGCCGATAACCCGCCTTCCCACATCAACGTGAGTTCATAGCCTCGCACTCTTTTAAATGTTTTATAAATGTTTTATAAACCCGCGAGGGAGATAACATGTTAGTTTTTATAAAATAGGACACCATTTGTCCCGATTGTTTGTTTATTGATTTGGACCCGAATGATTGTATGACCCGATTGTATGACCCTATGAATGATTAAAGGACCCGATAGATGAAATAAAATTGGATTATTAAATTTAGGTTATGTCACTAAAAGTCCCATTAGCATAAATTGTGAACTATCGGGATTTGGTAGACGCTTATGCATATAATAGTAATATTTGGGGACGATCACCCCCGTTCGCGCCTTGACGGTTGATCCCCATCGTGCCACATTGATTGGTAAGCGAATTTATGTATGAGAAGATTTCCATAGCGTGACCTTTGTGACGACACGCTAATTTAGATGGGCAAATTGAGTATCGGGTTAGCTACCCGTTGTTTGTTTTAGTAAGGTAAGAATGTCATGCGGCTTATAATAATCCAACTAACGAAATACTACTAGACGCACAGAATTACGATGTATTGCCTGACTAGCAATACAGGGTCATACTATTGATATTATGTTCGTGTTTTGGTTTTCATAACCATATTCATATAACGTTTTTATTTTTATTTTCATACAACGACATAAGACGTATTGTATGATGTTTTTACCACATTGGCTCGTATAATGATTTTTAAGGCAAACGCATATATTACGATTTTGATGAAGATTTGTATAAAATGACTTTGGCTATTTTATGGCCTATTAAAATGATTTGTACAAAATTATTTTCGGCAATAATTTTATACCGATATTATATTGATGGAATTTATTAAACTCTATGAATTCACTCGGCGTTATCGCTGACCCTTTTCTCTTAACATGTTTTATCTCAGGTACTTGAAGGTAATTCTCGGGAAGACGACAAAGAATTCATGGCCCGCACTTAAATATTTATTTCCATTCAAATATTTGTAAAACCTGTATGAAATACATTGACTTGGGACCTATGTAACTTTGATATTTATGAATGGAAATGCTTTATAAATAAACGACGCGATTTTTATGCGTTGTCTATGATGTGAGTAATGTGCTATCCCGTAACACCAAATAGTCTTCCGCTGTATTGAGTTGTATAAATTTGGGGGTGTTACAGTATTGATTTTGAAGAATCATTTGCACCAGTAGCTCGAATAGAAGCGGTCAGGATTTTCCTTGCTTATGCTACACATAAGGGATTCATTGTCTATCAAATGGACGTAAACACGACGTTTCTTAATGGTCCTTTAAAGGAACAAGTCTATGTCATGTAGCCGGAAGGATTCGTCAATCCTCATTATCCTGACAAGGTGTATCGTCTCCACAAAGAACTTTATGGACTCAAGCAAGCTCCAAAGGCGTGGTACGACGAGCTCTCGAAAATTCTGGTATCCAAAGGTTTCTCAAAAGGTTCCATTGATCTAACTCTGTTCACTTATAAATATGGGGATGACATTTTACTGGTGCAGATTTATGTTGATGACATTATTTTCGGGTCTACAAACCCAAAACGTTCAAAATGGTTTGAAAAAGTAATGCACAACAAATTTGAAATGTCTATGATGGGCGAACTAAAATTATTTCTAGGAATTCAAGTTCAAAAATCCCCAAGTGGTATCTTTATTAACCAAGCTAAGTATTGTCAAGAGATAATCAAAAAGCATGGTATGACCTCATGTGACCCCGTTGTGACAACATTATCAACCACATTCCTAGATGCTGATTTGGAGGGAGATGCCATAGATCAAACGAGATATCGTTCCATGCTAGGCTCCCTCATGTACTTAACAGCAAGCCGACCAGATATATCACATGCTACGTGTTATTGTGCACGATATCAAGCACGACCCACTGAAAATCACCTCAAGGAGGTTAAACGGATCTTTCGGTACCTTAAGAATACCATTCACATGGGACGCTAGTATCCGAGGGAAACTGGTTTCTTTCTAACGACCTATTCAGATTCTGATCATGCATGGTGTCTTGATACACGTAAAAGTACTTCTGATGGTGCACAATTTCTAGGTCAAGATAAGCTTGTGGGATGGTCTTCCAAGAAGCAGTATTGCACATCATTGTCATCAGCTGAAGCGGAGTATGTGTCTCTATCTGCGTGTTGTGCTCAAGTTCTTTGGATGAGAACACAACTCACGGATTATGGCTTCCACTTTGATAAAGTACCTATGTACTGTGACTCAAAGTCCGCCATAGCCATCTCCTGCAATCCGGTACAACATTTCCGCACGAAGCACATTGATGTCAGATATCATTTCATTAAGGAACAAGTTGAAAGGGGTATTGTTGAACTATACTTTGTTGGAACTCATTACCAATTAGCTGACTTGTTTACAAAAGCTCTTTCGAAAGAGAGGTTTGCGTATCTAGTTAGGCAAATTGGTATGAGATGTTTGACTACAGTAGAACTAGAGATTCTGGAAAAGAAGCGTGATTGATTCATCTATCAAACATCTACATGTAAATATTAATGAAAAAGCAAAACACAAAATTAAAAATCTTTGAAAATCCAAAAAGATTCTCCTCGACATGTCTTTCAGTATCGATAATATGGACGTGCCTAGAAATGTCGCTCAATAACGACACGGGTGTGTACATAAAGCTCGAATGAAAGTTGTAAATATTTTTCAAAACATGTCATTTCTACTTTTAATAAAGGAAAATGTCTATTTTGGACAATTTTTCCAACAACGGGTAGAGCAATCTATCTTGGGTTGAGCTTGTCACAAAACATTCAACGTTTTAAGATCAACACAATGGCTTGTAATCACTTTCAGATTGCAACCCGGATCTATATCACGGGGGAGTGTACGCTTTAGTGCCCTTACCCTCAGCAAAAGAAGAGAAATCTTCATACACTTGAGTGGATTTGTCAAGACACTCAAAGTGTATGAACTCAAGTTTATGCTTTAGAAAAACTTTTTCACCAAAAAGAAATAGATTTTTTCAAAAAGCGTTGAACATAATTTTTTCAAGAATTTTTCAATGATTATTCAAAATCTTTCAAAAATTGTGTGTTCAACTTTCAAAAAGCGTTGAACATAATTTTTTCAAGAATTTTTCAATGATTATTCAAAATCTTTCAAAAATTGTGTGTTCAACAACTCCTATCCTCAAAAGTTTAATGTGGATTATATCCTCACAATGACAATTCAATTGGATTTATTTTTGAGGGGGAGTGTTCCAAAATCATGCTAAGTTTGACACATTTTTCTCCCGAAAGTTTTTAAGACTATTTTTCACAATATATTTTAATCATATTTGGTATCTCTAATATCAAACAATTTTATATATTAGAGATAGGGGAGAAAATGTGATTAAAATGTGATCTAAAGACTCAAGCACTTATGTTTACGATCAAATACCCACAACATCTTTAATTCACGACGTTATTGGTGTGAAAATGGTGGTTAGGTTTAAGTCCTATGATCCAACCAGAACCGGAGGGATCTTCCCAGGATAATCCAATAGATTATTAGAAGTCCTTAGGAAAGATGGAGTAGAATGTGAACGTAGCTGAATGCAGACTAAGTACTGAAGCTAGCATTGGAACAATCACAACAAGGTGTTAGTAATGATGTATTGGTAAGCATTGAAGGGGTTGAAGAATGAAAAAGAAATGTAAGGATAAAGGGTGTAAAGAAATTAGCCCTCCATACAACTTAGGGAGAAACCGGGTCAACACATCAAGAAGACAACGCATCATGGACCCAGTGATGTATTGCACAACCCCTCCCTAGCTGACTCAGGCTTCTCTCAAAAGAAGTTTGTTTTATTGTCACAGAGATCAACACGAATTCTATTGACTTTCTCACTCCGAGATAGTTGATATTGAATAGGTGACATCTGCTCCAGCCTCCGACCACTAAAAGTGCACAAATCGAGTCTAGAGATAAGAGATCAATCAAATCTCGTTAGGACACACGGATGACGAACAAGATAGTCCTACGCTATATCCTTGCGATATTGCTAGAACACTCATAGTGATTCTACTTAGTATTCACAATGATGAGTGGAAATCCTTCCAGTGTTAACATCTAACAGCACTGCGGTAGGTCATGTGTAAGATTCTTTAAGAATTTAACATGTGTAAACTGAAAAGCAACAGTGGTTTGATGATTCAAACTCGTTTCAGGTTTCTACGCAATATCTTTATGATCTTGCCAGAACATTCAGAGTGATATTCATTAATATTCACAGTGACGAATGGAAATCCTTCTAGCGTCAACATCAAACAGCGCTACGGTAAGTGACTTGTGAGATTCTTATGAACCAAGCTTGTGTCAACTGGAAAGCAACAATGGTAAGATTCTTTATGAATCACACTTGTTCCAGGAATTTGAATTGACGACTTTAATCAAGCGGATATTTATCCACTTAATTCACTCTTTATGTTCGCAGTCTTGCTTTGAGACGATCGAGTAAAGAGAACGGCTAGTACCGCCGCGAAACCCTGTCAAGGAAGTTCTTAACTGAATCTACCTAATCACAGGTACGATATTTAATATCGTGTAACAGTCTTCATCGACCGGAGGTAAAACGCTACCAATTTAGGACGAATGTCAAATCCATTCAGTCTGTGTCTAAGTTTTGTCTCGAGAAGGTGACGTTACGATGTACTCAGCAAAGTCAAATGTTCAAAACCACATACTCATGACCAAAGACATTCAACAATCAAGAAAGCTAAAGACTTCCGCAACTCTGATGATCAAAATCGACCTCTCAAGGAGATTGTTAGCAAGCTTTCAAGATTGTGCAAAGTTTGAGCATGTGGATAAAGACACAAGATCGCAAGATGGCAAAGACAAGTCAAGAATGATTTGAAGATATCAAGTTTAAAGACAAAGTCGAAAGACAACGACAAAGGCTCAAAAATCACAGCATGAAGGAAAAAGACTACTATTACACGTTCTAGATTCATTTTTGACGAAATTAGTGATCTCCATTGAACTCCAAATATCGAAGAGGAATGATCTCACATTGGGGGAGATTATTAGCCTCAAATTATTGAGTCAAACAAGAATGCTCGGTCATAGTTTATATTGTAACATTTATTAGAACGTTGTAATAGTTAGTTAAAATAGTCTTGACATTACGGGCTTGATGGCTAGCTTAAAAGGTCTCTTTCAAGGTACTAAGCATTTAAAACCCGCACGCTTTTACCATGAACAGTACACATATAATCGTACGTACATGATTAGAACTTTCCTTGTTTAGCACGTTTACGTTTCACGAATAGGGATTATAAGTATTACGTAAGTGTTATTACACGATAAGTATTTATTACGTATTAAGACACAAAAATTATTATCAATAATAATTATAATCACGAACATGGAAATGATGAACGTAAATAATCACGAACCTATTATTATGTATTTACGTATATTTATTACGATTACGTATAAATATATTTTACGACACGAACAATTAATAATTAAATCACGTAAACACGACACAAGAACATGTAAATAAATAGAACACGAAAAAACAACGGGTTTCCCCATGTGGGGTCCACATAGCCGCGACATAGACACCAAGGTGGGCCAAGCCCACTTAAAAATTTAACAAAAAGGAAAAAGAAGGAAATAGATTTTCATATTACAGAATAATTAGAAAATCACAAAACCTTGCTCCTCCTTTTTCTCTTTGTGGCCGCCGCATAGTAACACCAAGAGGGTAGGTGTTCGTTGATTTTGGTAGATCAAATTTATTGCTAGATCGTTCGTGTTAGTGTTTTCCTTTTGATCCACGAATCGATAATCTTCTTAAACCTTTTCTTTTTAATTGTTATTAGATCAAAACACATGAAATCATGGGGTTATTAAAAACAAGTAAATAAACATGTAGATCTAATCAAGTGGGATTAAAAACATATGGTCTAAGGGGTGGTTGGTTAGGCCGGTGCACACAAACCGAGAGCCCATGCTCTCGGTGTGGCTCGTGTGACCACAACCGAGACCAAGTGGTCTTGGTGTGGGGTTTCGTGGCTCGACAACAAGCAACCAAAGGACCCCGACGCAAGTTGGGTTGGCCTTGGTGGTCGGGGGGGGGGGGGGGTGTCTCGGCTACAAACAAACACGCACCACCGGCTTAAGCCGGTGGCACCTTTAAAGGGATTGTTGGTTGATCCGGTTCAAGGGGTTCACGGACTGGTTCATGACATGTTTAGATTTAAAACACGGGTTCGGTTCATGGTTTATTTTTACAAGTTGATTATTTATTTTTACAAGTTAAATAATTACAAGATTTAATTAAATTAATTTAACATGCTATGTAATTAATTTAATTTGGACATGACTTAGGTTAATTATTAGTAATAATAATACATGATTTTAACCTAAGTATTTTATCATTTAATTTTAGACTAAAGTAATTAATTAATTATTAAAGCATGGCATATAATTAATTAATTTCTATGACATAGGTTATATTAATAATAAATATTAATAGATGTTTAACCTAAGTATTACTACCTTTTATTTGATTAAATCAATGTTATATTTAATTAAATCTTATAACCTATAGTTTATTTAATTTACATGTAATAATTAATAAACTATGCTATATATCACATGACTTAGAATATTTCTCAGTAAAACTTATGCTTATATTATTGGCTTAATTATCCAGCTTATTTCTAATTATGGAAACTTTCTATTTTTAAAAACTTATTTATTAAAGGCAGCAAATCTATTTATGGAAAATTTCTATTTTTAGAAACTTATTTATTTAAGGTAGCTATTCTATTTTTGGAAACATTCAATTTTTGGAAACTTTCTATTTTTGGAAACTTTTTATTTTTGGAAACTATATATTTTTGGAAACTTTCTATTTTAGGAAACTATCTATTTTTGGAAATTTTCTATTTTAAGAAACCTGCTATTTTTAGAAAGTTACTTATTATTACACAACAAGTATAATAATACAAGAAATACAAGTAATACTTAATCAGAATTGACAGCAGACATGATAAACACAACATAACGATAAAATCAGTAAAACATGACATAAACATATAAAACAAGCTAAGACATGATATAAAACCAGTTACGTACTCAGTAATCAGAATACTTATACACGTATATTATTTATGTAGCGTTAGTGATATTGAAGTAGGACTCTCTTCCGTTCGTCTTCTTCGTTCACTGGACACAAGGTACGGGTTCTCCGTCCTTTCATTAAGGACATTCTTTCCTTATTAGGATTTCCCCGTATGCACCCAACTGTTTTCCCAGTATTTGTTTTATATGTTTTGATTGCTTATGTTTAATAAATGCCTAAGCCATATACATGCATGACCAGTTTCACATAGTTATGGAGGTACCATAACTATAACACTAGAGGCACCAGTGTTAAGACTTCACCACGGCGGAGTGATAGCTCGTGGTGCCCCTTTCTGCTTTTGGCCATATTATTATGTTATCATGTGGGGCGTATGAGTGCATCCTAGGTTACATGTTTTCAGCAGATTATTCAGGTGAATGTGGCGTGTGCCTTGCATCCTTCACAAGGAGCTGATACCTCCTACCCAAAAACTTATATTAATTAGAGGCAGCCCCTCTAATTGCATGACGAGGTCACCCCTCCAAGTATTCATGCACGTTGATATTTCATGACCTATATTGGCTAATGGTAAACATGTTAAACATATTTTATAAGATAAACACAAGGCTTTTCAAACTATAAAACCAGTTTTACTAAGTTATGTCGGGTTATCCAGGACTTAGTCTTGTCCGTTGCTATATGCTTATATGATTAAATTATTCATGCTATGCTTGTATATCCGTGAACTGAGCGTTATGCTCAGCCGTTTTCCTTTCATGTTCCCAAAACGGCAGATACTCAAGGACGCTCGTAGACTTTAAGCGTACGTGCATATGGATTGGAAGCATCCTAGCCTTCATTACTTTATGCATTTCTTCATACTTTGATACTCATTTCTATGGACATTGTTTAGTCCTTTTCTTTTACAGTACTTATGTTTGCGTGTGATGAGCTTTACTTTTGGGGTACCGATGTTTGTTTCCGGTATTTCCTTTATGGTCGTGTAATGTTTTATACATTTATCCTTGTATGCTTTGATGACACGCCATAATCACGTGTGACATTCCATTTACCAAAATGGGGTGTTACATTTATGGTATCAGAGCCAAGACTTCAACCTGTAGGCTCTCAAAACACGACATGTGATTAGTGGGTAGTCACTATGGTCTTCCTAGAACTGACAGTCGATTTTCATGCATTCATTGTTTTCATGCATTCATATATATGTTATTGTCGTAGGTTTATGACTAAGTAATGGTTGGTACAGGACTGGCCCTATTTAGTCGCATGTGTTTTTCTGAAACTTTTAACTTTGGGACCGACCCATGGGCGTCCCCTCGCCATGTCTTTTGTTTTGAGTGAACTGACCATAGGCGTTCACTCTCGATCATATAAAAGTTTTCATAAAACTGCATCATGCATTCATGTACTAGTTTTCCTGCATAAAAATTTTCTCATGATTTATTTGGTATAAAATTTTTTCATGTATATATTTTATGTTTCGATAAGTTTAATCATGTATTTTTTATGTTATACTGTCAGATGGTTCTCACACGCGAACAAGAACAACTCAATGCAGCAATCCGAGCTGCAATGCAAGCTATGCTTCCTTAGTTGAGGAATGAAATCAGGGTTGAAGTGCAGACTGCCAACAACCAGCACCAGCAGCCTAATCCTCCTCCTCCTCCTCCAGCAACATTGGTCACATGGCTGGAGAGATTCAATAAGCTACGCCCTCGAGCTCTCGAGAGAACAGATAGCCCCAGTGAAGCTGAAAGTTGGTTGGCTCACATTCAGAAGATCTTCAATGCCATGGGCTGTGACCCCGTCTTCAAGTCGAGGTTGGCCTGCTACCGGTTCGAAGGTGATGTGCTATCATAGTGGATGGCATTGAAGCTCTGAGGGAGGTGATGCTTGGGTAGTTGGTTTGACTTGGGCTCAGTTCAAGGATTTGGTGATGGGACAATTCTTTCCCAAGGCTGAGCAAGACAAGCTGAAGAGAGAGTACCATGGAATTCGATAGAGAGCTGGGGAGAATATCAACGAGTTCATGCAGCGGTTTCTTCGCTTGGCTGGTTTTCTTGGTGCAGCAGCAGGTACTCCCGAAGAGCAAGCACACCACTTTTAGTGGGCTCTTCGTACATCAGTCACAAACAACTTAGTGTGTGCTACGTTCAACACGGTGGCCCAAGTGGCCGATGCAGCACGTAAGCTGGAGATGCTGCAAGAAAGAGAAGAGTTCGGGGAAGCAGAGAGACCCGAGAAGAGGTAGACATTCGTTATTCAGCAGTGACCAAACCATATTCTTTCAGCATATTTACATCTCTTTTAAACTGTATCATCCAGGCAGAAGACAGGGACCGGTCTCAGCCGGCTACTCAGCCCAAGGGAAACGGTCAGACTCACGACCGTTCTGCTACGGATAGGCGTGGCTATAATGATAATTACCATAGCAATGCTGGGAATTCCAACAGCAGCAGGTGCTTACACTTACTCATTTTCTTATGTTACATGCTATAGTTCATAATGTTGACACATTAGCAATCTTCTACCAGGAACCACAGTAACGGGAGGGACCAGAACTAAAGAGGTTCGCAGCCTAACCGTCCATCTATCACTAGTATGGCATCTTACGAATATTTCGCATTGTCCTTTGTACATATAACCATGTCTCACGTATATTGTGCTTATCAGGCTCTCAGCCAGCAAGGACACCTGCTGGAGGGTATACTCATCCTCTTTGCACTACCTGTAACCGTAGGCACCCAAGGCCATGTCATCGTGACAGCGACGCATGCTTCAAGTGTGTTCTTCCTAGCCATCGCATGAAGGACTGACACAAGGGCGAGATGGAGGGCACATCGGGACATGCTGATACTAAGCCGCCCCCTACTAGTGGACGCGTTTACACGACTTCTCGCGATTAGGCCAACAAGTCTACGGGTACCATCACTGAAATCTTGTACATGTATGGTCAAGCTGCATGTGTTTTATTTGACACGGGTGCTACTCATTCGGTCATTTCTACTGCTTATGCTAAGAATGTTAGGATATCCCCTATGCCATTAGAGAATGTACTAAACATTTCCACGCCTTTAAGAGACTCGGTACGCATAACCCATGTGTACAAGAGCCTTCCCTTAGAATTTGACGACAAGGTTCGTCCTGTTGACGCACTTCCGCTGGACATGAATGATTTTGACATGATAATAGGCATGGATTGGCTATCCAAACATCATGCCACCATTGATTTCCATACATATCGGGTCATCTTCGGTGATGTTAATGCACCAGAGTACATTCACAACGGGTTCGTACCCGGAAGGTCTGTACAAATCATATCAACCCTGCAAGCACGTGTGTTACTTTCACACGGTTGCGAGGGCTATCTAGCTACTTTTCATGACATAGATGCTGAATCTCCATTAATTCAGAATCAGTCGATAGTGTCAAAATTTCCAGATGTATTTCTAGAAGAACTTCTGGGCATACCACCAGCACGTGAAGTATAATTTAATATCGAGCTCATCCCAGGAGCTCAGCCGATTTCCAAGGCTCCTTATCGCATGGCTCCCATAAAGTTGAAGGAGCTGAAGGATCAATTGCAAGAACTTCTGGAACGAGGTTTTATTCGACCGAGCGCATCCCCATGGGGCGCACCGGTCTTATTTGTTAAGAAGAAGGATGGAAGTATGCGTCTTTGCATAGATTATCGCGAACTCAACAAGATCACCATCAGGAATAGGTATCCTTTACCACGTATAGACGATCTGTTTGACCAACTCCAAGGGGCCAAAAATTTCTCCAAGATTTATCTGAGGTCGGGCAATCATCAGTTACGGGTTAAAGAGCAGGACATCGCCAAGACTGCCTTCTGTACACGCTATGGGCACTACGAATTCGTAGTTATGCCATTTGGCCTTACCAATGCTCTGGCAGTGTTCATGGATTTGATGAACAGAATCTTCCATGAATTTCTTGACAAGTTCGTCATTGTCTTCATTGACGACATCCTAATATTCTCTAAGTCCAAGGAGGAACACGAAGACCATCTTCGTACAGTACTACAGATTCTTCGCCAGAAGTAGCTTTATGCTAAATTATCCAAGTGTGAGTTCTGGTTAGACAAGGTGGCGTTCTTAGGTCACATTATATCAGCAGAAGGAATCACTATAGATCCAGCAAAGGTTGAGGCCATTACCAACTGGCCAAGACCGACATCAGCGACTGAGGTTTGCAGTTTCCTAGGCTTAGCTGGTTACTACCATAGGTTCGTGGAGAACTTTTCCTGTCTAGCACTACCATTGACCAAACAGATGCGGAAAGGGGAGAAATTCGTCTGGACTGAAGAAAGAGAGAAGAGCTTTGAAGACCTAAAGCAGAAGTTAGTATCTACACTGATTCTTACTCTCCCATCTGGTACAGGTGGATTTCAGATCTACAGTGATGCATCGGGGAAAGGGCTTGGTTGTGTTCTCATGCAACATGGGAAAGTGATTGTGTATGCTTCACGGTAGCTTAAGCCTTATGAGGAAAATTACCCTACACATGACTTGGAACTTGCAGTAGTCGTGTTTAAATTAAAGATATGGAGGCACTACTTGTATGGAGAATCAAGTGACATATTCACGGACCATAAGAGCTTGAAGTACATCTTCACTCAACGTGAATTGAACATGAGACAGAGGAGATGGTTAGAGCTGTTGAAGGATTATGACATTAATCTGCAGTATCATCCCGGCAAGGCGAATGTAGTGGCAGATGCACTTAGTAGAAAGTCCTGAATGATAAACGGCATTGAAATAAAGAAGGAAATTATTGGAGACTTGGAGCGACTAGACATGGAGAACATGATACGTGGACAGTAGGGTTACTAGGCTAATCCTAGAGTGGAACCTGAGTTACTCTCTAGGATCAAGGAAGCTCAAAAGGATAATTGTGAAATCTGGGCGATAATTCAGAATTTGGAGAAGTAGACAGAATTTCGAGTAGACGCAGACGGTATCTTATGGTAGGGCACGAGACTTTGTGTTCCTGGCGATCTAGAACTCCAGGAAGAATTGTTAGTTGAGGCTCATAGCTGCCCATTCTCTATTCATCCTGGTTCGAACAAGATGTACCATGACATCAAGCAATACTTTTGGTGGAGTGGTATGAAACAAGATGTTGCGACTTACGTTTCTAAATGTCTTACCTGCCAGCAGGTTAAGATCGAGCATCAACGATTTGGAGGTCTTCTATAACTGTTACATATCCCAGAGTAGAAGTGGGACAAGATCACCATGGATTTTGTTACCGATCTTTCGTAGACAAAGAGGAAGCATGATGCGATTTGGGTTATCATAGATCGACTTACCAAGTCAGCTCATTTCTTACCGATCCGTAAGGAAGATTTAGTCAGTAAACTCGCCGATACTTACAAGAAGGAGATCATGAGACTTCATGGTGCTCCATCCAGTATCGTCTCGGACAGAGATCCTCGTTTCACTTCGCGATTCTGGAGAAGTCTGCAGAAAGCTTGGGTACGAAACTTAAGCTTAGCACGACTTTTCATCCTCAAACAGACGGGAAATCGGAGCGAACGATTCAGACATTAGAAGACATGTTGAGGTCATGTGTGTTGGAATGGATGGGAGATTGGGACGATTACATCTGTCTGGTAGAGTTTGCATACAACAACAGTTGGCACGCAAGTATTAAGTGTGCTCCATTTGAGATTTTGTATGGCAAAAAGTGTCGCGCCCTAATATGCTGGGATCAGGTTGGTGAGCGAACACTTGAAGGACTAGAAATAATAGAATTAACCAACGAGAAGGTCGCAGTAGCTAAGCAGAAACTGCAAGAAGCACGGTCATGTTAGAAGAGTTATGCCGACAAGCATCGTAGGGACTTACACTTTAACGTAGGAGATCACGTTTTCCTTAAGGTTTCGCCGGCACGTGGTGTTAGACGTTTTGGAATCAAAGGGAAGCTCATTCCTCGATTCATCAGAACGTTTGATGTCATTGAGCGAGTCGGTGAAGTATCTTATCGTTTAGCGTTACCTCCGTAGCTTTCTCATGTTCACGATGTATCATCCCCTTCACATGGTTCAGTATCCACTGGAACATATTCGTGAAGATCTTACCTTCATAGAGGAACCCGAACAAGATCTTGACAGACAAGAACAAGTCATGAGAAGGAAGACGATTCCATTCGTCAAAATCCTTTGGAGGGATCATACCGAGCGGGAAGCCACTTGGGAAACAGAGGAGTCTATCCGGGCTTCTTACACTCATTTCATATTTTGAATTCGGGTATGTTCTTCTTTTCCAGTTTACGTTATCTATAATTCGAGGACGAATTATTGTTTTTACGGCGGGAGAGTTGTAAAACCCGCACGCTTTTACCATGATCAGTACACATATAATCGTACGTACATGATTAGAACTTTCCTTGTTTAGCACGTTTACATTTCACGAATAGGGACTATAAGTATTACGTACGTGTTATTACACGATAAGTATTTATTACGTATTAAGACACGATAATTATTATCAATTATAATTATAATCACGAACATGAAAGTCATGAACGTAAATAATCACGAACCTATTATTATGTATTTATGTATATTTATTACGATTACGTGTAATGTAATATATTGTAAATCTTGCTTATGTTTTGAGAGAGAAAGAGATAGAAAGATGGTAGATTTCACACACACTTTAGAGAGAGAAATTGTAGAAATACACACTTAACTATGTGTAAATTATGAGAAAACCACCACCCTCTCCATCTAAGGAGAGGGTTTATATACCAAGCCCATAAGATGGGCTTGGGCTTACAATTGGGCCGGCCATATAAGCATGGACCAGGCTTTTCCTTGTTTGATATATATAATGATATCTAGACTACGAGATACTACTTACTATATTGTCAGAGTGACCGAATCTTCCTAAATATGTAAAAACGTATTTCCCACAATCTCCCCCTAAGGGAGGTCACTCCAAACAAGGGCGTTACCCAAGTTACAATAATAAAATAAACCTAGCATACTATGCTTGTCTTGAGCTCGTAGTCTTCGTCTTTCTTTTCTTTTTCTTTTCTGGTGAACATGCTGATGTGATCATTGATATCAATCTTGAGCATTAATCTCTTGCCTTGATCTTATGCATCCATCACTTGTGATTTTCGCCTCTTCGTGACTTCATGTCCCACATACTTATACCTTCGTAATTCTTGAAAGCTTCAGAGTTCGGTACAACGGAAGACTTTGACTTTTAGGCTTTCTTGAATTAGATGAAGTATTAAGTGCATAAAGTATAAGCATTCGGGGACGACTTCTTCTCGGATTCCAAAACGCCACCGTCTTTTAATGCCGCAACATAAGTAGACATGAACGAAATGGCTTTGAAAATTTTATTCTAATTCGGTAGCATTTTACCTCCGGTCGGTGAAGCCCATTGGACGATATAAAATATCGTACTTGTGGCAGGTAGATTTAATTAAAAATCTCCTTGACAAGATTTCGTGGGTAAACCCGTTCTCTTTACTCGACCGTCCAAAGCTGAATACGAACGTAAAGAGTGAATCATTTTGATAAAATTATCCGCATGATTGAAGCCGTCAATTCTGATTCCTAGAACAAGTTTGATTCATTAAGGAATCGTACCATCGTTTCATTCCAGTTGTCACGAGCTTGATTCGTATAGAATCTTGCAAGTTACCTACCAAGTGCTGTTTAAGGTTAACACTAGAAGGATTTCTACTCATCACTGTGAACACTAAGGTATCACTCTGAGTGTTCTGACAAGATCACTAAGATATTGCGTAGAGGCCTGGAACGTGTTTAAGTTCAGTTAAGAATTAAACCACTATTGCTTTCTAGTTATCACAAGCTTGACTCATAAAGAATCGCACAAGTCACCTACCATGAGCTTTTTGATATTCGCTCAAGAAGGATTTCCATCTTCATTGTAAATACTTTCGTATTACTCGGATGTTCAGGCAAGATCATGAAGATTTTGCGTAGGACTCTAAAGATCTTTCTTACTTTTCATAGTGCGTGAAGAAGCAAGGAAATATGGAAGTGTGTCCTAATGAGATATTTGATGATCTCAAATGGCTCTAGACTCGATCGTGCATTTTGGATTTTAGTGATCGAAGGCTGGAGAGGAGTGCCACCATTTCAATACCTATTTATTCGGAGTGAATAAATCGATAGATAATGCGTTGTCTCCGTGTGAATAAAACAAATACTTTTTAAGAGATATCCGAGTTAGCTGGGATGGGTTGTGCAATGCATCACTGGGACCATGATGTCTATCTTCAATATCGAGCATCATTAAAATGATCTCAATAGCATATGTGTTGACCCAGTTTCTGCCTAAGGTTGTAAGGAGGGCTTCTTTCTTTACACCCTTTATCTTTACAATTCTTTTTCATTCTTCAACGCCTTCAATGCTTACCAATACGTCATAACTAGCACCTTGTTGTGATTGTTCTAATGCTAACTTTAGTACTAGGTCGGCATTCAGCCGCGTTCAAAATCTTTCTCCATCTTTCCTAAGGACTACTATTTCTAGCTATGGAATGTCCTTGGGAAGATTCCTCCAGTTCTAGAAGAATCATTGGACTTAACCTATCCTACCATCCTTATGACACCACAATCTTCATCGTCGTGAAATAAATAGGTTTAGGGTAAGTATATGTCACCATGAAATCCATTTTGGAATAACACATCCATTTTGCTCTCCCTTAACATATGCCACAATATTCGAAAACATTTCGCACATGTCGGGATGAGCCATCACGTTAAGTCAAACCATTTGTGATAATTTCCCATATTAAATCACATTTTCTCCCCATATTAAAAATATTAACCCAATCGACGTTTTTAATATCAATTAATTTAATGAAGTTTTAACAAAGGTTTTGGGAAGAAACATGCAAGTCCTTTTATCTTCATGAGACCAATTTGTGAGATATGATACCGATTTGTAACATGATCACATATTCACCATATTAGAAGAAATTGACAAGGTTGGACCTGATGGATGAGAACATCATATGATAAGATCAAATGGTTCTTGTCGGAAAATGTTGGTCGCCTCGTCACGTCTGAAGTCATCTCTTGACACCACATGTACGATTGGTATTGTAGTCTTGACACTAACTTGTGAGCTTGGCACGTTCGGTATCGAAGATTCTGAATGCATGACAATTGCTCCCCCTCAATTGTTGACCCGTGTTCTATTGAAAGAGCTGTAGTTGTCGTTTGAGTAGTCGCATCATCGAGTATGTAGATACCAATTGTAGAGTGCTATGGTTTTAGAGATGGTAACTTCATAAAAAATGATTTCTCTTGTTTTGACAAATAAATGCACTGATGCGTACATATATCCGTGTTAGAGTGTGTTATAACGTAAACACAATCTCTTACATGGTTATAAAGTAAATCATGCCCGAGAAAATTAACTCCCGTTGTTGAGTCAAAGCTTTCATAAGAAATACTTGACTTTAATATGAAAACCGGGTTGCAGTCAGAAATAACTACAAGTCATATGGGCATGTTTTATGAAATATTTACAACTTTTGTACGAACTCTATTTATGGCGCCGTGTCAATATTAATCAACATTTCTAAGGCCATATTAACGTACTAAAAGACATGCCTTTGAAAAATAAAGTAAAAATATTTTTGGATTTTTCTAAATTTTTCAATTTTTTATGGTTTTTATATGGTTTTATATTTTTGTATTTTGCTTTTGTGGATAAAAATATAAATAATATATACGAATGATCACTAAGGATACGGAGAATAGTTTACCACCACTATTCTTTCACTTCATCTGCCAGTTCCTTTAGAGTCTCAGGCGAGAATGTTCTCAATCCTAGCTTGTCGGCCAAAAATTCCATTCGAGTGCGATCTAAAGCCTTCGTGAAAATATCCGCCAATTGATACTCAGATCGGACAAAGTAAAGCTCTATTACTCCATTTTCCACTTGCTCCTTGATAAAGTGGTAGCGAATGTCAATATGCTTCGACCGGGAGAATTGAACATTGTTGCAGCATAAGGTAATTGCACTCTTGTTGTCACAGTACACCGGAATTTTGTTGAAACCTAGACCATAGTCGGTTAATTGCGATCTCATCCAAAGAATTTGAGCACAACAACCGGACATAGCCATGTATTCTGCTTCTGTACTTGAAATTGCAGCGCTTTTCTGCCTTTTTGATGCCCAACTGATTAGTCGATCTCCTAGTAATTGCAAAGTTCCACTCGTGCTATGCCTTGTATCTTGACTACCCGCGTGATCCGCATCTGCATATGCCATAAGTGCAATCGAAGAGTCATTTGAATACCAAAGTCCCCAATTAATGGTTCCTTTAAGATACCGAAAGATCCATTTAACAGTAGCTAAGTGTAACTCAGTAGGTCGAGTTTGATACCGAGCACACATACAAATGGCGAACTGAAGATCAAGTCGACTAGCTGTGATATACAGAAGAGTACCGATCATTCCACGATAAAGTGTCGGATCAACGACAACTCCATGTGGATCTGCATAAAGCTTGGTTCGTTGCAGCATTGGAGTATCCACAGGGTCGCAAGATTTCATCTTATATTTCTTAAGAGATTCAAGGGCATACTTGGATTGATTGATAAAGATGCCTCTGGGACTCTGAGATATCTGAAGACCTAAGAAGAATGATACCTTTACCATCATTGACATCTTAAACTTGGAAGACATGAGTTTCCCAAACTCATCCGATAAGGTTTGGGTCAAGGCATCAAATATAATATCATCAACATATATTTGTACCATAATCATATCTTTACCTCGTTTCTGAATAAACAGAGTGGGATCCACCTTGCCTTTAGCGAAGCCTTGCGTAATGAGGAATTGTGACAATAGGTCATACCATGCGCGTGGAGCTTACTTTAACCCATAGAGAGCCTTTTTAAGCTTGTACACATGATTAGGGTATTTAGGATTCACAAAACCATCCGGCTGTTGAACATAGACCTCTTCCTTGATTTCACCATTGAGAAATGCTGTCTTCACATCCGTCTGATAGACGATCACATTCATGTGGGCTACATAAGCAAGGAATAGTCTTATAGCTTCCAAACGGGCAACATGTGCAAAGGATTCCATAAAGTCGATGCCCAATAATTGCATGTATCCACGAGCTACGAGTCGAGCTTTGTTCTTCAATATTCTACCTAACTCGTCGAGTTTCACCTTGTAAACCCATTCCAAAGTGAGTAACTGCACTTGATCCGGGCATGGGACAAGTTCACATACTTCAAGACGTATAAATTTATTAAGTTCTTCTTGCATAGCTTCTATCCAACAGGATTGAGTAAAATCTTCTTGCCATGTCTTAGGTTCAACTTTAGTGAGAAAAGCATCAAAATGACAAAACATTGCATTTTCTTGTAACTGACTTTGTGTGGATACCGGACGATTAGGGTCACCAATAATAGAATCTATAGGATGATCCTTTGTCCACTTGCTGTCATGTTCACGAATCCTTGGATTGGAGTAGACCATAGTAGGAGCTTCCTCTGAGGTGGACGACCCGACTCGATTAGAGTCAGGAATTGGTACACCAAAGAAAGGAAGTTCACGCATTTGAGCGAATTCCAAATCGTGATCATCATCATCCTCTTCATCATCAATAGGCATGACATAAGTAATTGATTCGTTAGTTAGTTGAGAATTACTCGTTGAAGGTATATCTTGACCAATTGTAGGTGCAGACGTCTCTGATTGTGCTTCGGTTGCTGGAGCGACAACTTCGGTTACCGGAGCTATTTCCTCAGGTTCTGGAGCAACAATACTTGGAGGAGTAACGAATGAATTCATCAAATAACGGTTGAAACAACGTATCCCATTCATTCCTAGAAGGTGGTGTAAATGATGATGAAGTAGGGTTGTTTGGGACAAGACCATAGCTAATGTTACTGGGTCCCATTTCATGAAGTACGGGTCCAGAGCTGGTTTGCTCAGAAGCCATCGCTGTCAGCTCATCAAAATCAACATTCATAGTTTCGATGATCTTACGAGAATTATCGTTGTAGATTCAGTATGCCTTCTTTGTGGGTGAATAACCAATGAAAATACCAATATCAGCCTTTGGTTGAAGTTTTCCCAAATTGTCACCATCATTATTTGGATAGCAAAGAGAACCAAATACATGAAGATATGATAAATCTGGTACATTTCCATGTAGGAGCTCATAAGGTGTTTTACCATGGCGTTTATGAATTAGTGATCGGTTTTGGGTGAAAACTGCTGTAGATACTGCTTCTGCCCATAAAAATAATGGAGCCTTTGCGTAAATTAACATCGTTCAGGCAACTTCCATAAGTGTGTGATTTCGCCTTTCAACGACACCGTTTTGTTGTGGAGTGCGAGCAACGGATGTTTCATGAGATATGTCAACTTCTTCATAATAATCACGCAATATTTGATTCACAAATTCGGTTCCACTATATGTACGAATGCGTCGGACAGTAGTGTTGAGACGCACTTGAATCATCTTGAGAAATACGATGATGAATTTAGGTGCCTCATTTTTTGTTGTAAGAAATTTTACCCATGTAAACCTAAAGTAATCATCGACAATGACGAGGATGTACTTTTTACCACTAAGACTTTCAACACGCATTGGCCCACAAAGATCCATATGCAACAAATAAAGTTTCTCTTGGTTGGTGTCTTCAGTCTTGGGTTTGTATGATTTCTTAGTGCTTTTCCCCATTATACACGCGAAACACAAATGATCCTTGTGAAATGTAAGTTTAGGAAGACCACGAACAAGTTCGTTTTTCGCCAAATGATTAATAGTGTCAAAGTTAAGACGAGATAACCGTCGATGCCATAACCATGACTTAGTCTTCGATGATTTGGAGAGAAGACATACGGGAGAAGCGGCCATCATGTCTTGTAGAGACAAAGTATACAAATTATTCCCTCGAGTACCTTTCAATAAATCAACCCCTTCCAAATTAAGAATAAATTAGGTATGCTCTCGAAAAGCAACTTCTAGGTTTGCATCACAAAAATTGTCCCACAGAAAATAAGTTGTGACTGAGACCTTCCACATAAACACTCTTGAAATTATAACATTCCTAATATGATATTCACCGTAACCCATTATCTTGGCAATATGATCATTACCAAATCCAACCGTAACAAGAAACTTGCTGACGAAATTTCTGAGCTGAGAGCGATCTCTGGTCATATGCTTGGAGCAACCAGAGTCCAAATACCAGAGAACAATTTGGACCACCTGTTTTTAGTAACAACAGTAGACAATGCATTGGAAACTATTGGTTCCAAAGTGTTAGCAGTTACAAATATAAGTTTATCAAAAGTGTTAACATTTGTGTGACCCTTAGATTTCCTACGTTTTCTAATGTGAGTTTTAGCACTAACAGGTTTTACTGTTCCAACTTTCTTAGATTTTGGAGTATTAGCGGGAACTACAGTGGGAGTAGACCTATTTAAAGGGAACTTGTTTCCTACGGTAGTGTTTGTGTTCCTAGTTAAAGGACACGCTTGTGTTTTGGTAGCCTTGGTACTCCTAGTTAAGGGGCACGCTTTCTTCGCTGTAGTGGGAGTGATCCTAGTTATAGGGCACGCATTTCCTACTATAGTCAAAGTTCTACCAGTGGGACGCCACATCCAACCAACTTGGGTTAACAATTTCCCAGTCGGTTTCCATTCTAAACCATTTTTACGAGCATTCATCTCAATCACATGGTCAATAAGGCAAGAATCATGATGACTAGAAAACATACATTCATTGCAATTCCAACATTTCAAATCAAAATTCACAGTAGGCTTAGAACGCTACACAATCGTAGAGCCTTTAGGTTTAGCTACATGATTCTTTTTATTCAAAACAAAAATAACATTCCTAGGATGGGCTTCTACTTTCTTCTCCACTTGACTACTAGCTGAGGGGAAGATCCTATCATTCTTCTTGTTTCTTTTAAGCTTAGATCTTTCAGCCTTAGTAGTGGTGCTTACTCCTATAGAAGTCAACACGGGAATATTAGAAGCTAGTTTTGATTTTGCCTTATCTTTGGTGACCAATGTTTGAGATGGTTTAGTCCTAGGGCCATTTTTAAATGGTGTGACGATGATGAGGTTCTTTTTGATTGCACTAGAGGACGATGCTGAGATAGTGGCTGCGTTATCTACAACATTCTTACCTTTTGGGTACGAAGTGTTTCCTGTAACTCAGCCAAAGCCAGATTTTTATCACAGATTTTTTCCCTCAAATCAAATATTTCCACCGACTTTCGATTCAATTTTCAATCAATGATTGACGGTATTAGCACATACGGGCTTTACTGAATCGAAGAGTTGTGTATTTTTCTGTTTTAAGTTATCAACTTTGGACAAAATCTTGGAAACTCGATTATCTAGATCAAGTTTAAAATTCTCAGCGGCCTCAAGTACGTTAACACAGTTAATCTTCTTAGATTTCTCTATGTCTATCAATAATGATTTAGCAACCTTGTCACTTATCTGACGCTGTTTTGATTGTAAATTCAATCGAAAATTCTTTTGAAAATTTGCATCATCGATATTAACACCTTCGAATTACGTTTCAAAGATTTCTTGAATAAATTGTTGCTTACATTCAAGCGAAATAGAATGTGTTTGAATCTCATCAAAACTTTTTGAAAGCGAAGAATACGAATCTTGAAGCTTTAAAAATTCAGCGTCAGATTTGTGACAAGTACTATATACCACATTATCCACAGATTCAACATTATGCACAATAGAATCATTATCAACACTTTTATTCACACAGACGGAAACAATATCATAAGACATCACTTGCTTCAGAAGCTGATCATTTTAGCGTAAAACTCGTTCTATTTCATGTAAACTGTTTTCATAAGCATCATCCATTTCATTGAAAACACGTCTAACTTCTTCTATTTCCAAAAGAAAATCTTGATCAATATTACTAAGAAAAGCTTTAACATTCTTTACAAATGGAATAATTTCATCTCGAAACGCAGTTCTAGTGTGCTCAAAATTCCGTTCACCTTCCGTTATGGCCGAAGCTGTCGTACGTTCCAAAATGACCTTGTCATAATCGGCAAAGTATTGGTGCACCACATTTAAGCTATCTGACACCTTACTTACCGGTGGAATTAACTTAGTTAAATCCTTTTTGACAAGTGTAGGAGACGTACTAGGAAGGTTTTCCGTTGACAAACTTTGGTGCACAAAAGCTGATAATTGAGCTAATTCCTTTTGTAAGCGAATGTGGGTCGTTTTAGAAAATTGATCTTTATTATGCTTATCATAATCAAGCTTATGGAATTTTGAAAGCATTTTAGATTGAGTTTCTTCCGCAAGTAACTGTGTCTCCTCATTACTACGAACATAAGGTGCTTCTTTCTATTTGGCAATTAGGGTCACATCATAAAGACAAGGAATATATTCCTGAGCTTGTTTTGCATAACCGGGATTAGGTGGTAAATCTTGAAGACGCTTAAGTTCGAGTTCTTTAAACGATTTAGTTAAAAGGATGAACCTTTTTTGTGGAAGCGTATTGTTTTAAAAGCTATTGTTCTTTGAATTTAAGAAGTTTGGTAGCATTAATTTCTGATTCAAACTTTTTAGACTCGATAGTTTCGAAATCCATTTTAAGTTTCTGAAAATCATTGACAACCGACTCTTTTGCTTTTAATTCATTTGAAAGATTAGCTTTTAATGGTTCTATTTCTTTTAAGTGTTCAATATTTTCAAAACAAAATTGGTCATATTCAGAACACATTATTTTCTTTGCTTGAGGGACCATTTCAAAAGTTTTAACCTTTTCCTTATATAGCGCAAGCTCAGCGGTTAAGTTGGCATCCATATCTATGGTTTGTTGAACAGACACATTCATGTTATCAATAATATGTTTAGGTACCATTACCAGATCACGTTGATCATAAGATTTCATACCCGTCGTAGCATTTGGTTGATGTTCACTCAAATGTGTTGGATTGGATACCACACCATTTGAGTTACTAGTTCCTGAATGATGTTCAAGGTTGTCATTGTCATGCTCAACATGATGTGGATTATCATGAATATTATTAGATGTGGTGGGTAACTCACTGATGACATCAGAACCATAGTGAGAGAGATTAGCAACGAGTGCAGCTTGGGCTGAGTGAATGTCATCACAATCCAAATCATATGCATCAAGATCATCTGCTTGATAAGCTTCATTATAAGTGGACACGACTGCAATGCCTTCATTGTCTGTTGCCCCTGGGTCTGCAAGAAATGCTAACTCTTCTGAATCCAAAATCTTTCCTTTAGACTAAGCATCGACCATATACATCTTCTCACGAAATCATGTTGCATCCCTTCTCCTTTTTGGCTGAGTGCATTCCCTAGCCATATGACCTTGTCCTCTATAATTGTAGCAAGTCACAACCTTTTGTGGACCAATAGTGCTTACATTTCCATTAGCTTGAGAATTCACAACTTAAGCATTCACGGTCCTTGTAGGAGTTCCATATGAATTTTGCCTTCCCTGAATAGGTTGCACCGTCACTTGACCATCTTGAACAATGTCTTGTTGTTGAGGATTTGAAGAAGTGCGAAGCTGATTGTTCGTTGGTGGAAACCTCTAGTAGCAACAAGTTTTGAAAAGTAGGCAGTGAGATGGTTTAAGACATCAGTAGGCGTATCATTTGGAGTAAAGACCCGTGGTTGAATTGGTGGAAGTACATTGGAGTAAAATGCTTGTGCTTATGGTGCTTCAACTAGAAAATATCCTTGTTGAGGAGTATAGCCCATAGGAGAAGTGTTAGCTTGTGAGGGTGATGCCTAATGTATTAGTAACTGTGGATAAGGTTGTGGAAGAACACTTTGTTGATATGCTTGTTGTGGCATCAGCAGTGGTTGATAAGATGGTTGTTGTGGTTTCTGATATGTGTGTTGTGGTGGTTGCTGCAAGTATGATTGTTGTTGATAAGTGTAAGCCATGTTTTGTTGGGGGGGGGGGGGGGTCATTTGTTGAGAAGCATACATGGCAAGTGGATCACGAACTTGTGGTGTAGACAACCGAGCCTTGATTACATGGCATTCGTTTTGTTGAAGAAAAGCTTGAGGTTGATCCACATTGGTGTTATGCAAGTCCTAAGCCAATTTAACAGCCGTCACGTACTTACGCCATTATGAAGGAAGGGTGTTCAAATACTTGGTGTTTAATTGAAACGTAGGAATTGCCATGCCATAGATATTGAGCTCATTCAACAATAGGGTAAATCTCAAATAGTAGTCATTGAGAGTCTCCCCGGGGACATAGGCAAACTTATCAAAAGTATCATAAAGCTTACACTCTCGTTCTTGTTTAGTTAACGAGTTGCCTTGCATTAGAACACGAATTCTATCCCATAACTCTTTGGCAACTTTATGTTTGCTGACGAGTTTGTAGACATCTGGAGGAAGGGCTTGGAGAATGATGTTTGTAGCATACTTACCACATTTGTCTTGAATCTTCATATCTCCGGTCAATTCACCCGTTGTGCGAGGACGAGTAACTGTACCTTCCGTTACTGTACCATAATCTAATGGTCCATTAAGCACCGATGCCCAAATGAGATGTCCATTCTCTTTGTTCAACATGTAAAGTTCCATTCGAGAAGTCCAATCCTCGTACATAGACTTCTCAAACATTGGTGGACGATTATCCGTACCCGATAGGATGGACTTATCCGTAAGAGATGTGTACTCCATTTTGTTAAGTTAAGATTTACAAATGTTGATCGAACAATGAGAGAAAGTAAATGTATGTTTTGTTGTGTGTTAAATCTGAGAAATAATGTTGAAATCCCCTAAGTTATGTTCTCGATGACCAAAAAATTCCTACACGAACAAAAAACACACGGAATAACTGATCGGGATACCCTGTCGGAATAATCTATCGGAATACCCCTGTCGGAATAATCAATCAGAATACCCCTGTCAGAATAATCTATCGGAATACCCCCTGTTGGAATAATCTATCGGAATACCCCTGTCGGAATAATCAATCGGAATAACCAATCGGAAAACCTGTTGGAATATAACTATCGGAATACCGTCGGAATGACCTGTCGGAATACCAGTATCGGAATAACCGTTGGAATTACTTGTCTGAATACCAGTATCGGAATACCCGTCGGAATAATGATCAGAATATGTAAACCCTTTTCCGATGGGAGCTGTCGGAATACCTAAACCCTTTTCTGATGGTTTCTGTCGGAATATTACCCACTTTTCTCGGACAAAACTCAACCAATTTGAGATTTTAAGCCAAAAAATGATCAAAATACCCAAAAATTTGTGTTTTTAGCCAAAGTAAATATACCAAATCTCTACCATAACTATGTAGAAGATTTGTATCAAGAAAAAACCATAAAAAACACAAAAAAATTTTTGGTTCGAATGTATTTGGATCAAAGTAGGCGTATGAATCAAGAACAAAAACACATAAACCAAACAATCATCCCATGGCTCTTGATACCATTTGTAATATATTGTAAATCTTGCTTATGTTTTGAGAGAAAGAGATAGAAAGATGGTAGATTTCTCACACACTTTAGAGAGAGAGAAAGTGTAGAAATACACACTTAACTATGTGTAAATTATGAGAAAACCACCACCCTCTCCATCTAAGGAGAGGGTTTATATACCAAGCCCATAAGATGGGCTTGGGCTTACAATTGGGCCGACCATACAAGCAAGGACCGGGCTTTTCCTTGTTTGATATATATAAAGATATCTAGACTACGAGCTACTACTTAATATATTGTCGGAGTGACCGAATCTTCCTAAATACGTAAAAACGTATTTCCAACATATAAATATATTTTACGACACGAACGGTTAATAATTAAATCACGTAAACACGACACGAGAGCATGTAAATAAATAGAACACGGAAAAACAACGGGTTTCCCCATGTGGGGCCCACATAGCCGCGACATAGACACCAAGGTGGGCCAAGCCCACTTAAAAATTTAACAAAAGGAAAAAGAAGGAAATAGATTTTCATATTTAAGAATAATTAGAAAATCACAAAACCCTGCTCCTCCCTTTTCTCTTTGTGGTTGCCGCATAGTAACACCAAGAGGGAGGTGTTGGTTGATTTTGGTAGATCAAATTTATTGCTAGATCGTTCGTGTTAGTGTTTTCCTTTTGATCCACGAATCGGTAATCTTCTTAAACCTTTTCTTTCTAACTGTTATTAGATCTAAACACATGAAATCATGGGGTTATTAAAAACAAGTTAATAAACATGTAGATCTAATCAAGTGGGATTAAAAACATATGGTTTAAGGGGTGGTTGGTTCGGCCGGTGCACACAAACTGAGAGCCCATGCTCTCGGTGTGGCTCGTGTGACCACAACCTAGACCAAGTGGTCTAGGTGTGGGGTTTCGTGGCTCGGCAGCAAGCAACCAAGAGACCCGACGCAAGTCGGGGTTGGCCTTGGTGGTCAGGGGGGGGGGGGTGTCTCGGCTACAAACAAACACGCACCACCGGCTTAAGCCGGTGGCACCTTTAAAGGGATTGTTGGTTGATCCAGTTCAAGGGGTTCACGGACCGGTTCATGACATGTTTAGATTTAAAACACGGGTTCGGTTCATGGTTTATTTTTACAAGTTAATTATTTATTTTTACAAGTTAAATAATTACAAGATTTAATTAAAGTAATTTAACATGCTATGTAATTAATTTAATTTGGACATGACTTAGGTTAATTATTAGTAATAATAATACATGATTTTAACCTAAGTATTTTATGATTTAATTTTAGACTAAAGTAATTAGTTAATTATTAAAGCATGGCATATAATTAATTAATTTCCATGACTTAGGTTATATTAATAATAAATATTAATACATGTTTAACCTAAGTATTATTACCTTTTATTTGATTAAATCATTGTTATATTTAATTAAATCTTATAACCTATAGTTTATTTAATTTACATGTAACATTTAATAAACTATACTATATATCACATGACTTAGAATATTTATCAGTAAAACTTAAGCTTATATTATTAGCTTAATAATCCAGCTTATTTCTAATTATGGAAACTTTCTATTTTTAGAAACTTGTTTATTTAAGGCAGCTAATCTATTTATGGAAACTTTCTATTTTTAGAAACTTATTTATTTATGGCAGCTATTCTATTTTTGGAAACTTTTTTGGAAACTTTCTATTTTTGGAAACTTTTTATTTTTGGAAACTATCTATTTTTGAAAACTTTCAATTTTTGGAAACTTTCTATTTTAAGAAACCTGCTATTTTTAGAAAGTTACTTATTATTACACAACAAGTATAATACTACAAGAAATACAAGTAATACTTAATCAGAATAGATAGAAGACATGATAAACACAGCATAACGATAAAATCAGTAAAACATGACATAAACATATAAAACAAGCTAAGACATGATATAAAACCAGTTACGTACTCAGTAATCAGAATACTTATACACATATATTATTTATGTAGCGTTAGTGATATCGAAGTAGGACTCTCTTCCGTTCGTCTTCTTTGTTCACTGGACACAAGGTATGGATTCTCCGTCCTTTCAGTATGGACATTCTTTCCTTATTAGGATTTCCCCGTATATAGCCAACTGTTTTCCCAGTATTTGTTTTATATGTTTTGATTTCTTATGTTTAATAAATTCTTAAGCCATATACATGCATGACCAGTTTAACCTAGTTATGGAGGTACCATAACCATAACACTGGAAGCACCAGTGTTATGACTTCACCACAGTGGAGTGATAGCTCGTGGCGCCCCTTTTAGCTTTTGGCCATATTATTATGTTATCATGTGGGCCGCATGGGTGCATCCTAGGTTACATGTTTTCAGTAGATTATTCTGGTGAATGTGGTGTGTGCCTTGCATCCTTCACAAGGAGCTGATCCGTCCTACCCAAAAACTTATATTAATTAGAGGCAGCCCCTCTAATTACATGACGAGGTCACCCCTCCAAGTATTCATGCATGTTGATATTTCATGACCTATATTGGCTAATGGTAAACATGTTAAACATATTTTATAAGATAAACATAAGGCTTTTCAAACTTTAAGACCAGTTTTACTAAGTTATGTCGGGTTATCCAGGACCTAGTCTTTTCCGCTGCTATATGCTTATATGCTTATATTATTCATGTTATGCTTGTATATCCGTGCACTGAGCGTTATACTCAGCCGTTTTCCTTTCATGTTCCCAAAACGACAGGTACTCAAGGACGCTCGTAGACTTTAAGCGTACGCGCATATAGATTGGAAGCATCATAGCCTTCATTACTTTATGCATTTCTTCATACTTTGGTACTCATTTCTATGGACATTTTTTAGTCCTTTTCTTTTACAGTACTTATGTTTGCGTGTGATGAGCTTTACTTTTGGGGTACCGATGTTTGTTTCTGATATTTCCTTTCTGTTCATGTAATGTTTTATACATTTATCCTTGTATGCTTTGATGACACGCCATAATCACGCGTGACATTCCATTTACCAAAATGGCGTGTTACAAAGCATTTATTCAAGCCCGACCCAATCAAACATATAACCCATTATGCCACATGTAGGCAAGGCTATAAATACCTCTCCTTGCATGTAAGGAGAGGTGTGTTGCTTGTTCATTTTCATAATCTAACATTCCTAAAGTTTCACACACTTCTCTCTCTTTTCTCTCTCTAGTTTCTCTCTCTAGAATTCATCTATCTTTTATCTACCTTTCTTCTTTAATTCGTGTAGAATCATCACATAATCTATAGGAAAACAAGATTTCTATTTAACACAAATACTATTATGGCTATATATTAAAAACAAAATTGTTCAAATTAATCACAACACACCTTCCTGGCAGCGGCACCAAAATGATTGTCGGTATTTTACGACCTTTTAGGAAAAAGGCGTAAATGCGGTAAGTATTAAACAATTGATTAACGAGAATCAAATGATAATGACCCAAAGTAAAGTTGTGTGAAAGTTCGTTTCCCAAGGAGGTTTATTATGTGTGAAAAACTTGTTGATTTTGGATTAATATTAGAAAGAAAAGATGAGAAAATAGAATGACGGATACGAGAAAATTATACTACGACTACAAAACGTAAAACCGTAAAATAGACAAAATTAAAACTTGCACTAAAAATTCCCAAAAATTACCAAAAACTCCTAAAAATCCAATTAGGGTTTACAAATGTTCAAAACTTTCCCAAACTTTTTATTTAATTAAATATTAACGTTTAATGGTTGATATTTTATTCTCAAATATTATTTAAAAAGATTAATTTAATGTTATATTTTGAACTCACTCATTTATGGGAAGAAATTTGGGTTTACGTCTTGAAGTAGCATCGACTACGTCTAAACCGGAGAATTCTACGTTACGTGCTTACGTTTACATACACCGTTTTTTGTGACAGTTCGACATTTCAGGAAATAAATTTATCCGTGAATATTATTTTGGGATCTTTAATTTGTGTTGGTTTATAAACTCACAAATTTACGAGAAGAGATTAGGACTTACGTGAATAATTTAACGTCCTTTACGACTAAACCCGAAACCTTATGATTACGTATTTACGTTTTTGAACTTCGTTTTTTATGGGACAATTTTTATTAGATTCGCTTTGTGCCGTTGATTCAAAATTTATAAAAACGTTTTTCGTAAAACGACCCGAGGGCACGCAAATCGAGGAAACTAGAATCGAGGAATACCCGTAAATTAGTGGGATGAGACAAGTATACACTTGTCCCACCCCACTGAAAGGGACGGCAAAAACAAGGACACCACACCATGATGTGGCAAACTTGTAGCTTACAAGTTAACACATGTTAACTTAACTAGCTAAGTTAGCTAACAAAACCATCAAACCACTTCAACTAAACCATTTACCCTTTCATCACATGCAAACTACTCTCAGACTCTCTCACCCTCTCACCATTGTCGTCCCATATCATCATCAAACACCCCCATTTGATCAATTTTAACCACAAACCATGTGTTATCTACACATATGATGAAGAACCTTTGAAGCCTTGAAGATTAGAGGTGATTCTAACATCCAAAGAAGAGATTTCTTGGTGTCATAGGGCTTATTTCCCACAAGGAGTTTATAAAGATTGATAGACTTGAAGATGATATTGGTTTATCACAAGTTTTGCCATCAAAATCCAAGCCTTGTTCATCAAAAACTCATCTTTTCATCACTAATGGTGGTATAAAGATTGTTTCTTCCTATCCTCTTGTTATTTTGATTATGTAATCTCGTATTCTCTTTATTTATGTATATTTATATGATGTTAAAAATATTATGTGGGGATTTGGTGTTGATAAACATGGGTAAAAAGATGGAAAACCACATGTAAAATGGTTAAATCATGCTTAAAATAGTTGGCTGTATAACAACAGTAAGCAACCATATGATAAAATGATAAAATGGCATAGTGGAATCATTATACAGTAAATATTAAGTCTTGTACACATGTGAGAGTTGGCCATGTAATGGAATCATTAAAATGAGTGAGATATGATCAAAACAAAATTGATGTATCAATCAGAATAGTCTGTTTTGTGAGAACTGTTAGGGATACTTAGACTTGGATTGAGCAGTAGCTAAATCTAATTTATTTGTAACACATAATATGAAGTTTATTTCATCCAAAATTGAGCTTTTATCTCCTTGTAGAACTCAAGATATGATAAAAATGGTGAAAGTGAAATTAAAAATCAGATTTTGTGAAATTAAAGTATAATAGTATTATAATAGCACTAAAATAAATATAGTATAAAATGTAAATTAAAACCCACTAACTTATATATTAAATTTATATAAGTATGTAAAATAATAAATAAATGAGACATTTTATAAAAATGGTAATTTGATATGTTTTATAAGTTATAAAACTATAAACATGATTTTACGTCTTTTCGGCTAAAACCGTAAAGTTAACGTTTTCTTCAATTAAAACCTAGACGGTCGGACCCGTCTAATGTAAAATTCTTATAACTCAACTGATGTATAAGTACATATTACAAGTAAAAACCGATAAAACCCGAGCTTTATAACATATGAACATTAACGGGCCAAATTAGCCTTATTGGACTATTAATCCAACTAATTTGGCTAAACACTTATGAACTTACTTATTTGGCTTAACCCACATGGACCTAACATGTAAGTATAGGACTGATACTAAAAGTGTAAATTGGACTAATAGAATGTAATGGGCTTATAATGGGCTTATTGGGCCTTGACAAGTAAAGAAGTTAAACTAGTGAAACTAGTATGGAAATTTACCAACACATGACACTATAATGAGTAAATAAAGATGTACAATCCCACTTGATCATCATCATATTTATAAAACCATCATATGTATACATAGCTATTGTTTTTATAAAGTCATTGGACAAGAGTCTAAGACGGGTATTATTTGTCTAGGTTTCCGTGATTGAAGCACGTACCGTACATCCAAATCGCTGATAACCGCCTTTCCCAATCAACGTGAGTTCATAGCCTCGCACTCTTTTAAATGTTTTTATGAAATGTTTCAAAAAAACTGCGAGGGAGATAACATGTTAGTTTTAATAAAACAGGACACCAGTTGTCCCGATTGTTTGTTTATTGATTTGGACCCGAATGATTGTATGACCCGATGAATGATTATATGACCCGATAAATGAAATGAAATGGATTATTAAAGTTAGGTTATGTCACTAAAAGTCCCATTAGCATGAATTGTGAACTACCGGGATTTGGTAGACGCTTATGCATATAATAGTACTATTTGGGGAAGATCACCCTAGTTTATGCCTTGACGGTTGATCCCCGTCGTGCCACATTGATTGGTAAGCGAATTTATGCATGAGAAGATTTATATAAGCGTGATTATTGTGACGACACGCTATATTAGATGGGCAAATGAGTTTCGGGTTAGCTACCCGTTGTTTGTTTTAGTAAGGTAGCAATGTCATGCGGCTTATAATAATCCAAAAATAATGAAAATACTGCTATACGCATTGAATTACAATATATTGCCTGACTAGCAATACGGGGTCTTATTATTGATATTATGTTTGTGTTTTGGTTTTACATAACCATATTCATATAACGGTTTTTATTTAACTCTATACAACGTTATAAAACGTATTGTATGATGTTTTTACGACATTGGTTCGTATAATGGTTTTGAAGGCAAAAGCCTATAGTATGATTTATAACAAAGATTTGTATAAAAAATATTTTTGGCCTATTTTGTGGCCTACTACAAGGATTTGTACAAAATGATTTTCGGTAATAAATATACACCGATGATATATTAATGGTTTTATTAAACTCTATGAATTCACTCGGCGTTTTCGCTGACCTTTATTTTTAACATGTTTTATCTCAGGTACTTGAAGGTAATTCTCGGGAAGACGACAAGAATTCATGGCCCACACTTAAATAATAATTTCCATTCAAATATTTTGAAAAACTTGTATGAAATACTATTACTTGGGACCTATGTAAATTTGATATTTATGAATGGAAATACTTTATTATTAAAAAATTTTAAGCATTGTCTATGATGTGAGTAATGTGCTATCCCGTAACACCAATGACTCTTCCGCTGTATTGAATTGTGTATATTTGGGGGTGTTACAGTTTGGTACCAGAGATCTCGTTATAGAGAACGAAAGATTTTTCAAACAAAGGATTTGAACAAAACATTTCAAAATCTTTTAACTATAAACATTTTTCTCAAAATGTCTAAAAATATTTTGACTATAACGGTGCCGAAGAATTCCCGAGTTACCGACAAGGCCAGACTGAGAAGTGTCATTTTAATATATATATATATATATATATATATATATATATATATCTATATATATATATACTAGCGGCGTAACCCGCCCAACGGGCGGGTTCGTTTCATAAATCTTTTTTAAGCGGACGTTCTTGTTTTAGATTTATGTATTTTGTAGTTATGTCTTGGTTTTTCGGATTTTTTTGGCTCTGTCCACTCAGCGGACATGTTTTGTTCTTTTTTTTTTGTGTTTTTTAGCATTGAACCAATGATTTAATAAAAAGTTTTTTAAAAAGACTTTTTATACACGAAGTTAATTTTAAAACCTTTCCGTTATTAATATGACATACAAAGTCTTTTATCACTTTTAGCATTGGATTACTTCGTTCATATATATGTTTGCTTTGGCTAGCAAGTTGTTTAAGCATGATCAAAACTTTAGTGTAATACATATGAATCTTATAGTTTTGACCGTATTTGTTTTCTTTTCCATGATCAATTCTATTTGTGTTAAGGTTATTATTGTTTTCACCAAACATATATTGTTGTTCCTTTGGTACTTGGATCAACCCGGTTTTCTAATTTTTTTTAATATTTTTAATAATTAAAAAAAATTATATACAAAAACAATGAAAATTTCTGTATATTAAACATATTAATTATTAATCAACCAATATAATAGGCAAAAATAAAATTCCATCGCAAATATGTAGAATTTACATATTTTAATACAAACCTAAAAAATCAAAACCCGGCCGGGTCTCGAGAACCGGGTTGACCCAGGTCACCCCAAACATAGCGGGTTTAGCCAGGTTTCGAAAATATGAAACCCGGATCAATATGACCTTTTTCTTACCAGAACCGGGTCATCCAGTTGACACGGCCGGGTCGAACCGGGTTTAAAAACATTGCTACACATGCGTAAGATTTTGACATAAGTCAAATTATTTGTAATATTAATTATCAAATGGTCTGAATATTTATTAAAAAAAATGGTCTAAATATAATTAACATGATATTTTATAAACATTTTATAATGTCTACTACACCAGATGCTTTAAATAAATCCTACGTCCATAATTAGACATGCTATCTGATGTAAGAATTTAATGGACGATTAAGATTACAGTCTGGAGGGAAAAAGGCTTTGGTACTCAAGTCTTACATTCCTTCTTTGATTATTAATTATTCTACGAGTAGGATATTATTTCTATGGGAAAACTATATATTAAATTAATTTTCACAATTAATTACAAGTAAACTAAGAAGGGTTAACTTGATTGAAACCGACACAGAGGTTTAGAAATCCAATAAATATCCCATTCAATATGCCAAATCCCATGACGACTTACATACACAGCATGAGGTGATCGGTAGCTTTTTATCGCAAAGGTTCGAAACACCACTTACTTTCCTGTGTATTTGCATTGATTGCCAACGCCATTGGCAGGTTCGAAACTGATGTGAGAACCACAGTTATTCTCAAAAGACATGTCTGCACGATTCATAAAAGGAGGTGCCATGCTACGCTGAATGCCTGGAAAAAACACAAATACATAAGAGCCTACATACATAAGTTCATAACGTGATACAATATCAGAAATGGCCTGCATTCTCGCTAACCTCATATTCTACCTAATATTTTTTACCAAGCTTCTGAACTTCATCCATCACACAATAGTAAAGAAAGAAAACTAAAACGTGTAAGCTAATATACATGATATGCATTCTAAATCACTAATCTAAAAGGACATCTTGTCTGTCACTAATCTAAAAGGTGTAACCTAATATACAGAGTTTTTTCTATTTTTTCAAGTGAAAGATCATAATAAATATCTTTCAAAAGCACACATAAGTCTGTGTTATTTGAAAGTAGCCAAATAACAAACTACTCGATCCTAAAACTAAGGTGATTGCATAACCTGGATATCATGACTAAGATGACAATACCCAAATCAACTTTGTGGTCTGCCTTTTTCTACGCATACTAAAAGTTACCCATTACGACCAAATGCTTTAGGATTTCCAAGCCAATTTCTTCACTTGCTTTCTCTATCCAGTGACAGGCAAAATGGGTTTCAAATTCTAATACATAAAAGAATAGAAAAAATAGAGTGGGTCACTGAGGGAAACATACAAAAGACATGTAGAAGCAAAAGGATTATTGCAAGTCTGGAAAAGTTGTCTCTTGGAAATTACCTTCTTCACTGGGATCTGTTTCGGTATCTATTCAAAAACTCTATTGTGACCCTGCTTCATTTCCCAAATTCTCTCTCTATCCCTGTAGGGAATGGTCGTGATAAGTCTTAGGTTTTAAAAGCCTCACTGGGCCAATGGCTATTAGAAGTGATCTTTGTGAAGAATCACTCGGACGTGAAGAATACAAAAGAGCTAAGAGACAAAAGGTCGAAAAAGGAGTCCATACCAATTATCAAATCTATTTGACGATAAGGACGCTTGGTGGCTTAAAAAGGGTCACAAGTCCTTGGATTCTTTTAGAGTCGAGGATAGCCAATCATCAAATCTAGCAGCTGCCACGATCGAGGATAGCCAAGGAGCATCCAATAGTCATGTATGTGATAGTAGAATAAACTGGCCACACCACCAAAACGGTAATGATAATGATGTCCTTAAAACAACATATCCTATCAGAAACGGTCATTCTATTGACATTCCTCAATAGGAAATGTTTTGAAGCGGTTACCGTTAGCCGAAAAGAGGGCTGTCGTGATGTGACTTATGGGAATTGTGAGGCAGTTTGTTGATGACGCTGGAAAGATCTCCGAGACTCCAGCAGAAGTTGGTGAGTACGGTTATAATTGTCACTGACACATATAGTTTAGAAACGTGGCACATACAATTGCTGCTTAATCTGGTATGTTTGGTTCAGATAACAATTAATTGTGGATGTCCCTTGTAGTTACTCCTGAAAATCTAACGTGAAGTCAAAGATTCCTATCAAATAAAGTTTTGTTTTGACTTTGACAAGTTAAAAGTAGTTTTCATTTGCCTTATGTTCTAACATAAGATCTCAGAAATAATAAGACCAAACAACCACTAATCAAGTAAACCACCTCATTTAGTTCGTATGATAGACTAATATAACAACATAAGCTATATAAAGATAGAAAATTCAAAATGTAGACTGCACAATACCTTAACGTCAGTGATCTAGGAATGAACAAATTTATGTAGCCGTGAAAGATAAGACTCATCAACCTGAAATAAAGTATAATTGCAATTACTTAACACATGTTCATTTGATCTAAAGATTTATCAATGTTCTGAAGCACTACCTTGTTTTGCAAACAAACCCTGTAAAGGATGTCTACTATAGTAGGTTAGTTTAGATATGCGTTCTGATCTTGAGACCTACAAAAATATAGAAATGTAGTGTATCGCCTCTGATGTAACAAAAATTAACTAATCTGCTTGTCCAAACAAAACCCTCTTGCTATTACTTTGAATTCAATACAAACGACTAAAAAAGTGTCCTTATTTAGGATATCAGGTCTACAAATTAGTGATTTCAGTTGACTTTATGTTGTCTTTGCTGGGAATCAAAATGGAGGATGCATACCTGAAGCATACTACAACCCATTCATGTAACATGTGCTTGGACTGGTAGAGGCAATAGTGTCCCCTCAAATATAACACCAACTGGAATCACCTTTAGAAGAGGACGGTCTTCCCTATATCGCTCAATAAGGTAGAGAGATATACAGAATTCCTTCAAAGAAAGTATGATGTATCCTGATCAGACAAATCCGATACGTGCTTCAGTTTAGCATAGACTTTTTGAGATGGATTTGGGGATATCCCCCATTATAACGTATATTTTGAATGAATAACTAAAAAGTATGTGTTTGGGATTTTTTTTTATCACACTCAGTGCAAGTGGTATAAAACTTTGAATGAATAACTAAAAAGTGAGCTTGAAGTACCATTTCACCAATTATGTGCCTTCCATAGGTTTCATACTTTGTTGATAGCAGAACATGTGAATGGAGATTGAACAAAAAAAAGTCCAGCAGCTTATTTTTAAGGTTCAAAACACACAAAATTAGTAACAGCTTAGAAGATCAAACACAAGGATGTAAATCATACATCTCAATTACCACAAGTAATAGGTAGTTCGTAAAAGAGCATGAAAACAGATTAATATAAATGAATATTGATAATGTAATTCACTCTATTAACTTTGATGAAAAATCTAGCGCTAGAAGATGCAAAAGATTAGTTGTTTCATTTTACACAAAAATGATACATTTGGTGAAAGTTCCTTGTATGAATCGGCAATGTCATCGATGACTGTCTTTCCAGCTGATGATTCATCCCAAACATGCCACGTAAGCAATATATTTCTAGATCACAATAAATAGCAGATTATGGGGAGATAGAGGCAGTAAAGGGTTGGGCAGTAGGTCAGTTCTGTTACGGATAAGCCAAAGATGTTTTTGTTGAAACTTCATAAATTATTATTTAGCTTTAAGTGATTAGATTAGGCTCAAGTGCAGACAGTAGATAGTTGCATATATACAGATAGACAAACACCCCTTATATCGAGACCATACTATTTTAGTCCTAAGCTTATATCGAGCTTGTAGCTGATCAGTCAAGGCTCAGACCTATCTATGCAAGATGATTCAAAGTTCTCAACTACTTAGTGGAGTGTTTGTCTGGTTTTAAGTAATGAGTTCAGCAAGTGTAACGTGTCTCGCTTGAATGTGTCATTGAGTTCAATATAAGAATAATTTGTTGTAAAGGAAAAAATATAACAACGGCAATAATCAATATAAGAATAATTTGTTATAAACCATCACTATTGTCAGAAAGTTAAGTAAAGGTACATTTTACGACATAAAACTAAGGAATCCCAAACACACCCTAAAATCTAGTGGTTAGTAATGCAAGGGAACTGCCAAAGCTACGCATACCATCAGGCGACTGATCATAAAAGAATTTAATCTTCCTGATAAAAAAACACTTCAACAATGCTTAAAAAGATATAATGATAAGCTTACAGTCTCTTGGTGCTTGCTCTCTTGGTGCTTGCTGATAGATGCAAAGTTGTTTAGTGGTGCTTCCCAACCCGACTGAAATGTATCCAATGAGGTAATCGAAATGGACATGACACGCAATAGAAGTAATGCATAACATGATGCATCACCCGGACTTCTTCTTTCTGCATGAGTTAACGGCTGGACGTGGAGCAGCAGCAGTCGCGCAAAAGAGCATGAATGTTTTCTGTTGTCATCTTTGCACTGCAGTATAAACAAAATCAGATGAGTAAGAATTTTTTTCACTTTAACAACAAAACTATTGCATCATATATTATCATAAAACAATCATAAACATTTTTCATAAAATAATGTGAACAACACACATACTGTTTTTTAGTTTCTCAACTTCTGACATATCAAGCTTCATCAGCAGATTTGACTTTGCAAGCTCTTGTGCAAACAGCTTTTCCAGTTCAGCAACTCCAATTTCCAATCTTATTAAAGATATCTGCTGAACCGCACCCTCAATTACTGAGAAATATGTTTAAAGTGCTAAAAAACACGGCAATCTATGTTATCCGTTTATATATAATATCTACTGGACGGATGCAAAAATTCTAATTATTTCTTAATACCGTAGAAAACTATGGCTCATCAGATGCGACATAGCTATTGGTTTCATGTGGTTGGGAGCCATACACACACACACACACAAGTCTAACACAATGCATACAACCATCAATCAACTGATCATAAAGATACAAAAATGAACAATATCAAGTTAACTACAGGTATGTGGACTTGCATCCACTTACAGTCCTAACCCAGATTGTGGTGGTTGAGACCATGTCAATCACGAAAGGTGTGCAATTCAGGGGGTGGGCGTCATCATTTTCGAGGAAGGAATCTGATGCGTTTTGCCCAAAAATATAAAATCATAAATATAATCAGAAATATAAAATATTTGCTCAAACTTTAAAAACAAACTATGATGAATTAATTAGTATCTACAACAGTTTCTTCTTCTGCAACTTTAGAATGTCGCTTAACCAAATCATCTTTAGTAAAGATAAAATACCTGAGTGGATGTTAAAAAAAACAGTTCCTACTCCTTATCGAGTTCTATGTCGTCATCTGCATCTACACAATAAAAAGGCACGTCAGTCAATGGTAAGTACTCACATATTATATTAAGTATTATCCATCCGCCTGTGATAAAATGCGTTCATGCAACAACTAAAAAACCTATAATCAAGCGGATATATATAATATACCTGGACTTCATCAACCATGAAGGATTTCAAAGGTTTGTTGAGATTGTCTCGTACCACTCAGGTTGATGCCAAAACCAACCTAATGAGGCGCAGAAGTCAAAAGTGGCTAACAACAACAAATAGACTAACAACCAAAACCAAAGAAAATATGAATGTTGTGATCATTAAAGTACAGACAAAAAAGGAGTCTAAAAAAATTGTACCTTATAATTCCTGAAAAAAACTTCAAACTTGTACCTTATAATTTTTGGAAAAAACTTCAAAACAAAACATATGTGCATATGCGATATGTAAAAAATATAAAAAAAAAGTTACATCGTTAAGATTTTGAGAAGAAGATACAAATAATTAGGGTTTCAAGGGATTAAAAAAAATCGTACCTTATAGTTCCTGCAATTACCTGCCATCGGTAGGTTTTTTTTTATTATGTGTATAGAAGATGGATACTAATAATAAGAACGCATTAGATATGGGAATATAAGATTTGCGTATAATCATGAAGAAAATACGATATATTCTAGCCAATGAGAGGCTTCAATATTTTAGGGTATAGTGTAGCCAATGAGATAATGCCACATAAGATATAAGGTGGTGCTTAATTATTTTCCTAGTCAAACTTAGCCCTATATATATATTATAGATATATATATATATATATATATATATATATATATATATATATATATATATAACTTGGATATATATATATATATATATATATATATATATATATATATATATATATATATATATATATATATATATATATATATATATATATATATATATATATATATATATATATATATATATATATATATATATATATATATGTTGTAATTTGATTACATGATTGTTTGATGATTATTTTAATATTTATACGAGGTATTTATACGACGTAGATTGTCACAAGAAACCCTAAATCCCCTAGTAAATTAATCGAAGCTATTCCCGTAGGAATTCTAGCTATTCCAGAACTAAACGAAGTTGTGGATATTTATGATCCCAACAAAATGGTTAATATTCGTAGAAATGTTGATATTAGTTGATTGTGATATTAAAGAAGAATTGGCAAGATTAAATCTGATATCGATGTCATGACGATCTTACCTTATAGAGTGGAGTTTGACAAAACGTTACCACCTGGAAAGGTGTCATCTGATTCGGTGTTACCCAATTCTTAAACTTGAAATCGAAAGGGTGAATGTTGCACTTGAGGCTGTCATTGGAACCATTACCCAAAAGCCTCATGCCACTAGTAACTTTCCGAGAAGTCTAATTGAATGTGTGAGTCATTTCATACTAGTGACTCCTTTTATGACTAATGTTGTAAGAGCTATAGGATTAGAAATTAAGTGTTAATCATATCGAGCTTTTATTGCCCTTTTAAGGTCTAAGAATAAGGTTGAAAGTATTGGAAAATGAGGTAGGATATCGAATTGAGTATAAGTTGATTGAAACTTGAATGAAGTAAAAATTTAACCCGTATGGAATATGAGATTGTTAAGTGGAAGTCGTTAAGTTATGTGATTGAATTATAAGGTTTTAATTGATTGTTGATTCGTGTTAAAGGTTGTTCCTGGGTCATTGTCCAATGACAAGGATGCCCAGTGTCTAATAAATAAATCGAAGAAATCTTCTTCTGAATTTGGACCGATGGATCTTTCGGGACAGGTGGAACACCTAATGACTCTTGTAGATTAGTATTCATTGTAGTATCTTTTAAAAATCCCTAACTTAACTGAGACATCAGTTGGTAGGATAAGTTCTTGGAATTTATGACATAGTGACGCGTAATGTGTTACGGTACAATTTTTGACTTGTTTGAGATTAATGAAAAGGCTACCTCTGATTGCTAAATCCTACATGTATCGATGTTATCTATCCTTTCTTGCTTCTTTCTAATGTTCGCATTAGTGATGCAACCATTGAACAAGTACTCATCTCGATTTGAGTTACGTTGTGGATTATTCTTTTTGAGCGCCATCGAGGTCATGAACCTCATGATTAATTGGCTAAGCTCATTTCCTATTATATTGTAGTTAGTTCTTGGTGAACAACTTTTCATCAATCTTTTGCAGATCGCTCATTGTTTTTATAAGTTAAAACAGTATCCCTTGAGAAAAGTTGAATTTTCATCACCATATGGATTATTCAAAGTGAGATTTATGAGTAATCGTTATCGAAATAAAGTTGTTTATGAAACACCTTGGAAGACTTAATTGTTTTCATAACAAAGAACATCTTTGTAAATTCATTTGTTTTTTATTTCATGATTAAGCATGAATATATATATTTTAAACATGATGACAAAGTTTTGACGAACTGAGTATTGCATCGTTAATCTTAAAATTGTATATAGTTGCGCGCCTACATACAATTTGGAAGGGACCAAGCAAGACTGATAAGTAGTCACCATGAAAGTGTTAATAAACACTACATTTTCTTTGAAGATTGTGAAAGATTAAATTTTATGAGATCTGCAAGAAGTGTAAAAATAGGGACATATTGTTAAAGACACCTACATATGTGCCCATGCCATTTATTTTCTGAATAGAATTTACTCATCTGTGGAAATTGTCTTAATTGACAATTGATATCCCCTCTTTGTCCAATTTTCCCGTGGTAAGATTCGTTGGAAAAGTATCTGATTACCGAGTGTTGATACCCGACTGGATGTATCGACGTTCTTATCATATCTTTTGATTAGATTTCATTTGAATGACATGGGTAACGATCAGAGGAGCTATCGAATGCGTACTCAAATTTATGAAAACATGGGATATACTCATATTCGTTAATGTTTTCGTCTGTATCTGATTTGAAATTCTCTCGCGTATATCATGCGTTGACCTTACTCTTGTAATGTTAGCTATGTCTCCATATATCCTTGAATTTGTGAAGGATTATGAGTTATTATTATTAGTCTTTTGATAAGTTCACATCTTATCAACGATAACGAAACTGGAAAGTTGATAGTGCCAGTAGAATGGATTGATTGATTATGACATGACAACATTGTCTTAATTAATGGGAACCCGTGTAGAATTCTCCTAAAAGATAAGATGATGATTATCAAAAGTGATCTAAATAATTCCTGATGGATGACCATATCCTGCATTTAGACTTGAAATTATACCATGAATGGTTGTGAACTAGTCATAGATCTTGTAATCTTGGAAGAACTTAATAGTGAATTTATTAAAAGATGTTTCTGTTATTTAAAATTTTAGGAGGTATTTTCTGATTACTTACCTAGACTTTAGCCAATAAGGCAAGTTGAATTTGGTATTGATTATATTCCCGGTGCTGCACCTGTGGCATGTGCACTGTACGTCAGCACCATCTGAATTAAAAGAATTACCGTACAACTGATAGAGTTGTCGGAGAAAGATTTTATTCTACCAAGCTTGTCATCATGAAGAGCTATGGTGTTATCATTCCTATATTTCTTGAATTACCATGAACTAGGTAAATTGATGATTAAAATCTATATCCACTACCCAAGATGATAGATTTGTTCGATCATTTACAAGGTTCTAGCGTATGTTCTAAAGATTTGATCCACGACATGGTTATCATAAACTTCGCGTCCGCGAAAAAGATTATCTATTCCAATCACTACATCCAGAACTTGTAATGAACATTATGAGTTTCACGTGATGTCGTTTGGATTGACCAATGCACATGTAGCATCCATAAATTTGGTGAATCTCGTGTGTAGGTTGTAGTTTGATAAGTCCAGGCTCGTGATCATTAAGGACCATTAGTTGTTTATAAGAATAGGAAATAGTTAATAATCATTTATAGACCACCCTGTGTCGGTCGAGCAATGAAAACATGTACCTTGAGTATTTAACATGAGATTTAAGGCTAAATCCTTTACATTATTTGACCGTGTGATTAACAAGATAATGGAATCTATATTGACTTTTCAAAGATTAGAGCCATTAAGGCTTTGGGTTATACCAAAAATAAAAGTGCAAAAGTGTTTTAACAAACGTTTTATCAAAGGAAATTTTAAGGGATCATTCCCTTATACCCAAATCATTTAACTAAACTCCTGTTTAGGGGTAAATGTTTGTGTATAACTCAGGACAACCTAAGAAGGATTGAGGAAACCGTTTAACCCAAGACTTAAAACAAAAATTTTTGCTTTTCAATTAAGAAAATTTTGACCAAAGTATAACCAAAGATTTTTCGAACATTTATGAATCTTATTAATTATTTTCGATAAATCAACAAAAATCGTGTTAATTAAATTCAAATTTATTTTGAACATTTTTCTATAATTAGGCGAACTGATAAAATTTAAAACTTTTACGTTTACATTTCATAAAATTAAATATTTATTATTTAATTACTTGCAATATTTATCGACGCTTTAAACGTCAGATTGAGAAAAACTGATAAAAATGATAGTTGAGACGAAACTAAAATTTAGAAAATATGAAGAAAGAAATTTTGAATGAATACGGTCATGATATTTATTTTATCGGGGCAGGTGAATGTAATTACTGACACGTTATGTAGAAAGCATAAAGAATCAACTAGGATGTGTTCCTTAGTATTGACTGTGCAAAATAAATTGCCGAGCAATTTAAAAATAGCTGATGTTTGTAAAAAGGATGATATAGACAATAAAAAGGGGTTCGCGGCTAATGTGAACCATTAGAATTGAGAAGCCAATGGCGTTAAATGTATAATAGGCCGCTTGTGGTTGCCTAAATATGGAGGATTTCGAGTTTAAATGTATCTTTATCTGAAGAAGTTGTACTGATGGCAAATTATGAAGGCAGACATCGCCTCATACATTAGTAAATGTCTAACTATTGCAAAGGTCATCATCTGAATTTGATTCGATTTGGGTCATCATCGAAAGACTGACCAAATCTGCTAATATCATTCCTGTAAATGATAAATTCTCGATGAAGAAATTGACTCTTTGTATTTAAAAGAATTGTGTAAACATAGTGTGCCGTATCAATCATCTCTATCAAGATCCTCGCTTCGCATCGAATTTCTACAGTTTTGCTCAGAAGTCATTGGGAACGAACCTTGATGAGAGTACTGTTTACCACCCCAATCGAAGGGACGAGGTAAAGTAATGATACAAATCACTAGAAGTGTTGTTTTATGCTTGAATGATTGACCTTTGGTAATAAAACGTATAATCGTTTTCTTTTGGAGAGATTATCATTGATAATCATCGTATTAGGATTGAGATCGAATCTTGTGAGGAACTAATTATGAGAGCATCTGTAAGCAGGAGTTGGGATGAAGACACCCGACATACACCCATTGTGAGTTGGACATGTCTTTTAGGTTAAGGTTGCCTACGATGAAAAACCTAACCTTACAAAATACCCGACCCACGAGACCTGAAATGATTGTTGAAATTAGGATCTGATTATTGACTGCCAGTAGTGGGCAGAAGGTTATGTGAATATGAAATGTAGATCTTGAAGTGCAGGATGGGTAGCGAAGTTATGCCAAAAATTTTCACGTTGGAAAAACGAATTGATGATCTGAAAGATCATGGGAAATAAGTCCCTGTTGTATGTGACCATTGAGATGATATAAAAAGTTGGTTTGAAAGGCATATAAGCTGGATCTACCCTAGGACTTCAAGGGCTGCGTGAATTATGTTTCGTATATCGAACTTGATAAAATGTATATCAAGTGAAAATCTGATTACTTCTTAATAAAGTTTAGATCGGCGAAAAGTTGCATTCATCAAAAACCCGTGAACATCATGGATAGAGAAACTTAGTCAACTTAAGCCTGATCTTATTCCCGTAGTTATGTTTGATGAAACTCGCGTATTGTAATGAATTACACTTGTGAGAAAAGACCGAATGTGGAGGAAATACCCACATGGCTTAAACTCTATAAGAAGCGAGTAGTAAGATAAATCGATCTTTGAGGACAAAGATCCTGTTTAGGGGTAAATGCTGTGACAATCCGTCAATTTATGGTTGATATTTTATTCTCAAATATTATTTAAAAACATTATTTTAATGTTATATTATGAACTCACTCATTTATGGGAAGAAATTTGGGTTTACGTCTTGAAGTAGCATCGACTACGTCAAACTGGAGGATTCTACGTTACGTGCTTACGTTTACATACACCGTTTTTTGTGACAGTCCGACATTTCAGGAAATAAATTTACCCGTGAATATTATTTTGGGATTTTAAATTTGTGTTGGTTCATAAACTCACAAATTTACGAGAAGAGATTAGGACTTACATGAATAATTTAACGTCCTTTACGACTAAACCCGAAACCTTAGGATTACGTATTTACGTTTTTAAACTCCGTTTTTGATGAGACAATTTTTATTAGATTCGTTTTGTGCCGTTGATTCATAATTTATAAAAACGTTTTTCGTAAAACGACCCGAGGGCACGCAAATCGAGGAAACTAGAATCGAGGAATACCCGTAAATTAGTGGGATGAGAGAAGTATACACTTGTCCCACCCCACTCAAATGGACGGCCAAAATAAATTCACCACACCATGATGTGGCAAACTTGTAGCTTACAAGTTAACACATGTTAACTTAACTAGCTAAGTTAGCTAACAAAATCATCAAACCACTTCAACCAAACCATTTACACATTCATCACATGCAAACTACTCTCAAACTCTCTCACCCTCTCACTATTGCCGTCCCATATCATCATCAAACACCCCCATTTGATCAATTTTAACCACAAACCATGTGTTATCTACACATATGATGAAGAACCTTTGAAGACTTGAAGATTGGAGGTGATTCTAACATCCAAAGAGGAGATTACTTGGTTTCATAAGGCTGATTTCCTGCAAGGAGTTTATAAAGATTGATGGACTTGAAGATGATATTGTTTTATCACAATTTTTTCCATCAAAATCCAAGCCTTGTTCTTAAAAAACTCATCTTTTCATCAATAATGGTGGTATAGAGATTGTTCCTTCCTATCCTCTTGTTATTTTGATTATGTAATCTTGTATTTTCTTTATTTATGTATATGTATCTGATTATGAATGATGATTAAAAATATTATGTGGGGATTTGGTGTTGATAAACATGGGTAAAAAGATGGAAAACCACATGTAAAATGGTTAAATCATGCTTAAAATAGTTGGCTGTATAAAAACAGTAAGAAACCATATGATAAACTGATAAAATGGCATAGTGGAATAAATATACAGTAAGTATTAAGTCTTGTACACATGTGAGAGTTGGCCATGCAATGGAATCATTATAATGAGTGAGATATGATCAAAACAAAATTGATGTATCAATCTGAATAGTCTGTTTTGTGAGGACTGTTAGGGATACTTAGACTTGGATTGAGCAGTATCTAAAACTAAGTTATTTGTAACACATAATATGAAGTTTATGTCATCCAAAAATGAGCTTCTATCTTCTTGTATAACTCAAGATATGATAAAAAATGGTGAAAGTGAAACTAAAAATTAGATTTTGTGAAATTAAAGTATAATAGTATTATAATAGCACTCAAATAAATATATTATAAAATGTAAATTAAAACCCACTAACTTATATATTACATTTATATAAGTATGTACAATAATACATAAATGAGACTTTTTATAAAAATGGCAATTTGATAAGTTTTATAAGTTATAAAACTATAAACATGATTTTACGTCTTTTCGGCTAAAACCGTAAAATTAACGTTTTCAAAACATAGACGGTCGGACCCGTCTAATGTAAAATTTTTATAACTCATAAACTGATTTATAAGTACATATTACAAGTAAAACCCGATAAAACCCGAGCTTTATAACATATGAACATTAACGGGCTAAATTAGCCTTATTGGACTATTAATCTAACTAATTTGGCTAAACACTTATGAACTTACTTATTGGGCTTAACCCACTTGGTCCTAACATGTAAGTATAGGACTGATATTAAAAGTGTAAATTGGACTAATAAATGTAATGGGCTTATAATGGGCTTATTGGGCCTTTACAAGTAAAGGAGTTAAACTAGTGAAACTAGTATGGAAATTTACCAACACATGACACTATAATGAGTAAATAAAGATGTACAATCCCACTTGATCATCATCATATTTATAAAATCATCATATGTATACATAGCTATTGTTTTTATAAAGTCATTGGATAAGAGTCTAAGACGAGTATTATTTATCTAGATTTCCGTGATTGAAGCATGTACCGTAGATCCAAATCGACGGTAACCGCCTTTCCCAATCAACGTGAGTTCATAGCCTCGCACTCTCTAAAATGTTTTTATGAAATGTTTTATAAACCCGCGAGGGAGATAACATGTTAGTTTTAATAAAATAGGACACTAGTTGTCCCGATTGTTTGTTAATTGATTTCGACCTGAATGATTGTATGACGCGATGAAGGATTATATGACCCGATAAATGAAATGAAACGGATTAATAAAGTTAGGTTATGTCACTAAAAGTCCCATTAGCATGAATTGTGAACTACCGGGATTTGGTAGACGCTTATGCATATAATAGTACTATTTGGGGAAGATCACCCTAGTTCGCGCCTTGACGGTTGATCCCCGTCGTGCCACATTGATTGGTAAGCGAATTTATGCATGAGAAGATTTATATAAGCGTGATTATTGTGACGACACGCTATATTAGATGGGCAAATGAGTTTCGGGTTAGCTACCCGTTGTTTGTTTTAGTAAGGTAGCAATGTCATGCGGCTTATAATAATCCAAAAATAACGAAAATACTGCTATACGCATTGAATTACAATATATTGCCTGACTAGCAATATGGGGTCTTATTATTGATATAATGTTCGTGTTTTGGTTTTCCATAACCATATTCATATAAAGCTTTATTTAACTCTATACAACGTTATAAAACGTATTGTATGATGTTTTTACGACATTGGCTCGTATAATGGTTTTAAAGGAAAAAGCCTATAGTATGATTTATAACAAAGATTTGTATAAAAATATTTTTGGCCTATTTTAGGGCGTACTACAAGGATTTTTACAAAATGATTTTCGCTAATAAATATATACCGATGATATATTAATTGTTTTATAAAACTCTATGAATTCACTCGGCGTTTTTGCTGACCTTTCCTTTTAACATGTTTTATCTCACGTACTTGAAGGTAATTCTCGGGAAGACGACAAGAATTCATGGCCCGCAGTTAAATAACAATTTTCATTCAAATATTTTGCAAAACTTTTATGAAATCCTATGACTTGGGACCTATGTAAATTTGATATTTATGAACGGAAATGCTTTATTATTAAACGACGTGATTTTTAAGCGTTGTCTATGATGTGAGTAATGTGTTATCCCGTTACACCAACGACTCTTCCGCTGTATTGAATTGTGTATATTTAGGGGTGTTACAAAAAGCCCAAATCAAGATTTTTCAATTTGTAAAACTCTAACATGACTTAATTAAACTAAAAAGTATTTTTGTAAAATTTAAAACCAATTGAAACTATTTAAAAAATTAAAAACTAAAATTAAATATTAAAATAATATTAAAAAATCAAAAATTATAAGAAATTATAAAAACTTGCAAACTAGTTTATTTTAACCTAATTAAACAGAAAATGAAGTTGAAATTACAAAAATACCCCTATTGGGCCTCCAAATGGCTAAAATAAAAAACAGTCCAAAATTAATGGCCTTTTCAGCCCAATAATCAAAACTGTCCAATAGGCTCCTAAAAATCATAGTCAAACTTAGAATTCAATTTTAAACACAAAACTCTAAAGGCCAAAAAGATGGTTCTTAGCTTATCATTGCGTAAAATGCCAAAAGCTTATTCTTAATGGGCCAATAAGCCCATTAAGCCATAAGCTGGTGCCATAAGCTCTAATTTAACACACAACCTTATTTTGGGATACTAAAGAGATCTGTAAAAAGAAATTTTGAAAAATCTTAACCAATAAGCCAGGAATAAGCAAAGTAAAAAATCCACTAAACGACAAAATAGTCGGGTTTCACTTTTAGGAGGTTTCAGAAGCTCTGGTTTGTTGCAAAAGCTCACAAATAAGTTAACTAAGACGAATCAACAATGAAAACACCAATAATCCAAGTAGAATAAGCTGTGGGATCTGATAAGCACTTCTTAAAAATACAATAAGCTGATTTTCTAGTCAAAAGCTCTTTTTAAGATCTGATTTCTTCCAGTTAAGCTTAATAGATGTAATGATTGATGAAATGTACAAAATTAAATTTGTTGCACGTTTTGCTAAGCTGAATGAGCCAATAAGGTCTTTGGCCAAGTTTGGGCAAAGTCAAACGCTGACAAATACAATTCCAACGCTGACAAGTGAAAATTTAGGCACTGACAAGACTTGGTGAAGTATATTTGCTATGTTTAACACCTGCTGGTCAAGGATTGAGTTCAATCCTTGTAAATTAAAGTCTAGCAGTTGTTAGACTTGATGTTGTTCTTGGCACAAAAGAGCTAGTAAGCCAGTGAGCTTATCAGCCTTTCCAATAAGCAACCAAATAGCAAGGTACACTCACAAGCAGCCAAATATGAAATGTAGATAAACAATTACCACAGGCATACAAGTTTCATGCAATTTGTTGGCCAAAAATTGCAAGTGTCTTTTGTTGATGCAGTTAACACTTGCAGGGAACTCCAATAAGCTATAAGTCCCTAAATAATCTACCAAATCACACAACTAAATACTGAAGAGATGCACACCAACTAGAACTAATCCCAAACCAAATTTCAGCCCTTAATTCCAACATATGAACAAGTTATCACTTCTGATATGTTTGACTAAAACCAAACCAAATTTTGACAGATTTTTCAAAACTTTGCAAAGCCTTTTCCAACCTTTAAGATACTTAACCAATGACCAAAACTACTTCCAAAACACTTGTTTAGAGTAAACAAATCTTAAGAACCAAGGCCACAAGGCCTTTTGATCCCAAAATAACAAACAACCTTGTTTTAGTTCTTTTTCAAACAAACTTTTTATTTGCACACAAAACCTACTAATTTTATGGATCCTAGAGGTCTACTAGATAACAACTAACAAATGTAAACAATAAAACTAACAATCCAAACATAAGAACTCAAAAATCACATAGCACTTAATCATAGCAGATTTCAACCAAAATTTGCAAAAGAGAAAAGGGAATAGAGGGTGCACCTATCCTCCACAACTTCCTAGGAGGATTCACCAATGCTTCTTGGACCACTCTCAACAACTAGAGAGTGACCAAGGTCCTTGAACAAAGGAGGAGGTCTGTTAATGGTTCAACAGCTGAACCAAGACCTCCTATCAATGGATCTCCAACACAAATCAGCAAACAGCCTATCCAAAGGCTCAAAACCCTTCACAAGCTTGGTGTTATCATATCAAGCTTGAAAGAACTCAAGGCTTTTGGTTAGGGGTTAGTACTAGTAATAAGCAAGCAGGGGTAACTGAAAACAGCAGGGGGTATTAACCACCTTTCAAACACTTGTAAAAAAAATTTCCAATGAAAATCCAAGCTAACCACTCAAGAACTAAGGTCTTGGGTAGCCAGTGAGAGGATCTAAACACCTAGAATCCAAGGGCTTCAACTGGTAAACCTTGAATCCTTAGATCAAAACTGCTTTCAAAACATTTTTTGAAAAACTTTGAAACCTTAACAAAATCAAACGTATGAAATAATAACCAACAAAACAACTTCAATATGATTATGGAACATAGATTCAAGCTTCAAATACCAACTTCATTCAATATAAAGGAATTACAATTGCAAAATTTGCAAAATACACAAACTTATATTGAAGTGAAAGGAATTACATAGAAATTGCCTAAAAATGGAACAAAGGGACTCTCACAAGCTGAGGTCTCCTTTTATAATGCTACAAAGACTATTCTAGAACTAAAAACCCTAGATATTGATTTCCAGAATTGCCCTTGAACGTGTTTGGTGATGATTTGTCCAAATTGATATTGGTCGTTCCTTTTTGCCTTTGGGACCAAGTATGAAGTGTAAAACATTGATCTTGCCACATTGGATGACCTGGAGGTTAAGTTGTTCTCTGATTGGTTGAAAGGGAATTGGGAGTGGGGTACATGGTGATGGGATGGTTGATGGGATAGAAGCGTGGGAGGGTTAATCAGACATGGGTTAAGGTAATTTGTATTTATCCCTTGTTTTAAGTGATGTGGTAACTGGGGATGATGGTGAATAGTAAATCCCTTTGATCTGTTTTTTGTGAGATGTGTATGTGTTTGACGCAATTTTGGTTTTTGAATGTTTGGTGCCCTTGTTTAGCCCCTAGTCTTTGACAAATGTTGTAAACAAAGTTTATTCAGCCTAAAAAGCGAATTCCCTTTGTTATGCAAGTTTGGTTTTTCATACTTTTGCCACATAAACTTTTCCTAAGTGTTATCAAGGGCTTGACTTGACATTCTTGGATATTTCAAGGGTTGATCTTGTATATTATTGAACTTTGAAGGTCTTCTAAGTATGTTTGACATTATGGAGGACCATTGTTGACAAATCTATATTTATGAGGGACTAATCTTGCCAATTTTAAAGTTGAGGGTCTTTTTTGTAATTTTGACAAACTTAAGGGACCAAACTTGTAATTATCGATATACAAGGGTATTAAGTGTCATTTCTTCATTGATGAGGGATCATTCTTGAACATCTTTAATACTTCAAGGTCTTTTCTTTGAAAAATCATAACTAGGGCCCGATTTATTATGCAGCTTCGTTTCTCGTGTTCGTTTTTCCTTGTTTCTTGTGATCTTTTGTCTTTTTCATGATATCCATACCTAAAATACACAAGTAAACAAACATGAGCATATATATTGTATATTTACAACATTTTTAGCATTTTAAAGCCCGAAAAGAATGATGAGATCATGTATAAATGTCATCTCATCAGAGTAAACCATCGATTTTCCACATCTTACCACCCTCAAACGAGTGGCCAAGTTAAAAACACTAATAGAGCTCTTATGCGAATCCTTGAAAACACCGTCCTAAACAACCCTGCTTTTTGGTCTAAGAAATTAGAAGATGCTCTATGGGCCTTTCGTACCGCATTCAAAATACCAACTAGAACCACACCATACAAGCTCTTATATGGAAAAACATGCCACTTACCAATAGAAATTGAACACCGTGCATATTGGGAACTTAAGAACTGCAACCCTGATCTTATTGCAGCTGGAGAAAAACATATATTTTAACTTCATGAGTTAGATGAATTTCGACATCAAGCTTATGAAAGTTTACGTTTATACAAAGAACGAATCAAAGTGTGGCATCATCACAAACTGCGACAACGAAAAAATTTTAAACATGGAGAGGAAGTACTTCTCTTTATCTCGAAATATAAATTCAAGCAACCTAAGCTTACATCGAGATGGACTGGACCTTACACAGTAAAAAACACCAATATCCGTCTGGATATGTTGAACTCTACGGTAGAGACAATACCACTTTTATTGTCAATGGACATAGACTCAAGCTCTACTACGAAGAAGAAAGCTGTAATGAATTCGATGAAGAAGAAATTCCCTTCTTTTTGAAATAAAACCGAGTAGCCGAGTCTGGCTGAAGACTCTAAACTTAGCGCTATTCGGAAGGCAATCTGTAGTTTATCCCCCACTTTTTACCTTAAGTGTGGAGGAGGACCTGTAGATAAATAAAATCGTCCTTGTATATATTGCATGTGTTTTGTTTTTGATGAGATGGCATTTATACATGATCTCATCGTTCTTTTCGGGCTTTAAATGCACAAAAATGTCATAAAATACCATATATATGCTTGTGTTTGTTTACTTGTGTATTTTAGGTATGGATATCGTGAAAAAGACAAAAGATCACAAGTTACAAGGAAAAACGGACACGAGAAACAAAGCCGTACAAAGAACCGGGCCTTAATCATGAAATATTCAACAAATACCCTTGAAGATTTGAAGACAAACAAGATTGATCCTCAAAGAATGAAGAAATGACACTTAAAACCCTTGTATATTAATAATTACAAGTTTGGTCCCTTAAGTTTGTCAAAATTGCAAAAAGGTCCTTCAACTTTGAAGAAATGGCAAGATTAGTCCCTCAACAAATCAAAATTGCCAATAATGGTCCCTCATGAAGATTAAGAAGCATTGAAGACCTTTGAAGATCAATAAAGTCCAAGATCAGCCCTTGAAATATCTCAAAATGACAAAAACAATCCTTTGAAACCTTTTTCCAAAAGTTTGTGCCAAAAGTGTAAAGAGTGGAAACTTATTTACAAAGGAAAAACGGTTTTGTGGGCTAAAAGACTTTGTTTGCCAAAATTCCCAAAGAACAAGGACTGAATGTGTACACTTGAAACATTTAAACACCAACACGCGCCAAACAACCTTTTTTCCCCCAAAATCGGATCAAACAAAGTTACTGTTCATCTTTTCACCCCCAGAATTTACCTCACTTAAACATGGGTTAAAAATCAATTCCTTGTGCACACGTGTGATTCACACACGCAGGAACATATCCCACACACAAAACCCTCACCCCATTCACTGTGGACCCCACCCCCAATTCCCTTTCCACCAATCAGCATACACCTTGGTCCCCAAGCAAAGTGACGTGTCCACAATCAACAGCTAGGATCTTATGCTTCCTCCCAACGCAAAAATAAACGTTTGAGATCAAATATGACAGCTCAATTCTCAAAATCGTCTAGAAGACCTAGAGGGCATTTTGGAGATTTTCATAGATTAGGGTTTGTGTTTTAAGCATTCTAGATAGTTCATAGAGTAGTATAAAAGGAGGTCCAACCTGTGGAAACCCCTTTGTTCCAGTTTTTCTTCAAAAATTTTGTAATCCCTTTTAATTAAAATAAAAGTTTGGTGTTTGTTTTTAAGCAATATAATTCCTTTTTATGTTTATTTAAAGTTGGTATTTATTGTTGAAGAGAAACTGAGTTCCATTTTTAAGTTGGTGAAATAATTTTGTGTTTCAAAGTTATTTCAAAAGTTTTCTGAATTTGAGTTTCTTGGTAAGAATCTGTTTCAAGTTTAGTGATTAAGAGGTTTAAGTAATTAGTGATATAGTGTTTATAAAACGTATTAAGAAGGTTTGAAAAGTTTTTGGAAAAGTTTAAGAAAGAAAGAAAGGAAAACAGAATATATATCTTGTTGCTTGTGATTTTCTTGATTTGTCTTAAACAGGTGTTGACTGTTTTTGATCCAAGGATCTGCATACACCCGGGTGTATAAGGAGGTGGATTTACATCCACTAGAGCCTTGGATGTAAGGCTCTAAGGTAAATCCCTTTTCCTTTTGAAATTTTCAGAAAAAAGTAGTTTCATGTGATTTGTATGCTAAGGTGTTATTTGTTAGTAAAAGCTGTTGATTAGTGTTCATTTGTGTTATTATGCATATTAGATGCTAAGTGGATCAGTTTGAGTAGGTTTTAGAGTAATTTGATTTGATAAAAAGTGAAAAACAAGTTTTAAAGGACTGTTTGGATAAGTGTTTTAGCAGGGTCATAATCTTTGATTGTGCTTCTAAAAGGTGTTAACAAGGTTAAAAAAGGTTGAGTTAGGTTGCTTGATAGCATTAGATTAGATTGGAATAGTTTTGTAACAAGTTCAAGAGTTAAAAAGTGAAAATAGAATAGCAAAATCTGCATAAGTCACTTTCTGCTTATTTTTATGAGATTTTGGTGCTTGAATCTTGATTGCTTGTTAGTGTTAGGGTCACTTAGAAGTTGAGTTTGATTGTGCATCAGTTGGTGATTGTGTATGCCAAATTTGGGGATTTGAAGTTCATCTATGTGCATGTAATTTAGTTCTAAGTCCACAGACCTAGTCAAACTACATCAGCAACTTGAAAACGTTTTGGGTTCTTTGGTTTGTGAATTTGGTGTGCTAGGTGATTGCTTACTGCTTATCATTGACTCCTTGTGCTTCAAAGAGCACAAGGGTGCCCACCTGTCCAACAAACATCCACCAATCAAGCATAGCCAAGCTCCTCTTGGCTTAATTTCAGTTGTGAAGAAAAGCAAGAACACAAGTGTAAACCTGCTTGTGTTCAAGTTGAAACTGGGCACATTTTGTACTTAATCTGGGCTTAATCTTGATCAAAAAGGAAGTTGGATTGTGTTTCTAAGCTTGTTAGGGTGTCAGTTTGGATTGTAAAAAGTAAAAAATAAAAAAAAGAAAAAAAGAGCAAAAAGTCGCCCGCAACGGGCTCGAACCCTCGACCTGCAGCTCAGGAGTAAAGGGTGCTTACCGTTGATCTAGACGCTTTTTTACGTTATAGTTTGTTTTCAAACTCTATTTAACACCATTTTCCTTTCTAGCTTAATAAATAAAGCCGTAGCTTATTTCTTTCATTTTAGGCTTATTTAATAAGCACTTTTGGCTTGTTTCATTTTTCCTAAGTTAGAATTAGCATATAAGATTTTCCTAGCCTGTTTTCATATTTTTCCTTTTCTTTATTTATTTTTTATAATTTATTTATTAGCCGTATTTTGAAAAATCATTAAAAAATAGAAAAAAGAGTTTTAATTTTTAGGAAAAATAATTTTTAGCTTTTAGATTAATATTTTGAGGTTTACATCTAGTTTTGGTTTTATAAACTTTAACTTTTAATTTTATATTATTTTAAGATTTTTTATAAACTTTAATAATTTTTATAAAATTATAAAAAGGTTTTAGGAGCTTTAATTTACTTTTTTTTTATCTTAGTTAGATTATTTTAAGATTTTATAAATTTGTTAGAATTAATTTTATAAACTTTTTATTTTTCTATTATTTTAATATTATTTTATTATTAAAATTAAAAAGTTTTATTTTTATTTATTTTTCATTTTTCTTAGGTTCTTTATCATTAATTAGGACTCTTACCATTTTTTGAATAATTTTATAGCTTTTAGATTTATTTTTATAATTATTTTAAGTTTAATTAGTTTTTAATCATTTTAAATCATTTTTAGAGTTTTAGAAATAGTTTTAATAGCTTTTAATTTTTAGAAAATTACTTTTTAGTCTTATAATAATATAAGTTAAGTAATCATTCAATAAAATCATATTTTAGACATTTGAATTAGTTATATTTAATTTTAGGGCTTTAATTAGCATTTAAAATTAAATATTTAATTAATAAAAGGTTTTAAAATATCTTTGTTGGATTTTTATCTTTATTTATATTATTTTAGACTACTTTTTAGCCTTTTTAATCTTTTATTTATTTTGTTTTTGGCTTTAGTATCATTTTTAATTTGGGTAGTTTTTCACGACTTTACGTTTACGTTTTCTACGTCGTAGTGTAATTGTAACATAACCGTCTTTTCATCCTTTCATCCCCATTCTTCTCAATATTAATCTCAAATAATTACAAGTTAGAACACACACATATACCTCCTTGGAAAACGAACTTTCTCTCTTTTTATTTGATTGGGTCATTAGTGTTGATTTTTCCTAAAATCATCACTCGATACTTACCGCTATTTTACGCTCTTTGTTTTCCTAAACAAGAGTTGTAATTTACTACAATCATTTTGGCGCCGCTGCCGGGGAGGTGTGTTGTGCTTTGATTTGGAAGCTTTTGTTTTTGATATTATCCATAATAAGTATTTGTGTTAATTGGAACTCCCTTAACACGTATTATCGGTTTTCTTGGTTTTTCTTGTATAAATATTACTATATTGTATTAAGTATCACAATCAATATACAATATCTCCAAAAGTGTGAAAACACAACCTTAATTGGGATTTGATCTCCTAATTATTGTATTCGAATCTCAAACAAAAAGAAAAGGCAAAAATAGATAAATACTTTCGTGAAGCTCGATTTTGAAAAATACAAACTATAAGGTGGGTATAAGGCGGGTATTATAAAATATACCCTAAGGAAAAAGGCTCTTAAGTGCTTCGCGCCGCCTCGTTTCCCCGCTTGCTTGTGAGTATTTTAAGATTGAAGGCTAATCGAGGGTTTTGCCTCCAAAAGTATTAATACGTATACTATATTTGCTTGGTTTCTTTGTGATTAAACCCTCTTGAACAATTTGGTTTTCACCAAAGTTCTAAAGTCATTCGAAGGCGTTCACTCCACGTGATCGTTTTCATTCCTTTGAGGCTTCTTTAATCAAGAGTTTGATTCGAGGAGAGATTTTGTAGATTGTTGTCTACGAAGATACACCAAAATCCAAAAAAATTAAATATCATCAAAAACACAAAAAAATTGAAAATTCACAAAACAACCAAAAAGAATCTTCTTTGCTCACCTCCCATTCTTCGTGAAGTTTATGATCACTCGTAATCAAGCAAAACGAGCTCGTAAACGTCTTCAAAAGCAAGCAAATCAAGAAACGTTGATTGTAGAAGAACCTCCAATTGTTGAACCTATTGTAGAACAAGAAGTCGTCATGGCTAATCGTACTATGATGGATTTGCTACAAGCACCCATCGAGGGTTTTGGAGAGGCTATTGTGATTCCCGCCATCCTTGCGGAGAATTTCGAAATTAAGACGGGTTTAATGTCTATGTTGCAAGCAAACAAGTTTAGAGGTCACGAGAAAGACAACCCGCATTACCACATTAGGAATTTTAACCGTCTCACCGCCACTAGCAAATTTAAGGATGTTCCACATGACGCCATTAAGATGATGTTGTTTCCATATTCGTTGGATGGACCCGCAAAAATTTGGCTCGAGAAAGAACCGCCAAATTCGATTTTGACATGGGCCGACCTCGTTTCTAAGTTTGTGAACAAGTTTTTTCCACCATCTAAAACAACACACTTAAAAAATGAGATTTCACGATTTTTGCAACGTAATAATGAAAGTTTTTCAATGGCATGGGAACGATTTAAAGAGATGTTACATGAATGTCCACACCATGATTTTACGGAATTGCATCAAGTGGATACTTTTTATAATGGGCTTAATGATCATGAACGAGATTATTTGAATGCCGCCGCGGGTGGTAATTTTTTGTGCAAGACGACAAATGAAGCTTTACAAATCATTGAAAATAGATCCAAGGTTTATAACCCTCGTAACACACCGAGTGTTGCCAATATGGGTTCGTCATCGTCGTCACAATCGTCTCGTAGCATTAATGCCTTACATGATGAAGCTAATGAGGAAAATCGTTTTTTTGATAGATTTGCTAATCTAATGTCCCATTGGAAGGCTCAAGAAGCTTCCAATTCCGCTTCGGTTAAAGCGGTTGCTAAGAGTTGTTTATCTTGTGGTGGAGCTCATGATCTTTCCGAGTGCATTACCGCGGATGGTAACACTTCGAGTGCTTATGTAGCAACGGGAACTTATAACCAAAACGGCCAAGGTTCCCGCCAAAATCAAGCTCCACCAAACCAAAATGTTAATAATTATCGAAACAACAACCAAGGTAATTACCAAGGCAACACACGCAATTACAACAAAGGGAATTATCAAAATGGGAATGGACAAATCTCTAATCAAAATCAAAACCGTGATTTTCAAAACACTACACAAGGTTTTCAAAATGCTCACACTAAAAATTTGCAAGGAGAATTTTTGGATTATGCAAAAGCAAATGATGCTAAATTTGATAATATGCAACGTGAGATGATTAGCTTAAGGTCCGAATTGAAAAATGAGCTTAAAAATGAACTTGCTAATGAACTTAAAACTCATGCTAACAAAATGGAAGGAAATGTCCAACGTCTTCAACAAAACCAACAAAAGATGGAATTAGGACAACATGAGATTAAGCAAGAGTTATTAAAAGCGGATGCTAGGCAATCAAAATTTGAGGACCGAATGGCTAAGATGTTTGAAGCTATCATGTGTAAGCCCTCTTCTTCGGGTGGTCTTCCTAGTGATACCATTGCAAACCCGAAGGGAGAAATGAAGGTTATTACTACACGAAGTGGTAAAACTTTCAAGGAACCAATCTCTCGTCCAAGTACTTCTACGGAGAAGGAAATCGAGAAAGAACCCGAGGTGATGGCCGAAAAGGAGCATATTACAATCCCAAGAAGTACCGCTCAAACCACACCTACGGTTGAACCAATACCAATTGTGGAACCCGAGTTTCCAAGGCCGTTGCCTAATGACCAACCCACACCACCTTTACCCTACCCTTCAAGACGAAACAAAGAGAAGTTGCAAGAACGTAACAAACAACAAATCGAGCTTTTTATAAAAATGTTTCAACAAGTGCATTTTGATGTGAGTTTAGCCGACGCGTTGTTATATATGCCTCGTTTCGCTTCCACTTTTAAAAGTATGATGAGCGATAAGGAAAAGCTTTCAAAGCTTGCTAATTGTTCTTCGGTTTATCTTAACCGCATACCGGAAAAAGTTGGTGATCCCGGAAATTTTCTCATTCCTTGTGACATACAAGATATGAAAGAATGCCTCGCCTTGGCCGATCTTGGTGCGAGCATTAATTTGATGCCATTTTCCATTTGGAAATCGCTTTCGCTTCCGGCTCTAATTCCTTCGAACGTGTCCATCGAGATGGCCGATCATTCTACGATTATGGCATGTGGAATAGCCGAAGATGTTTTCGTGAAAGTAGGGAAGTTCTACTATCCCGTTGATTTCATAGTAGTTGACATCCCCGCGGATCCTCAAGTTCCTCTAATTTTAGGTCGTTCATTTTTAGATACTTCGAGATCGCTTATCGATGTTCATGCGAGAACTATCACTTTGAGATTCAACGAAGAGGAACTTGTTATAAACGCTACTCAAAACTCGAAACCTTCTCATGTTTATGCAATCGCTACCATCAATCACATTGACATCGTTGATGTAGTTTGCGATGAGTTTTCACAAGAAGTGTTAGGTTTTTCCGATAGCTCGTCAAGTGGCAATCCCACTATTTTGGATCCGATTCTTGCTAATTCCACACCAAATCTCACTCCATTCCAAGGAGGAGATCTCACTTCAAATGAAATCGACAATGAAGATGAGGTGTTGATTAGTGATGATACTTCTATTCCACCATTTCTTCAATCGCCAATGGAAGTTATGAGTGTTGAACCAAAATCTTCAATCGAGGAACCACCTATCCTTGAATTGAAAGATCTTCCTTCTCACCTTGAATATGCATTCTTGGAAGGTGATGACAAGTTGCCGGTTATTATTGCAAAAGGTCTTGCTAATGATGAAAAAACCGAGCTCTTGAAAGTTCTTAAGGCTCATAAAGGGGCAATTGCGTGGAAAATATCCGACATTAAGGGTATTGACCCAAAATTTTGTACTCACAAGATTTTAATGGAGGAGGACTACAAACCGGCAATTCAAAGTCAAAGAAGGGTGAATCCCAAAATTCACGATGTCATTAAAAAGGAGGTCCTTAAACTCCTTGACGCGGGAATGATATATCCTATATCCGATAGCCCATGGGTGAGCCCAATCCATTGTGTCCCTAAAAAGGGAGGAATGACCGTTGTGCCCAATGAAAACAACGAGTTAATTCCCACTCGTGTTGTGACCGGTTGGAGGGTGTGTATTGACTACTGAAAGTTAAATGACGCCACTCGTAAAGACCACTTTCCTTTGCCCTTCATGGATCAAATGTTGGAGCGACTTGCGGGAAATGAATTCTATTGCTTTTTAGATGGTTTTTCCGGTTACTTTCAAATCCCTATCGACCCTCGTGATCAAGAGAAGACTACGTTTACGTGTCCTTATGGAACGTTCGCTTATCGTAGGATGCCTTTCGGACTTTGTAATGCACCCGGTACGTTTTAACGGTGTATGATGGCGATTTTTCACGATATGATCGAGAAGTCGATGGAAGTGTTTATGGATGACTTCTCGGTGTTTGGTAATTCGTTCACGTCATGTTTATCTAATCTCGAACAAATGTTAAAACGTTGTGAAGAAACCAATCTTGTGCTTAATTGGGAGAAATGTCATTTCATGTGTAAACAAGGAATCGTCTTAGGACATAAGGTGTCGAAGGCGGGGATTGAGGTCGATAAAGCTAAGGTAGACGTCATCGCCAAGTTACCTCATCCCAAAACCGTTAAAGGAGTTCGTAGTTTCCTAGGCCACGCGGGCTTTTATCGTCGTTTCATCAAGGACTTTTTGAAGATTTCTCGTCCTATGACACACCTTCTCGAGAAGGATGCTCCTTTTAACTTTAATGAGGATTGTGTTAAGGCTTTCGAAACTCTCAAAAGGAAACTTACCGAAGCTCCCATTCTTGTTGCTCCTAATTGGGAATTACCCTTTGAAATCATGTGCGATGCAAGTGATTATGCTATAGGGGCCGTCTTAGGGCAACGTTATGACAAGCATTTTCGTCCTATCCACTATGCTAGTAAGACGATGACCGAGGCTCAATTAAAGTACACCACAACGGAAAAGGAATTCCTTGCCGTGGTCTATGCTTTTGAGAAATTCCGACCTTATCTCGTCTTGACTAAAAGCATTGTGTATACCGACCATTCGGCTATCAAGTATCGCTTAGCTAAGCAAGATGCTAAGCCGAGATTGCTTCGTTGGATGCTCCTCCTCCAAGAATTTGATGTCACCGTGCTTGACAAAAAAGGAGCCGAGAATCTAGCGGCCGATCATCTCTCTCGTCTAGAAGATCCTCACAAAGATGTTTTCGAGAACAAGGAAATTACCGAAACATTTCCTCTTGAGACTCTCGGTGTAGTGAATTCTAAAGACACCACCCCATGGTTTGTCGACATTGCAAATTACCATGCGGGCAATTTCATAATCAAGGGTATGACGACACAACAAAAATGAAAATTCTTTCGTGACGTCAAGTTCTATTTTTGGGACGACCCTTATCTCTTTCGGATTTGTGCGGATCAACTCGTTCGACGTTGTGTGTTTGGTACCGAAGCTTCTAATATCCTTAGAGCTTGTCACGAGGGACCCACGGGTGGTCACCACGGAGCTAATCTCACGGCTAAGAAAGTGTTCGATGCCGGTTTCTTTTGGCGTTCTATCTATCGTGATGCACACGCACTTGTGAAGTCGTGTAATTCGTGCCAACGTCAAGGAAAATCGTCTCAACGTGATGAAATGCCGCAAAACATAATTCAAGTGTGTGAGATTTTCGACATATGGGGAATAGACTTTATGGGGCCGTTCCCATCGTCTCATGGCAACAAATATATCCTCGTCGTGGTGGACTACCTTTCTAAGTGGGTGGAAGCTAAGGCTTTGCCTACTAATGATGCTCGTGTGGTAGTGAAGTTTTTGAAGCAACTATTCTCTCGGTTCGGAACCCCTCGTGCTATTATAAGCGATCGTGGAACCCATTTTTGTAATGACCAATTCGAAAAGGTTCTAAAGAAATATGGAGTTACACATCGTCTTTCTACGGCTTATCACCCGCAAACGAGTGGGCAAGTCGAGGTTTCGAACCGAGCTTTGAAGAGGATTTTAGAGAGGTCAATTGGGGAAAACCGTGCTTCGTGGTCCGACAAACTTGATGACGCTTTATGGGCCTTTAGGACCGCTTATAAGACACCTAACGGTTGCACTCCTTATAAGTTAGTCTATGGGAAGAATTGTCATTTGCCCATTGAATTGGAGCATAAGGCATATTGGGCCCTTAAGCATGCTAATTTTGACTTGAAGATCGCGGGAGATCACCGGAAAATACAATTGAATGAATTGGATGAATTAAGGGATAATGCTTATGAAAATTCATTAATTTTTAAAGAAAAGACTAAAAATTTTCATGATTCAAAGATTAAAAACCGGGTTTTTAACGTTGGTGATCAAGTGTTACTTTTTAACTCTCGTCTTAAGATATTTTCCGGGAAATTGAAATCTCGTTGGTCGGGTCCGTTCACCAGTACACAAGTATTTCCTTATGGGACCATTGAGCTAGCTCAAGATGATGGTCCTAATTTCAAGGTGAATGGACATAGGCTTAAGCACTACTTTGGTGGGGAAATTCCTTCAATGGTTGCCCCCGACCAAGACACCTTCCCCAATGATAATTAGCATTGAGGGGATCGAGTCGAGCTCATGACTCGGTAATCAAAAACGAGGTGTCTCGTGGGGGAGATCCCATGCTTATCTTTATGCTCACTATTCACTAATAAGGGGACTTGTACCCTTTCAACTCGTTGTCTCGTGGTTGTTTGTGATTGTGATATCTAGATCATCATCATTTATGATTGAAGACTCTCGTGTTCGTTTACGTGAGCCTCCATCGTTCGTTTGAAGAAGTTTTTCACGATTCCATGACATATCCTTTATTGTTCTAACAATTATCTTTTAGCATACTTAATAAACGGCTTTAGATATATTGTTGATCACCCTTTCCTTGCTAGATCCTAAGCATTCAACTCTTCGTCTCTAGTATGGGGGTGCTCCACCTTTAGACTCGAAACATTGAGGACAATGTTTACTTTTAGTATGGGGGGGTGAATAGGTACTTGCTTTGCTACGCCCTCACGCTTTCCAACTTTCAATGTTTTGTTTTGCTAATAAGGCTAAAAATGGCCAAATATTAAAATTTTTCTTAGTATTCATAAGTGTTTTTAAGGCACGAATGTATATTTTCCGATGGGTAGAATAAGAGTTAATTTTTGACTTGATGGGCATTTGGAGCCATTTACATTCCTTAACCCGCTCAATTCAAGTTTTGCTAGACTTTTATATAGGGAGCTTTAAAACGCGAAAGTCTTAATTCATTCGGATTAAGAACAAGAACTTTTCGCAAGTTCCTATAATTGATTCTAGAAAGTCACTTATCAAGGGAACTATAAAACGCATTCTCTAAACTTGAAAAAGTCCAAGAAAGTGCAAGATCCTATAGGTGGCTTGAAAACCCAAAACTTTGATTTGATATAGTCTTAATGAAAGCTAATCCAAATTTGGCTTAATTTTTACTTGCATGGCTAAGTATTCACGAGTCTCTTTAATTAGAGGTCTTTATATAGTGAAGAACGAGAAATGATAGAGTTAGACAAGTGATCATGCTAAACGTAGAACATGAAAGTGTTCTTTTAAAAACTCATATGTTTTTAATTGTGGCTTTTTCTTCCCATAAGATCAATGCATTAGGAATAAATCATAATTGCAATAAGTAAGGTCATACGATTTGAAAGGTTACTTAGCCTCTAGCACAAGATCGTTTAAAAGTTGCTCGAGGTTGAATAGAGTTCATAGCCAAGGCATAACTTATTGAAGCGCGACGCGAAGATTGGTGATTATCCAAAAAGGCCCTAACAAGGCATGAGGAGCTCTATTTTTTGCTAAAGATCCAAAGATGATGTGAAGTATCATTATTCCTAAATCAATATGAAGGATCGAGACACACGACGAGAAGCAATTACTCCCCTAAAGAATGGAGAAAGTCTATCCAAAAAGACCCTAACAAGGTATGAGGATAAATATATCCAAGTCCGAAAAGGAGGCGGATCGTTGTATATCAAAATCCAAAGTAAAGATTGAAGAAAAATGATGAAGTCGTGGTCCTATATGAAGAATCTCTCAAAAACGTCAAGTGAAGAAATTCCAAAATATGAAGAGAAGACCATTATTTCAAGAACGTCTTCCCAAGATTTGAAGTATGAAGTACATGCCAAATATCGGTCCGAGAAAGGTCTCAAATCGTGAAACGAGTTATGCCAAGATATGAACTTAAGGAGATACACGAGAAGCCGTTTTAAAAGATTTTGTCCTTCGGCTAACTATCGCTCAAATCGTCCTACTTTGCTTTCGGACTAATAACTACTCAAATAAGTCAATATGTATCACTTGTGATCCATGACAAATAGATAAAAAATGCTAGTAACCCATTTCCTTTTATAATAACTAGGATTGCGGGGAGAAAAAGTATTACACAATTTGGACGTATGAGTAGTGTTAGCATTGTGACTTGTACCAACAATGATCTTGTTTTTGCACTTAGCATGGAATGTATGACAATCAAGGATGACGAAGTTTACTCTAAGGGACATTAACTTGTTTCTATTCTTTGACCCTAAAAGTCACCTTTTGGTGATGAAAATCATACATTATGTCTTTACACGAAAATCATACATTATGTCTTTACACATTCTCGTAGTATGTTGCAAGTCTTTTACTTTTCAATAAAGGTTAATAAAATTGAACTTTGGTGATGCTTAGATACTTTATTCTAGCATTGCGTGAGGGCACGGCAATGGCTTAGTATGGGGGAGTGATGAGATGGCATTTATACATGATCTCATCGTTCTTTTCGGGCTTTAAATGCACAAAAATGTCATAAAATACCATATATATGCTTGTGTTTGTTTACTTGTGTATTTTAGGTATGGATATCGTGAAAAAGACAAAAGATCACAAGTTACAAGGAAAAACGGACACGAGAAACAAAGCCGTACAAAGAACCGGGCCTTAATCATGAAATATTCAACAAATACCCTTGAAGATTTGAAGACAAACAAGATTTATCCTCAAAGAATGAAGAAATGACACTTAAAACCCTTGTATATTAATAATTACAAGTTTGGTCCCTTAAGTTTGTCAAAATTGCAAAAAGGTCCTTCAACTTTGAAGAAATGGCAAGATTAGTCCCTCAACAAATCAAAATTGCCAATAATGGTCCCTCATGAAGATTAAGAAGCATTGAAGACCTTTGAAGATCAATAAAGTCCAAGATCAGCCCTTGAAATATCTCAAAATGACAAAAACAATCCTTTGAAACCTTTTTCCAAAAGTTTGTGCCAAAAGTGTAAAGAGTGGAAACTTATTTACAAAGGAAAAACGGTTTTGTGGGCTAAAAGACTTTGTTTGCCAAAATTCCCAAAGAACAAGGACTGAATGTGTACACTTGAAACATTTAAACACCAACACGCGCCAAACAACCTTTTTTCCCCCAAAATTGGATCAAACAAAGTTACTGTTCATCTTTTCACCCCCAGAATTTACCTCACTTAAACATGGGTTAAAAATCAATTCCTTGTGCACACGTGTGATTCACACACGCAGGAACATATCCCACACACAAAACCCTCACCCCATTCACTGTGGACCCCACCCCCAATTCCCTTTCCACCAATCAGCATACACCTTGGTCCCCAAGCAAAGTGACGTGTCCACAATCAACAGCTAGGATCTTATGCTTCCTCCCAACGCAAAAATAAACGTTTGAGATCAAATATGACAGCTCAATTCTCAAAATCGTCTAGAAGACCTAGAGGGCATTTTGGAGATTTTCATAGATTAGGGTTTGTGTTTTAAGCATTCTAGATAGTTCATAGAGTAGTATAAAAGGAGGTCCAACCTGTGGAAACCCCTTTGTTCCAGTTTTTCTTCAAAAATTTTGTAATCCCTTTTAATTAAAATAAAAGTTTGGTGTTTGTTTTTAAGCAATATAATTCCTTTTTATGTTTATTTAAAGTTGGTATTTATTGTTGAAGAGAAACTGAGTTCCATTTTTAAGTTGGTGAAATAATTTTGTGTTTCAAAGTTATTTCAAAAGTTTTCTGAATTTGAGTTTCTTGGTAAGAATCTGTTTCAAGTTTAGTGATTAAGAGGTTTAAGTAATTAGTGATATAGTGTTTATAAAACGTATTAAGAAGGTTTGAAAAGTTTTTGGAAAAGTTTAAGAAAGAAAGAAAGGAAAACAGAATATATATCTTGTTGCTTGTGATTTTCTTGATTTGTCTTAAACAGGTGTTGACTGTTTTTGATCCAAGGATCTGCATACACCCGGGTGTATAAGGAGGTGGATTTACATCCACTAGAGCCTTGGATGTAAGGCTCTAAGGTAAATCCCTTTTCCTTTTGAAATTTTCAGAAAAAAGTAGTTTCATGTGATTTGTATGCTAAGGTGTTATTTGTTAGTAAAAGCTGTTGATTAGTGTTCATTTGTGTTATTATGCATATTAGATGCTAAGTGGATCAGTTTGAGTAGGTTTTAGAGTAATTTGATTTGATAAAAAGTGAAAAACAAGTTTTAAAGGACTGTTTGGATAAGTGTTTTAGCAGGGTCATAATCTTTGATTGTGCTTCTAAAAGGTGTTAACAAGGTTAAAAAAGGTTGAGTTAGGTTGCTTGATAGCATTAGATTAGATTGGAATAGTTTTGTAACAAGTTCAAGAGTTAAAAAGTGAAAATAGAATAGCAAAATCTGCATAAGTCACTTTCTGCTTATTTTTATGAGATTTTGGTGCTTGAATCTTGATTGCTTGTTAGTGTTAGGGTCACTTAGAAGTTGAGTTTGATTGTGCATCAGTTGGTGATTGTGTATGCCAAATTTGGGGATTTGAAGTTCATCTATGTGCATGTAATTTAGTTCTAAGTCCACAGACCTAGTCAAACTACATCAGCAACTTGAAAACGTTTTGGGTTCTTTGGTTTGTGAATTTGGTGTGCTAGGTGATTGCTTACTGCTTATCATTGACTCCTTGTGCTTCAAAGAGCACAAGGGTGCCCACCTGTCCAACAAACATCCACCAATCAAGCATAGCCAAGCTCCTCTTGGCTTAATTTCAGTTGTGAAGAAAAGCAAGAACACAAGTGTAAACCTGCTTGTGTTCAAGTTGAAACTGGGCACATTTTGTACTTAATCTGGGCTTAATCTTGATCAAAAAGGAAGTTGGATTGTGTTTCTAAGCTTGTTAGGGTGTCAGTTTGGATTGTAAAAAGTAAAAAATAAAAAAAAGAAAAAAAGAGCAAAAAGTCGCCCGCAACGGGCTCGAACCCTCGACCTGCAGCTCAGGAGTAAAGGGTGCTTACCGTTGATCTAGACGCTCTTTTACGTTATAGTTTGTTTTCAAACTCTATTTAACACCATTTTCCTTTCTAGCTTAATAAATAAAGCCGTAGCTTATTTCTTTCATTTTGGGCTTATTTAATAAGCACTTTTGGCTTGTTTCATTTTTCCTAAGTTAGAATTAGCATATAAGATTTTCCTAGCCTGTTTTCATATTTTTCCTTTTCTTTATTTATTTTTTATAATTTATTTATTAGCCGTATTTTGAAAAATCATTAAAAAATAGAAAAAAGAGTTTTAATTTTTAGGAAAAATAATTTTTAGCTTTTAGATTAATATTTTGAGGTTTACATCTAGTTTTGGTTTTATAAACTTTAATTTTTAATTTTATATTATTTTAAGGTTTTTTATAAAATTTAATAATTTTTATAAAATTATAAAAAAGGTTTTAGGAGCTTTAATTTACTTTTTTATCTTAGTTAGATTATTTTAAGATTTTAGAAATTTTTTAGAATTAATTTTATAAACTTTTTATTTTTTCTATTATTTTAATATTATTTTATTATTAAAATTAAAAAGTTTTATTTTTATTTCTTTTTCATTTTTCTTAGGTTCTTTATCATTAATTAGGACTCTTACCATTTTTTGAATAATTTTATAGCTTTTAGATTTATTTTTATAATTATTTTAAGTTTAATTAGTTTTTAATCATTTTAAATCATTTTTAGAGTTTTAAAAATAGTTTTAATAGCTTTTAATTTTTAGAAAATTACTTTTTAGTCTTCTAATAATATAAGTTAAGTAATCATTCAATAAAATCATATTTTAGACATTTGAATTAGTTATATTTAATTTTAGGGCTTTAATTAGCATTTAAAATTAAATATTTAATTAATAAAAGGTTTTAAAATATCTTTGTTGGATTTTTATCTTTATTTATATTATTTTAGACTACTTTTTAGCCTTTTTAATCTTTTATTTATTTTGTTTTTGTCTTTAGTATAATTTTTAATTTGGGTAGTTTTTCACGACTTTACGTTTACGTTTTCTACGTCGTAGTGTAATTGTAACATAACCGTCTTTTCATCCTTTCATCCCCATTCTTCTCAATATTAATCTCAAATAATTACAAGTTAGAACACACACATATACCTCCTTGGAAAACGAACTTTCTCTCTTTTTATTTGATTGGGTCATTAGTGTTGATTTTTCCTAAAATCATCACTCGATACTTACCGCTATTTTACGCTCTTTGTTTTCCTAAACAAGAGTTGTAATTTACTACAATCAGTTTTGTTTTATGATAGCATGCAGAAAAATAGCAAATTTGGAGCTTTGAGCTGGATTTATCTGTTGAAGTCCTGCAATTTTCTAATTAGCCCCAAGAAGTTCTCGTTTCCCTTTGCGTTTTTCCTATTTTTAGTTTTATCAGTTATCACCTCGAGGACGACGTTCACCTTAAGTGTGGAGGAGGAGACAAATAAGAAAAATAATAATAAATAAAAATTTCTCCACATAAAAATCTTTTTGAAAATAAAATAAAAATTGATATATTTTAAAATAAATAAAGTTTTAAGCAAAGAAAAAATCTCATTGATTGACACTATAACTAAGCACAAAAACCATCCACCAAATATGTGAGGAAACCTAGCCTCATATTTCTCTATTTTGTGTGAAAGCTGATAATCTAGTATGCTTCAGAATTTGTGCTTGATCATCATTTACTAAACTACAGTGAGGTAATTTATATATATTTTCGAGAAGAGACAAAACAAATCACCACTTTATCATTTTAGTTAAGCTACACTGTCTTGCTAAAATATGTTACACTCATACCTATGTGTTATTATCCTTATGTTGATGCCTATCCATTTGTCAAGTCGAAAAAAATATATATGATGTTCTCATAAATATATATATATATATATATATATATATATATATATATATATATATATATATATATATATATATATATATATATATATATATATATATATATATAGAGTTAGGTTAACGTGGTGTACCATTTTAAAATTGTTAAAATGAAAAGTATTATGAACCATTGGATTTAATTAGTTAGTATTAAATGCACCTAATAATAGATGAATTGTATTAATTTAACTAATATCTGGTCAAAGGACAATTAATAAATAAACCTATAATTAAATTTTATTTGACCACTACTATTTAATTATTTAAACAATATTTAATTTTCATTTAACCAAACTTTTAGATAATACCGGTTTTCTTGATACATCTTCATATTTATTCTTTTTTTATATATTTGCATTCTTTATATTAGGTAAACTTGATACATAACAAAGTTTGGATACATTATGTCTAAATGATATTTTTTACAAGTAAACAACTACATATTCAATATTTTACAAAATAATAAGATGATACATCAACAAGAAAATGGAGGTACATATCTATCAACTCATGTAAAAAATAGATACAATTCACGTCACATCTAAAATTACAAATATGATGGTACATATTTAACATTTAACTCGTACACGACCTAAACAAAAAACCGTCATGTATCAATTGATGTCTGTAACTATAACTTAATATAATATACACAAAATAACTTGTCTTGAATTGTATAAATTAATACGTGATACAACATAAGAAAAAAAACTAAAACTCCGAAATATTTACTAGTACATATTAGTAAAATATAGTTACTTTTGAAAAAAACATATTAGTGTTTTTTTTTCCAATTAATATACAATTAATAAGTGTAATAAATATGGTTAAATTTAATAAATGAAGCATTTTTTTTATAAATTTCATAACAAACATACAAATGCAATTAATTAAAAAATTTAATGTTCTTTTAATGATAATGATGCCATCTTAATTAAACTAGTAGATCTAAAGGTCCAAAATACTTTTTATTTTAACAATTATAAGATACTACACTACTTTAACTATATATATATATATATATATATATATATATATAGTGTAAGGTTATTTTCAGAACCAAATAAATGTACAGAACTGCGAGAACCACCTTTATACACTTAACAATGCATATGTATTTTCATTATTATGTTTAAATTAACATTTAATAATTGTTTTGTTGGTTATATATCCGAGTGAACGAAATGAATAGTGCACATGTGTTTTTATATTATGCAACGAAAAGATAGTTATTATACATGCAAAACAAATACATGTGCATGGTCTTCGGAAACATGATTCTAGTGACCTACGACAATGGAAATTCATGTATTTTTACCTAATGAACTAACCCGATGAATATACATGTGCATTTTAAGAGTAAAAAGGTGGTTCTCGCAGTTCTGTACATTTATTTGGTTCTGAAAATAACCTCACCCTATATATATATATGTATATATATATATATATATATATATATATATATATATATATATATATATATATGTATATATATATAAATTTGTGTTCAAGTGCGTTACACATTAAAATGCATCATAATAGGCACCAATGAGAATAGGACATGTGTCATTAACCACCAAATAAAAAGAAAAATTATATTTCAATTTATTATTGAATGAAAAGTCTATTTAGGTAATTTACAAATTTCTCAAACATGTTACAGTATCTCATTATACATGTACGAATTTGTAGCTCCCCATTATCTTGACTTACTCTCTCTCTCTCTCTCTCTCTCTCTCTCTCTCTCTCTCTCTCTCTCTCTCTCTCTCTCTCTCTCTCTCTCTCTCTCTCTCTCTCTCTCTCTCTCTCTCTCTTCTATCTCTCATATTTCAATATGGAAAACATGTGGTAATGGGTCCACAAGACATGAACTCTATCTCTTTACAAAACTCTAGTAGGTAAAGAGTGGGTTCTATTTTTCCGGCCACCATGTTCTGATGGTTTCATATGAATTTTAGTTCATGTAACCCATCCATCCGATCTGTATTTTCGTTTGTTTTACAACAATCGCCGGTGATTTTATCGAAGGTGATACTAGTCAAACTTTACATACCATTTTTCTCTCTCTCGTAAAAAGCAACCTGCACTTCTCTTCATTTTCTCCGTATATTCTTCTCTTATCCCAACATTTAAAAAGACCGATCTGGGTAGTGTCCTTGTCGATGATTTTTCAAAATGACACACCCATGCTTCAGTCGTCATTCAACAATATAAAAATTGAATACGCTATGATTTCATCATGTTTAATGTCTCACGGTGATACATAATAATTCAATTCGTGTTTCGGGTTGTTTGTAACTCCTACCATACCTTCTTCTATCTACAATCAATTTAATTGAGACATATCTTTTAGTTCCGCGATTTTCGTTTGGTTTATGATGGGATAAATCAGTTTAAGAGAAAACGACTTTTACAAGCGTCCCTTGACACTATTGGTCAGTTAAGGGGTTCAATTGCAAGACTTTCAGATCTGGGTGTAGGTGATGCGTGTTATGTGAAGGTGATATGTCATATGTTGTATTTAAACACCGACAAAGCTTCGAGATACACATAGTTTTAAGTTTAGGTTTTGGCTATTTTTTCTGCAACTTTTCGTCGGGTTAGTCAAGTTTAATGATTTTGTGATCACATATAAGTGCTACAAACATGTATTTGGGTCTCGTTTTGCAGCTTTGAATGTGGACCTTTTTTTGTGTGTTTTTTAATACACAGAGGTTAATAAAACAACTTTGTTTTTTGTTTTACAGTGTTTGCTTTTTTGTTTATTTACTTTAAGGAAGAAATGAATCTATGTTAGTATTTTCAAGTGACACAATTGTGATGGCTTGTATCAAGTTAAACAGCGAGTTTTAAAGTTCTGGGTCAATCGTCAATATAAAAAAGGCACGTTATAATATTTAAAGCTACACAAAGTCTCACAAATGAGATAGATATGTATATCAATTTTTTTTGGTTTTTCAAAGAAATATTGATTAATTGATACATTAGTTTAATTAAAAAAATGATGTAAAGTATAATAAAGGTTGCATGTTATATTTAAAAAATATTGCATGGTACATGTAAGTTTTTTTTGCACGTTACTTTTTTTAACACAAATTTTTTATGGATTATATTTCATGAAATATTTTACGTGGCACATTTAGTGTCAACGTGCATTTTGAGTGCGAAAGCTATGATTAATGTTTAAAATTGAAGTGCAATGTATCACGTTTTTTTAGCAAGTGCAATGTATCAGTTGGTTATGCAATTTTAATAATGAGTCAAAGTGTAGTCAATATGAAAGCATTATACATGTATAATCAATAAGTGAACAGTAGTTGTGATTATTATAGAAGAAGCCAAAAGCATCACCAATAAAATAAATGTGTATCGGATTTTTTAATCAAGTAAAAAAAATATAACTAAGATTGTGTAACCATCAAATAAAAACATACCAAATAAAAATGTACCAATTAACAAGAATGTTAATAAATAAACTCTCATCTAGAATACATGGTTGTAGGGTTTGACGATACAAATGAAAAATATAGTAGTAAATATTGTAATAAAAAAATTGTGTACCTGTATACTTTAAAGAAAAAAGTTTAATTATGTAACCGGTTGTATTAACTCACGTTTAATGGCTATATAAAACTGATTCATAATGCCCCTTTTTTCCTATATAATTAAACTTATGCCATTTTCTTACTTAAATCTTATTTTGATACATCTATCTTCATCCAACGGTCTAAAAGTGTGTCTACCGTAACCTATTTTAAGGGTGTATACCATGTTAACGCTCCCCTATATATATATATATATATATATATATATATATATATATATATATATATATATATATATATATATATATATATATATATATATATATATATATATATATATATATATATATATATATATATATATCTTTACATTATATATAAGAGGAGAGATATGCCACGTCATCAATCAGGCTCCTAATCCACGTCAGCACTACAATAAATTTCGTAATTTTAAAAAAGCTGTCAATTCCAAGATTCGAACTCGGGTATGCGAGACCACGCACATTTGCCTCAACCATTGGAACAGACAACTAATTCTAATATTTATATGCAAAACCATCTTTATAAACGCACGAAACAATGAAAAACCTACTATTAAAACCCTGATAACATTCAGAAAAAGAAAACATGTATCTTCAAAAACCCAGATGCATGTCGTTCATGTATCTTCAAGAACCCTAATATTGGCCGGTAGGTAAAGCTCTTTTTTTACCTTGAATTCATGATTTTTTGTTGATCTTATATTGTTATTTAATCATTCTACCAATCGATCGATACCCTAAAAAATTAATCGCAGCCTAGAAAAACCCCACATAAAACTTTAAGTGGGCCCCCTAGAAATCGATATCAGATTATCCGTATATAATGTATTTAATTGAGAAATTGTATGAACTTCGGAACTCTTTGATACAGGTTTGTATCACATGTTATGAATGATTATGAGATGTACCTCTATTTATAAAGAGTAGGTTTATGTTTATGTGTTGTTTTTGTATATAATGTATGCAGGTTAGGGGAAGGGTAAGCGCAAATCCTTTATGTGGTTTTTGTCTGGTGCTTGGAGGAATGAGCCGAATCCGAATATATTCAAGGTAAAAATTATTCTCCGTATATATTCATTCTAGAATCCAGTGACATGATACTCGTCAATCTAGATAACGCAAAAGAGGAACTAATAGACGACCATTCTATTACCATTTGAAGAGATCAATGGTGCGTGTTATTTTCACAAATGTTTCATCTATTCTATACCATGGCCATAATACTTAAAACATTAATGTAAAGATTTTGCTAGGTTGGAAAAATTCGTTTCTCGGTATCTTCTCGAATTGATTTCCGATTCAATGTGCGACTCAGTTGTTCTTGGTAGAAAAGAAATAGAATGGTTGTCGTTGTCTACACTAATTAAAAACAAGGACTTGAAACAAATAAAAATAAAGTAAAGGCGATTTAAAGAAATACTGAAAGATAAAAACTTGATGGGAAATTAATGATGAGAAATTAAAAACGTGACGAGAAATAAAAAGGTAAACTTAAAAGTAAATAAAGTAAACTAAAATTAAATGCAAGTAAATTAAAAGTGCGATTAAGTAAAAAGGCGGGAAGAATAAAGCTCAAAACTTGAAAACATGAATTTAAAAATAAACTAACTGAAATTATAAAAACTAAGAAAAAGTGTTCATTCGGAATAAATCCGTTCATCCGGAATATTTCTATTCATTCGGAATAAACCCTTTATCCGGGATAAACCCTTCATCTGGAATATTCATTCGGAATGTAGGCTTCATCCGGAATAAGTGTTGATTCAGAACAAATAGCTTCATCCGGAATATTTAGTTCATTCGGAACAAACATTGATTCGAAATAAAAACACTGATTCGGAATATTAACTAGAGGCTTGATTCGGAATGAAAGTTAAAATAGCTTCATTCGGAACTTTGATGATTCATCCGGAATGTTTCCTTCATCCGGAATATTGATTATTCCGGATGAATAGATTGATCCAGAACATTTTAGCTTCACTCGGAATAAAAACAAGAAAGGCTTCATTCAGAACATTTAAAGAAAGGCTTCATTCGGAATGTTCTAAACTTAAAAGCTTCATTCGGAACAAAATGCTGATCCGGAACATTTTATAACAAATCCTTCATTCAGAACTTTTAACTTGATTTGGAATAATCTGGGAAACAGTAAGCAAGAACGAAGAACAGGGAAAGAACATGAAGGCACGAATTTAAACAAATCTAACCAAAATCAACATAAAGATTAAACCAAATTAACCAATAATGATCAACTAACAATAATCAATCAAAACAAATCAACAAGAATAACAATCATAACCAAAACAATCAAAACCCACTTGATTGAAAACCATAAAAATAAAAGAACATAAGATTAAGATTAAGAAAGGAAGATGAGAGATTAACAATGAAAGTAAAGATTAACAACAATTAAAAGTGAACTTACTTGAATTTAAAGGAATTTAAAGGTGCATGACAATTAAGGAAAATGACATGAAATTAAGAAGCAATTAATTAAAATGGTGGAAGAAATGGGTTGTCAATCCACCCAACAACAACAAATGAAAGGGAATGAAACTATTTATAGTGGATTAGGGAGGTGCTTAGTGGAATCTTCCTCCCTCTTTCTTCTTTCTCTAATTGCATCATTAAGTCCTTAATCTTCTTAATCTTTTGACTTTAATGACTTTGTCTCGGGATTTCTTCTAACTCGTCTTGTAATTCCTCAATAAATTAGACTTGAGTTCTTCGGCTTTTAGTAAACTTCCGTCTTTTGACTTTTTCTTCGATAAATCTTCAGAATTGGTCTTGGACTTCCGTTCTTTTTGCACTCTTGATTTCTTGACTTCATCTTTCGTCTTTTTCTTTGATAGAAGCCCGTGAATGCCCGTGTTTTCTCCACTTTTCACCTTTTCGTCCTAAATCACAACAAAAACACAAACCACGCATAATTCCGACATAAATGACATAAAATACACGTTTTGGCTCGATTATTATTGTAATTAAGTGGTAAAAAGGATGGGTGTTTACACACCTATCAAATCTCCTACACTTGACCATTGCAATGTCCTCATGCAATGCATTACTTACAAAGCACGTTTACATTTTTCATCATAATTAATCCACGTTGGACTTTATTAAAGAGATAGAAAATGATAAACATTTAAAGTAAGAAAGAAATAAAAAACATACCTTAGGGTTTTAAAAATGTCATGAATGATCATCATCCTCAAGTTTTCACTTTCTCCAAACCAAGCTTAAAAATGAGATCATTGTTATTATAAGTTAGCAAACTAACACGAACTCTTGTGGGCCAATTATTCACTTAGACTCCCTTATTCCTAGGTGTATCTCTTATATTTTATTTTTGTCTTAGAATGATCACGAGGATGCATTGTTGGCTTATTTCGATAGTTTATTAGGCTGAAAATAAAGTGGGACGATTTAATCAATAGTTAGCTAAAGGACAAAATCTTTTAAAACTGCTTCTCGGGACCTCATAAAGTTCATATCTTGGCATAACTCGCTTCGCGATTTGAGACCTTTCTCGGACCGATATTTGGCAGCGAATTCATACTTCAAATCTTGAGAGACGTTCATGAAATAATGGCCTTCTCTTCATAATAGGAATTTCTTCACTTGTAGTTTAGAGAGATTCTTCATAAATGGACCACGACTTCTTCATTTTTCTCCAATCTTTATTTTGGACTTTGATATACAACGATCCGCCTCCTTTTTGGACTTGGATTTATTTATCCTCATACCTTGTTAGGGCCTTTTTGGATAGACTTCTTCATGATCTTTTGGGGAGTATTTGCTTTTCGTCGTGTGTCTCAATCCTTCATATTGATTTTTGATAAATGATTCTTCACATCACTAGGGATCTTTAGCAACAAAATGTAGTCCTCATGCCTTGTTAGGACCTTTTTGGACTCGCCAATCTTCGCATCCCGCTTCAATAAGTTATGCATGGGCTATGAACTCTAATCCATACCGAGCAACTTTTAAACGATCTTGGGCTAGAAGCTAAGTAACTTTTCAAATCGTACAACCTTATTTATTGCAGATAAATTTATTAGTAGGCGATGGGAGAATAGGCTTATAATTAACTCACATAAATTCACGAAATAATACCAAACTTATAATTGACTCTATCATCTCTCGTTCTCCACAGTTTAAAATCTCAAGGAATGAGACTCGTGGATGCTTAGCCTATTAAATCAAAGTTTTGGGTTTTCGAGTCATCTATAGGATCTTGCAAACTCTTAGACTTTTTCAAGTTTTAGAAATCGCGTTTTAAAGTTCCCTTAATTAACGACTCTCTAGGATCAATTATAGGAACTTGCAAAAAAGTTCTTGTTCTTAACCCGTGAGAGTTAAGACTTTCGCGTTTTATAGCTCCCTATATAAAAGCCTAGCAAAACTTGACTTAAACACGTTAAGGATACTAGCTAGAGTTAACTTAGATAAGTAAACTCGGGTTGAGTCAAAAGATTCACAACGTTTGAAAATTAAAACCACTTTATTAAAAATTTATTCTAGCAAAGAAAGAAAATAACTATACAAAGATAAAAACAACTATGCAACTAGGCCAAAATAGATTAAAATTTTTGAAAAATGTCGAAAAATTGATTTTTCGGTTAAAATGAGGACAAATACAAGGATAAGGCCACTTAACTTCGATAGAAGTCCCCTCTACACTTGAGATAAACATTGTCCTCAATGTTTAAGCATGTGGGAGTAAACTCCCCTACACTTAGGACATTGTGCATGTTGTTTAAATCTCGCTAATGAAGAGACAACTAAAGAGATTCATATTTGAATATTATAAAATATAAAATAGTGAATCGAAAAGTGTTTAGGATAGAACCGGGAAGACGGAATCACGGAATCACGGTCGTCAAAAGTCATCAAGAGTGTGTCTTTGAAGCTCTAATCCCTGCACATGATAAGAAAGAAAGCAAGAAACACCAACGGGGCTCCCCCTACACTTATGCTGAAACCAGAGAAAGATAGATAGATAAATGGGTTGCCTCCCAAAAAGTGCTTGTTTATATTAACCGAGTCACGAGCCTGACTCGTCCCCGAATTAAATGGTCCATGGGGAAGCCTCGAATGTAATACCGGGATCAAAGACCTTGTCCTCGTTCCCGGAGGACATCAACAAAGGAGAGGCGGGGGATAAGTCTTGAATAGGAGAAAAGTCCTTTCAACATACGAAAAGTATGTGAAATCAAGATCCACGGGAGGTGGGGTGGGTAAAGTAAGCACATTGTCATCCCCCAAAGACAATGGATGCGGAGCACGCGGCAAAGCCGTAATGTTATCAATGATAGCATAATCAATGTCACCTCCCGGGTCAAAGCACTCATCCTCCGTAATAGTGGCTAAAGGGGAGGATGAAAGGTGCTCGGGAGGGGGACTTGGGACAATACCTTCCTGCAGCAAATTATCAGAAATAATATCCCCATCCGTGTCATCATCATCAATACCTGGAGGGATGGAGTGAATATCGATTTCTTCCAGCAATGGGTCATTATCTTCAACGGGATGAATAGATGGAGGTAAAGACTCGAAAACAGGAGGAGAAGTCAACTCTTCGATTTGAGCAATAAGGAGGTGCACTTTCTGTAATCTATCGCGAAGAAGCACGTCTTCCACCTCATCTTCAAGAGCAAGTTCATCGGTGAACTTCTCGTAAGCCGGAGAGAATAAATCGTCATCGCCCGCATCTCCCGGTGGAGATTGAGAAATTTCAAAAGTGAAATTCTCATAGCGTGGAGAAAAATCGTCATTAGTAGGATCGACCTCTTCCGTAAGAGCAACGTCGTCCTTGGACTCATAACAGTCGGGATGTCACAAACCTCATCATCCAATAATTTGTCGAGACCAACATCACTAAGCTCATTCAACGAATCTAGATCCTTAGACGCAGTAGGAACATCGAGAGTAGGAGCAGCAACTTCATAAGATTGGTTGAAAGTGTAGACATCATCGTCGTTGTCATCATCATAATAGATGGGACGAGTCCAGTTAGGAGTGATGTAGTCGGCTAACTCTTCCTTGATAACCTCCACATCTTTAAGAAGCTCATGAAGCAACTTTTGTTGTTCATCGCCTTGAGTATGTTCAATTGAACCTATTCTATCCCACACTGTCATTAAACATTGTGGTGTAGAAAAGAAGGGAAAACGACTAAATTGGCTCAAAAAGGTGTCGGTGGTTTTCAAGATTTCTTCACTATTAAGCAAAGGTCGCTTTTCCTGATGCAAGTCAGCTCGGAGTTGAGCTATACTTTCTAGAACATGGTTCAAAGAAGTGAGTTGTTGGTCAAGACTAATTTGCTGAGAGGATTGATGATTGAAGGTGTGATGTGGGGGCTCACAGTTATGAAAACCAGAATTATAGCACGGATGTGGCTCAAAGTAAGTAATCGGTTGAGAAGAATTAGAACACGGATTTGGTTCATAATAATCCATCGGTGAAGAAAAATGAGGACACGGATTTGGTTCATAATAATTCATTGGCTGACAATAAGAAGTATCGTGAGGGCCCCCACAATTTTGGCAACAAGGGTATGGAGAAAAATCCGGTGCTTCTTGTAGATAGCTATTATCATTGTTATATTTGTAACCCAGTTCTTGCTCGTGATCATACGGGTATCGAACCGGGCACGAAACATGCCAATGAGAATCGCTTCCACAATAGATGCACGGGGGAACAGGAGGTGGATTAAAAAAGGATGAATTAGTCGAGTTGCACAAGGGACAAAATCCGAATTGTATGTTGTCGATATCGTTTCCGCACCGCTCACATGTACACCATTGACATGAGTCGTTCCCGTATAATCTTCTTCCACACCCGACGCAATGGACATAAGAATCCATAAAGAAAAATAGATAAGCAAGAAGAATATTTTTGTTGCAAAACTTTGAAAAAGAAATGCTTTTTATGATTTTTTTCAATTGTTTTTGGGATTTTTGAAAATTTTTGACACGAAAAATAACATTCACGAGTGAACGGATCCCAAAAGCCAACGCGTCTCTCACAAAAAAACCGTTAATCTTCATGAAAAGAGCCGGCAGCGGCGCCATTTTAATGTAAAGATTTTGCTAGGTTGGAAAAATTCGTTTCTCGGTATCTTCTCGAATTGATTTCCGGTTCAATGTGCGACTCAGTTGTTCTTGGTAGAAAAGAAATAGAATGGTTGTCGTTGTCTACACTAATTAAAAATAAAGACTTGAAACAAATAAAAATAAAGTAAAGGCGATAAAAAGAAATACTGAAAGATAAAATCTTGATGGGAAATTAATGACGAGAAATTAAAAACGTGACGAGAAATAAAAAGGTAAACTTAAAAGTAAATAAAGTAAACTAAAATTAAATGCAAGTAAATTAAAAGTGCGATTAAGTAAAAAGGCGGGAAGAATAAAGCTCAAAACTTGAAAACATGAATTTAAAAATAAACTAAAGCTGAAATTATAAAAACTAAGAAAAAGTGTTCATTCGGAATAAATCCGTTCATCCGGAATATTTATGTTCATTCGGAATAAACCCTTTATCCGGAATAAACCCTTCATCCAGAATATTCATTCGGAATGTAGGCTTCATCCGGAATAAGCGTTGATTCGGAACAAATAGCTTCAGCCGGAATATTTAGTTCATTCGGAACAAACATTGATTCGAAATAAAAACACTGATTCGGAATATTAACTAGAGGCTTTATTCGGAATAAAAGTTAAAATAGCTTCATTCGGAACTTTGATGATTCATCCGGAATATTGATTATTCCGGATGAACAGATTGATCCGGAACATTTTAGCTTCATTCGGAACATTTAAAGAAAGGCTTCATTCGGAATGTTCTAAACGTAAAAGCTTCATTCGGAACAAAATGCTGATCCGGAACATTTTATAACAAATCCTTCATTCAGAACTTTTAACTTGATTCGGAATAATCTGGGAAACAGTAAGCAAGAACGAAGAACAGGGAAAGAACATGAAGGCACGAATTTAAACAAATCTAACCAAAATCAACATAAAGATTAAACCAAATTAACCAATAATGACCAACTAACAATAATCAGTCAAAACAAATCAACAAGACTAACAATCATAACCAAAACAATCAAAACCCACTTGATTGAAAATCATAAAAATAAAAGAACATAAACATTAAGATTAAGATTAAGAAAGGAAGATGAGAGATTAACAATGAAAGTAAAGATTAACAACAATTAAAAGTGAACTTACTTGAATTTAAAGGAATTTAAAGGTGCATGACAATTAAGGAAAATGACATGAAATTAAGAAGCAATTAATTAAAATGGTGGAAGAAATGGGTTATCAATCCACCCAACAACAACAAATGAAATGGAATGAAACTATTTATAGTGGATTAGGGAGGTGCTTAGTGGAAGCTTCCTCCATCTTTCTTCTTTCTCTAATTGCATCATTAAGTCCTTAATCTTCTTAATCTTTTGACTTTAATGACTTTGTCTCGGGATTTCTTCAAACTCGTCTTGTAATTCCTCAATAAATTAGACTTGAGTTCTTCGGCTTTTAGTAAACTTCCGTCTTTTGACGTTTTCTTCGATAAATCTTCACAATTGGTCTTGGACTTCCGTTCTTTTTGCACTCTTGATTTCTTGACTTCATCTTTCGTCTTTTTCTTCGATAAAAGCCCGTAAATGCCCGTGTTTTCTCCACTTTTCACCTTTTCGTCCTAAATGACAACAAAAACACAAACCACACATAATTCCGACATAAATGACATAAAATACACGTTTTGGCTCGATTATTATTGTAATTAAGTGGTAAAAAGGATGGGTGTTTACACACCTATCAAACAACTCACCCCGAAGAAAAACCCTAGGTAGAAGATCGAAAATCAAATCCATAACAATAAAATCAAAGATTGATCAGGTATACTCTCAATTCAAACCAAGAATTTATTATTTGAGTCAATTTGTGAAAAAGTAGCTGGAATAAGATAGTTGATCCATTAATTTTAGCAAGTTTAATGTAAAAAATTAACGATGATGACAATTTTTGCAATTGTGTTTCTTAGGAGCGATGTTTTGCGACACCCGTATCTTGGTAGTAACCTAGATTTATTCATTCCATAATCTTCTTATACATGTATGCTTCCCGGTTTATTGAAGGAACATGGTCTAATGTCGGTTGATGGTAACCAACCATTGCAGGAAAAAAAGGCAGCAATTAATAGAGTCGATCACTTTTGCCGATCACTTTTGCTATAAGTCTGACTGTAAGGAGAGTTAATGGAGAACCCACGACCACCTTTTCCTTATAGAGGTACGTACGTATATATACAAATGCGTAACAATACTCAACTGGCGGTGACTCCAAGAACAATATCACTACTTCTATTCCCTCTAGCTCCTAACAATATATAATGATGTTTAACAGATTGACGTTCAAGCGTTGAGATTTTAATCAAATAAGTGGATGTCAACTGGCCTGATGTTGTTTGATGGTAGCCAGCCGTTGCAGGAAAAAGACAGCAAATAATAGAGTCGATCACTTTTGCTATAAATTTGACTGTAGAGAAAGTTATTGGAGAAACCACAACCACCTTCTCCTTCTAGAGGTACGTACGTATATATACAAATGCATGTCTGTTATTTAGATTATAATTTTTAAATTTTTTACTCAATATCATATAAAATGGTTCTTACTAATGATACCTTAACTTTTTCTTAATTCATTCTTGGAACATTGTTTTCTGATCTATCTTTTCATATGAAGAATTTTCAAGAGATTGGCAGCAATTCGGAACTAATGATACACTTTCATGTGCCGATGAAGATAAAAGTTACCGTATATTGTTTTCCAGCAGCATGGTCAAAGCAAGTTCTGCCCATAGAATATTGTCTGGGTCGACCATAACTATTCGTCAATAAACACCGGGTGAGTAGAATATGTTGTTGTCATATTCTAGAAGCTTTAATAATTGGTAGTTTTTCGGTAATTTAGTAATTAAAAACGATGAATTTAAGTGATCATTACCCGAGTGTCCTGTTATTACTGATGCCGAAGAAGAGTATAACAATTCTACTACGTTAACACGAAGCTTTGTTGAATATATGTTATTCTTATCTCGCTATCATCTCTTGGTGCTGCCATCGAGACCTCTTGAGGCTACTGTATTTATTTTTGGTGTCGTTATGTCTTGCATATAATGCTATCTTTCACGTGTGTTAAAACATAATACATAATTGCTTATATAAATGTCTGATATTTTCCATATATATTGCTTATGCAGAATCTTTTATTAGCTAAATGATTAATTATTATTGAAATATCCTATCACATCTATGAAATTTGAGATAGCTTACTAATAACCAATATCCGCGTTACAAAAACAGATGTAAATTTGTGTTGGCACAACTTGAAGTAATTCTTTGTACGTGTGACCATGTTCCTGAAATATTAAACGGACACAAAAAATGCTAGTTCGTAAAAACTGTCAGAGAATATGAATGAGCAAAAAAACTAATAGATTACACTTTACCTTTCAAGGTTGTCGTGTTGATCCCAAACTTAGATCGATTTATCTTGTGTAAACGAGATTAGATCAAGTTATACACGTAGAGAAACTTTGTTGTATATAAAACAATTCAAGTATTATGCGGAATTAATACTTAAACAAGAACACACAAACAGTTGTAAAACAAACTTTCATTTGATTGATTGAATCGAACTTGCTTACAATGAAAGTGTTAAACGTATGAAAAACTTATATGAAACATAACCTAAAGGTCTTCTTTTATAGACATAAGAAGCCTTGTACAAGAGTCTACGTATCAGCTATTCTAGGTAAAGATATGTATAGAAAATACATTGTTGATCCTATCTTTACTAGAAACAAACTATAAACATAATACGCGTAGACCATATCTTTCTATCAGTGCTTGTCTTCAACCTATCAACGCTTGACTTCTTCCTGTCAACGCTTGATCTGTCAACGTTTGTTTTCTTCTTATCAACGCTTGTTTTCTTCTTGTCAGCGTTCAAGTGTACTGGCTACATTTTATTCCCAACAATCCTCCCCTAAACTTGATATCTACTCTAGTAATCAAGTTTCTGAATAAAAATTAAGAACTAGGAGGAATCTTACAAATCTTATCATATTGGTAATAAACATTTCTAATCAAATCTTTGGCCACATCACTTGAATAGTCAATCTCCAGCTGTGTTGTCTTCATCTTGTCCAAAACTTCTTCGGACATGGGATACTCAGCATCTACAAGAAGATACTCAGCAAACTTTGTAGAGCTCAAATAATACACACCAGCAGCTGAATACAAACGCCATTGAAGACCACTGATATCATCCTCAAGATCCTTCCAAACAGGATCTTCTTCTTCTGGTGCACACATTCTCTTGAATGTTGACTAAACTTTTATTCCATTGACTGAAGTAGGTGCTTCATGTTGATCCCAAACTTAGACCGATTTAGCTTGTGTAAACGAGATTAGATCAAGTTATACACGTAGTGAAACTTTGTTGTGTATAAAACAATTCAAGTATTATGCGGAATTAATACTTAAACAAGAACACACAAACAGTGTTAAAACAAACTTTCACTTGATTGATAATAACGAACTTGCTTATAATGAAAGTGTTTAACGTATGAAAACTTATATGAAACATAACCTAAAGGTCTTCTTTTATAGACATAAGAAGCCTTGTACAAGAGTCTACGTATCAGCTATTCTAGGTAAAGATAATTATAGAAAATACAATGTTGATCCTATCTTTACTAGAAACAAACTAGAAACAAAATACGCGTAGACCATATCTTTCGATCAGTGCTTGTCTTCAACCTATCAACGCTTAACTTCTTCCTGTCAACGCTTGATCTGTCAGCGCTTGTTCTCTTCTTATCAACGCTTTTTTTCTTCTTGTCAGCGTTCAAGTGGACTGGCTACATTTTATTCCCAACAATCCTCCCCTAAACTTGATATCTACTCTAGTAATCAAGTTTTTGAATAAAAATTAAGAACTAGGAGGAATCTTACAAATCTTATCATATTGGTAATAAACATGCCTAATCAAATCTTTGGCCACGTCACTTGAATAGTCAATCTCCAACTGTGTTGTCTTCATCTTGTCCAAAACTTCTTTGGACATGGGATACTGAGCATCTACAAGTAGATACTCAGCAAACTTTGTAGAGCTCAAGTAATACACACCAGCAGCTGAATACAAACACCATTGAAGACCACTGATATCATCCTCAAGATCCTTCCAAACAGGATCTTCTTCTTCTGGTACACACATTCTCTTGAATGTTGACCAAAGTTTTATTCCATTGACTGAAGTAGGTGCTTCAGTCTCATACTTGGCCATCAACAACCACCAAAGGTCTGCCAAGTCTTCTCTATCCATACTTGCAAAGAGAGACATAAGAGAAGTAAATGTGTGTACCACTTTCCCATATCTTCCAATCTTCCAAAATCCACTTGCATCTTCTTCATAGCTAATGATAGGGTTTCTGGCATCAAGAGGTAACACTTGTACCATATCTGAAGCTTCCATGGGTGAGAGCTTAATGCTTCTTCTAAGAACAACTTCACTGGGAACCACTTTATTTAGATCTTTAGGAAAATAAAGTGGAACTCCCTTCATCAAAGGCCTTGGAACAATCATTGCCTTCTGAATCTCCATCTCTTCTGCAAGTTCTTCTTTCCTTTCATTTGAAAGAAGTCTTAGAGTGTTCATTTCCTGCACTTTTGCCCAAATGGGATAAGCCTTGTACTCCAATTCTTGGAAAGATAATCCTTGCAGTTTCTTGAAGGCCCATCCAGTTTCATGACATCTGAGTAACATGTAATAAAGCTCTCTTCTATCCCTCTTCAGCAGTGAGAAAACATTGCGTAAAACCCGCATGCTTTTACCATGAATAGTGCCCTTAAGATCGTACGTCCTAGATTAAAACTTACCTCATTTAGTATTGATCACATTCATGTGCTAATAATCAAGCAAGTGCATACGTGTATGACATGACAAGTATCGATTACGTACGAACTCATGATAAACAGTTAATAAATATATCACGTGAACATAATTAAATCATGATCACCATTTAAAATACAAATTAGAATACTTACGTAAATACATATAATATAATTACGAGCGTTAAGATTACGGTAACTACATGATAAAATAAACAGAAACGCTTCAGACACGAACACGTTTAACCACGAATGAACACGAAACATCGGGACACGAGAAAGGTACGGGTACCCCATGTGGGGCCCCCATACCCACGGCACAACCACAAGAAATGGGCTAAGCCCATGGACTTTTACAAGTAAAGGGGTGTTATGTAACTTTTTCATTTCATTTCACTTTTTCAAGAAAATAAACAAAAAACCCTAAAAAGAGTTTTCTCCTCCTCCTTTTCTCCTCTTTGTGCCGCCACCTTCACATCACCATAGGAGGGTGATAGTTGATTTTGATCTCAAAAACTATTGTTATAATCAGTGTTTGTTCATCCTTTTTCCAAGCTACATAGTGGTATACCTTTCTAACCATTCTTTTTAATTCTTTTTAATTCTTTTTAATTCTTTTAATCTTTGATTATTTTCATGAACATGTTATTATTTCTTTATTAAAACATGGTAATTAATCATTGATCTAACATGTTTTGGTATTAATTAAAATCAAAGAATGATTTAAAAGGGGTGTTTGTTTTTGGCCGCCTAGCAAACAAACCCGAGGGGGGTTTGGTTTGCTTATTGCCGCCACCACCAAGACCATTTTAGGTCTTGGTTGGATCATGTGGGACCCACGGCAGCAAGGAGGCACACGTGCCCCGAGTTTGGCTCGGGGTACGGTGTCGAATTCATGCCCGATTCATGGTTCGTTGGTTAAATCATGATCTATGCTACATGTTAATTTTTATGAATTATGAACTTAGGATATAATTAATTAATAACATGAAATATTAATTAAATCATGACTTAGGTTATTTTAATTATTAGTTTAACATGACATTAACTTAACCTAAGTATTTTATGTTATAAGTTATAATTAATTAATTATTTAAAACATGCCTATAATTAATTAATTTAGACATGACTTAGGTTATGTTATTAATACATAATAATACACATTTTAACCTAAGTATTTTATTCCATTTTAATTAATACATGTTATACCTTAATTAAAATGCTTAACCTATAGTTTAATTAAAATACATGAAATAATAATTAAACTATACACTATATCATATGACGTAAGAAACAAGCTTATAAACACTTAGACTTATATGTTAGCTTATGTAACCAGCTTAATTCTAAATATGGAAACTTCTATTTATAGAAACTTAATTAAATAAGGTAACTAATCTATTAATGGAAACCTTCTATATATGGAAATCTATCTATTTCAGGCAGCTAATCTAATCATGGAAACCTTCTATATATGGAAACTTATTTAATTAAGGCAGCTGGTCTATTTTTGGAAACTTTCTATTTTTAGAAACTAATCTATTTTAAGCAGTAAATTCTATTTTTGTAAACTTTCTATTTTTGGAAACTTTCTATTTTTGGAAACTTTCTATTTTTGGAAACTTTCTATTTTTGGTAACTTTCTATTTTTGGAAACTTTCTATTTTTGGAAACTTTCTATTTTTGGAAACTTTCTATTTTTGGAAACCTGCTATTTTTGGAAAGTTACTTATTATTACACAGTAAGTATAATAATACATGAAATACCAGTAATACTTAATCAGATTAATCAGAATACTAGATAAACACAGTTTAAGGCTTTAAACAGTGAACCATGACCTAAAACATACCAAATCAGCTAAAATGAGACACAAAACCCAGTACGTAATCAGTGAATCGATACTTATACACGTGTGTATTCATGTAGCGTTAGTGATCCAGAAGTAGGAGTCTTTCTTCCGTTCATTCACTGGACTTGAGGTACGGATTCCCGTCCTTTCAGTATGGACATTCTTTCCTTATTAGGATTTCCCCGTATGCAGCCAACTGTTTTCCCCAGTGTTTGTTTTATTGTTTTGAACTGCTTATGTTTAATTAGCATAATCTATAGCCATATACAAGCATGACCAGTTTCACCTAGTTATGGAGGTACCATAACCATAGCATTGGAGGCACCGATGTTATGACTTCCCCACGGCGGAGTGATTGCTCGTGGCGTCCCTTTTCAGTTTTGGCCATATTATTATATCAGGTGGGGCGTATGGGTGCATCCTAGTTACATGTTTTATTCAGTTTATCATGGTGAATGTGGTGTGTGCCTTGCACCCTTCACAAGGAGCTGATCCCTCCTACCCAAACCAGTATATTGATTAGAGGCATCCCCTCTAATCAGCATGATGAGGTCACCCCTCCAAGTATTCATGCACGTGACCTTTTCATGACCTATATGGGCTATGGTATATATATATGTTAAAACAGTTTTCACAAGATGAACATAAGGCTTTTCAAACTATAAAACCAGTTTTCTTGATACTTAACCAAGCTTACTCAGTACTTAGTCTTCCGCTGTTATATGTTACATGCTTATCCTATTTCATGCTTTATTGTACATCCGTGCACTGAGCGTCTTGCTCAGCCGTTTTCCTTTCATGTTCCCAAAACGGCAGGTACTCAGGGACGCTCGTAGATCTCAAACGTAGGTGCATATGGACTGGAAGCTTTACTGTCTTTCTTTACTTTATGCATTTCCTTTACTTTAATACAGTTGCTATGGACATTGTTTCGTCCTTTCCTTTTACAGTATTTATGTTTGTGTGTGATGAGCTTTACTTTGGGGTACCGATGTTTGATTCTGGTATTTCCCTTTTATGGTTGAATAATGCTTAGACATTTATCCTTGTATGCTTTGATGACACGCCATGATTATGCGTAATATTCCATTTCCAAAATGGGGTGTTACAATTATGGTATCAGAGCCCAAGGTTTCGACCTGTAGGCTCTCAAATATGACCTGTGATTAGTGGGTAGTCACTACGGTCTTCCTAGAACTGACAGTTGTTTTCATGCATTCATCATTTTTAAGCATACATATACATGTCATTGTTACAGGGTTTTTGACTAAGTAATGGTTGGTACAGGACTGGCCCTATTTAGTCGCATGTGTTTTATCGAAACTTTTAGATTTGGGACCGACCCATAGGCGTCCCCTCGATATGTCTTTTATTCTGAGTGAACTGACCGGAGGCGTTCACTCTCGAGCATCAAAAGTTTTCATAAAACTGCATCATGCATTCATACAAAGATTTTTCTTGCATAAAATTTTTCTCATGAAATTTTTGGTATAATTTTTTTTTTTATATTTTATGTTGGAACTGTCGGTCATATGTTTTATGTTATACTGTCAGATGGCAAACACAGACAAACTCTGGGAGTTATTTGAAAACATGGAGGCAGAAAGGCAAGACGCCATTCTTCATGACGACGAATATCCTCCCCCACCTATCATTTTTCCCATGGAAGGAAGGAATCGACTCATGAGGGAATACTACGCCATGAGACAGAGACCCGACGAGAATTGTGGACAGTTCATGCAGAGGTTCCTCGGGTACACAGCTGTCCTGAGGGCATCCGCAGGCACCACTGAAGAACAAGCACTACATTTTCGTTGGGGCCTTAACCCAAGGATTGCCAATAATTTATCGGGTGCCCCGTTGGATACTGTGGCACAGGTGGGTTACGCAGCAAGGAAGCTTAAGATGTTGCAGGAACGCGATGAGTTCGGGGAAGCGGAAAGACCCGACAAGAGGTAAAACATTTCGTGTTCTATCGATAACCAGATCGCATCCTATCATTATATGTTCTATAATCATCTTTTAAACTGTATCTTCCAGGCAGAAAACTGGGGACCGGTCTCAGCCGGCTACCCAGCAGCAGCCTTATCAGCCCAAAGGAAACGGTCACTCTAACGACCGTTCTGTTGTGGAAAGGCGCAACGATAATGATAATTACCGTAACAATGCGGGACACTCCAACAACAGCAGGTCCTACTATTTTCGCATCTTATTATGATTTCATGTTATATCTCTCATGCTGACACTATATTAACCTCTACCAGGAACCACGGTAACGGGAAGGACCAGAACCACAAGGGTTCTCAGCCTAACCGTTCAGCTAACACTGGTAAACATCTTATGACGCTTACGTCCTATACTCGTGCATATACTTTATTCTTAACACGTTTTGTCATCAGCAAGCCCTCAGCAAGCAAGGACTCCTGCTGGAGGATTCACTCATCCTCTTTGCAATACTTGCCATCGCAGACACCCTGGCCCATGTCGTCGTGATTCCGACGCGTGCTACAAGTGCGGCCTCCCTGGCCATCGTATGAGAGATTGTCGTAAGGGTGAAATGGAGGGTACTTCGGGTCATGCTGATACTAAACCGCCTCCTACCACTGGGCGTGTCTACACGACATCGCGCGATCAGGCAAACAAATCTACAGGTACCATTACTGGAATTTTGTATATGTACGGCCAGGCTGCATGTGTTCTTTTCGACACGGGTGCCACTCATTCTGTTATTTCCACTACTTATGCTAAGAACATCAGGACACTTCCCTTGCCATTAGAAAATAAGCTTACCATTTCCACGCCTCTGAGGGACTCTTTATTAATAACTCATGTATACAAGAGTCTTCCTCTAGAGTTTGACGATAAAGTTCGTGCAGTAGATGCACTTCCCCTAGACATGATTGAGTTCGATATGATTCTTGGCATGGACTGGCTATCCAGGCACCATGCTACCATAGACTGCCACTCATATCGGGTGATCTTCGGCGACATTAATGCACCAGAGTACATTCATAACGGGTTCATACCCGGACGGTCTGTACAAGTCATATCTACCTTGCAAGCACGTGCATTACTGTCACATGGCTGCGAAGGTTATCTAGCTACGGTTCATGACATGGATGCTGAATCCCCATCGATTCAGGACCAACCAGTAGTTTCGGAATTTCAAGACGTCTTCCCAGATGAACTTCCAGGCATACCACCTGCAAGAGAAGTGGAGTTCAACATCGACCTTGTTCCAGGAGCTGAGCCAATCTCTAAGGCTCCGTATCGTATGGCTCCCATAGAGCTAAAAGAACTGAAGGACCAACTGCAGGAACTTCTTGAACGAGGGTTTATTAGACCAAGCGCATCTCCATGGGGCGCACCGGTCTTGTTCGTTAAGAAGAAGGACGGCAGCATGCGACTTTGCATTGACTACCGTGAACTTAATAAGATTACCATCCGCAATAGATATCCACTGCCACGTATAGACGATCTGTTTGACCAACTTCAAGGAGCCAAACACTTCTCAAAGATCGATCTAAGGTCAGGCTACCATCAGCTAAGGGTTAAAGAGCAGGATATTGCCAAGACTGCTTTTCGTACCCGCTATGGCCATTATGAGTTTGTGGTCATGCCATTCGGCCTGACTAACGCTCCAGCAGTATTCATGGATCTGATGAACAGAATCTTCCATGAATTCCTTGATAAATTTGTCATTGTATTCATCGATGACATCCTAATTTTCTCAAAGTCCACGGAGGAACACGAAGACCATCTTCGTACGGTACTACAAATTCTACGTCAAAAACAGCTGTATGCGAAGTTCTCCAAGTGTGAGTTCTGGTTAAATAAGGTGGCATTCTTAGGTCACATTGTATCAGCAGAAGGGATCACTATGGACCCAGCGAAGGTTGAGGCTATCACTAAATGGCCAAGACCAACGTCGGCGACAGAAGTCCGCAGTTTCTTAGGCTTAGCTGGATATTATCGCAGATTCGTGGAGAACTTTTCCCGCTTGGCACTACCTCTCACCAAACTGATGCGAAAAGGAGAGAAATTCGTCTGGACGGAAGATCGAGAGAAGAGCTTCGAAGACCTAAAGCAGAAGTTAGTATATGCACCTATTCTTACTCTCCCATCTGGTACAGGTGGATTTCAGATCTATAGCGATGCATCGGGGAAGGGACTGGGCTGTGTTCTCATGCAACATGGGAAAGTGATCGCGTATGCTTCACGGCAGCTTAAGCCCTATGAAGAAAACTACCCTACGCATGACCTGGAACTTGCTGCAGTGGTGTTCGCATTGAAGATATGGAGGCATTACTTATACGGAGAATCATGCGACATTTTCACGGATCACAAGAGCTTGAAGTATATCTTCACACAGCGAGAATTGAACATGAGACAAAGGAGATGGTTGGAACTGTTGAAGGATTATGATATTAACCTACAGTATCATCCCGGGAAGGCTAATGTAGTAGCAGATGCACTCAGCAGAAAGTCCGGAATGATAAACGGCATTGAGATCGAGGAACAAAACATAAGAGACTTGGAGCGACTAGACATCGAAATCATGGTACGTGGGCAGCACGGATACTGGGCGAATCTTAGAGTAGAACCTGAGTTACTGACTAGGATTAAGGAAGCGCAGAAGGATGATGGAGAGATTTGGGCGATAATTCAGAATTTGGAGAAGCAGACAGAATTCAGAATGGACGCAGACGGTATCGTTTGGCAGGGCACGAGACTTTGTGTTCCTGACAATCCAGAACTCCGGGAAGCATTGTTAGCTGAAGCTCACAGCTCCCCATTTTCTATACATCCTGGGTCGACAAAATGTACCATGACATCAGACAGCACTTTTGGTGGAGTGGTATGAAACAGGATGTAGCCACGTATGTCTCCAAATGTCTTACATGCCAGCAGGTTAAGATTGAACATCAGCGATCGGGCGGTCTCCTTCAACCGTTAGATATTCCAGAGTGGAAGTGGGACAAAATCACCATGGATTTTGTTACCAGTCTTCCGCCTACCAAGAAGAAGCACGATGCTATTTGGGTCATTGTCGATCGACTCACCAAATCAGCTCATTTCTTACCGATACGCAAGGAAGATCCGGTAAGTAAACTCGCAGATACATACAGAAGGGAGATCATGAGACTCCACGGCACTCCCTCCAGCATCGTCTCAGACAGAGATCCTCGTTTCACGTCGCGATTCTGGAAAGGTCTGCAAAAAGCTTGGGGTACACAACTTAAGCTGAGTACGGCCTTTCATCCTCAAACGGACGGACAGTCAGAGCGAACAATTCAGACATTGGAAGATATGTTAAGGTCGTGTGCGTTGGAATGGACAGGTGATTGGGACGATTACATCTGTTTAGTCGAGTTTGCATACAACAACAGCTGGCACGCAAGTATCAAATGTGCTCCTTTCGAAATGTTGTATGGCAGAAAGTGTCGCGCTCCAACTTGCTGGGATCAAGTGGGAGAGCGAACACTCGAAGGACCAAAGATTATAGAAATGACCAACGAGAAGATCGAAGTAGCTAAGCAGAAACTGCAGGAAGCACGATCACGTCAGAAGAGTTACGCCGAAAAGCATCGTAGGGACATACATTTTAATGTGGGAGATCACGTCTTCCTCAAGGTTTCGCCGGCACGTGGTGTTAAACGCTTCGGGATCAAAGGGAAACTCAGTCCTCGGTTCATCGGACCATTTGATATCGTTGAACGAATCGGCGAAGTATCTTACCGATTGGCGTTACCTCCTCAGCTTTCGCACATGCATAACGTGTTCCATGTGTCCTTACTCAGAGGGTACAATTATCATCCCCTTCACATGGTTCAGTATCCACTGGAACAGATACGTGAAGATCTCACTTTTATAGAAGAACCCGAACGAGTACTCGACAGGCAAGAACGAGTCATGAGAAGGAAGACGATTCCATTCGTCAAAATTCTTTGGAGGGACCATACCGAGCGGGAAGCCACTTGGGAAACAGAGGAGTCTATCCGGGCTTCTTACCCTCACTTCATATTTTGAGTTCGGGTATGTCACTTCTTTTCAGCTTACTTTATCTATAATTCGGGGACGAATTATTCTTTTTAGGGGGGAAGAATTGTAAAACCCGCATGCTTTTACCATGAATAGTGCCCTTAAGATCGTACGTCCTAGATTAAAACTTACCTCATTTAGTATTGATCACATTCATGTGCTAATAATCAAGCAAGTGTATACGTGTATGACATGACAAGTATCGATTACGTACGAACTCATGATAAACAGTTAATAAATATATCACGTGAACATAATTAAATCATGATCACCATTTAAAATACAAATTAGAATACTTACGTAAATACATAGAATATAATTACGAGCGTTAAGATTACGGTAACTACATGATAAAATAAACAGAAACGCTTCAGACACGAACACGTTTAACCACGAACGAACACGAAACATCAGGACACGAGAAAGGTACGGGTACCCCATGTGGGGCCCCCATACCCACGACACAACCACAAGAAATGGGCTAAGCCCATGGACTTTTACAAGTAAAGGGGGGTTATGTAACTTTTTCATTTCATTTCACTTTTTCAAGAAAATAAACAAAAAACCCTAAAAAGAGTTTTCTCCTCCTCCTTTTCTCCTCTTTGTGCCGCCACCTTCACATCACCATAGGAGGGTGATTGGTTGATTTTGATCTCAAAAACTATTGTTATAATCAGTGTTTGTTCATCCTTTTTCCAAGCTACATAGTGGTATACCTTTCTAACCATTCTTTTTAATTCTTTTTAATTCTTTTAATCTTTGATTATTTTCATGAACATGTTATTATTTCTTTATTAAAACATGGTAATTAATCATTGATCTAACATGTTTTGGTATTAATTAAAATCAAAGAATGATTTAAAAGGGGTGTTTGTTTTTGGCCGCCTAGCAAACAAACCCGAGGGGGGTTTGGTTTGCTTATTGCCGCCACCACCAAGACCATTTTAGGTCTTGGTTGGCTCATGTGGGACCCACGGCAGCAAGGAGGCACACGTGCCCCGAGTTTGGCTCGGGGTACGGTGTCGAATTCATGCCCGATTCATGGTTCGTTGGTTAAATCATGATCTATGCTACATGTTAATTTTTATGAATTATGAACTTAGGATATAATTAATTAATAACATGAAATATTAATTAAATCATGACTTAGGTTATTTTAATTATTAGTTTAACATGACATTAATTTAACCTAAGTATTTTATGTTATAAGTTATAATTAATTAATTATTTAAAACATGCCTATAATTAATTAATTTAGACATGACTTAGGTTATGTTATTAATACATAATAATACACATTTTAACCTAAGTATTTTATTCCGTTTTAATTAATACATGTTATACCTTAATTAAAATGCTTAACCTATAGTTTAATTAAAATACATGAAATAATAATTAAACTATACACTATATCATATGACGTAAGAAACAAGCTTATAAACACTTAGACTTATATGTTAGCTTATGTAACCAGCTTAATTCTAAATATGGAAACTTCTATTTATAGAAACTTAATTAAATAAGGTAACTAATCTATTAATGGAAACCTTCTATATATGGAAATCTATCTATTTCAGGCAGCTAATCTAATCATGGAAACCTTCTATATATGGAAACTTATTTAATTAAGGCGCTGGTCTATTTTTGGAAACTTTCTATTTTTAGAAACTAATCTATTTTAAGCAGTAAATTCTATTTTTGGAAACTTTCTATTTTTGGAAACTTTCTATTTTTGGAAACTTTCTATTTTTGGAAACTTTCTATTTTTGGTAACTTTCTATTTTTGGAAACTTTCTATTTTTGGAAACTTTCTATTTTTGGAAACTTTCTATTTTTGGAAACCTGCTATTTTTGGAAAGTTACTTATTATTACACAGTAAGTATAATAATACATGAAATACCAGTAATACTTAATCAGATTAATCAGAATACTAGATAAACACAGTTTAAGGCTTTAAACAGTGAACCATGACCTAAAACATACCAAATCAGCTAAAATGAGACACAAAACCCAGTACGTAATCAGTGAATCGATACTTATACACGTGTGTATTCATGTAGCGTTAGTGATCCAGAAGTAGGAGTCTTTCTTCCGTTCATTCACTGGACTTGAGGTACGGATTCCCGTCCTTTCAGTATGGACATTCTTTCCTTATTAGGATTTCCCCGTATGCAGCCAACTGTTTTCCCCAGTATTTGTTTTATTGTTTTGAACTGCTTATGTTTAATTAGCATAATCTATAGCCATATACAAGCATGACCAGTTTCACCTAGTTATGGAGGTACCATAACCATAGCATTGGAGGCACCGATGTTATGACTTCCCCACGGCAGAGTGATTGCTCGTGGCGTCCCTTTTTAGTTTTGGCCATATTATTATATCAGGTGGGGCGTATGGGTGCATCCTAGTTACATGTTTTATTCAGTTTATCATGGTGAATGTGGTGTGTGCCTTGCATCCTTCACAAGGAGCTGATCCCTCCTACCCAAACCAGTATATTGATTAGAGGCATCCCCTCTAATCAGCATGATGAGGTCACCCCTCCAAGTATTCATGCACGTGACCTTTTCATGACCTATATGGGCTATGGTATATATATATGTTAAAACAGTTTTCACAAGATGAACATAAGGCTTTTCAAACTATAAAACCAGTTTTCTTGATACTTAACCAAGCTTACTCAGTACTTAGTCTTCCGCTGTTATATGTTACATGCTTATCCTATTTCATGCTTTATTGTACATCCGTGCACTGAGCGTCTTGCTCAGCCGTTTTCCTTTCATGTTCCCAAAACGGCAGGTACTCAGGGACGCTCGTAGATCTCAAACGTAGGTGCATATGGACTGGAAGCTTTACTGTCTTTCTTTACTTTATGCATTTCCTTTACTTTAATACAGTTGCTATGGACATTGTTTCGTCCTTTCCTTTTACAGTATTTATGTTTGTGTGTGATGAGCTTTACTTTGGGGTACCGATGTTTGATTCCGGTATTTCCCTTTTATGGTTGAATAATGCTTAGACATTTATCCTTGTATGCTTTGATGACACGCCATGATTATGCGTAATATTCCATTTCCAAAATGGGGTGTTACACATTGCTAGCCTTACGTTTCTGAATAACCTTGCAGTCTCTTTGAACTCTTAGAAGAATCTCCAATCCCCAAATTTGGTCTGAAATAGTAAAATCTGGAGTCTCTATAATCCTATTCTCCCAAGCATGGTACATCTGAACTACTTCTGGCATATCCAAGTCTACTTGCAATATTAACTCTCTAAGCTTCTCCCTTGCCAAGTCATCACCATATTCAAGTCGTTCTGGTTGTTCAATTATCATCACACTTGAATCTGAACTTTCTTCATCACTTCCTTCTTGTTCCTCTGAAGTGACAACAAATGGTGATTCACCAACCTTCTTCATCTCTTGTTCCACAAGTTGTGCAGCCAACCTTGAATCAAACTCTACTTGTGCTGCATCCTTTGGAACTTCTACTTCTACCATAATTCCTTTACCCTTATCTAATGGATCAATGATTGGTAAGGATGATGGTAATACCTGTGAAGACACTTCTTTGATGATAGCTGATGACTGGAATACATCAACCATATCTATAGGTCTGTTAACGCTCAAATTCCTTGTGTCAGCGCCCAATTTACTCATGTCAGCGCTTAGTGTGTCAGCGTTCAAATTTTGCTTGTCAACGCCCAACTTACTTGTCTCAGCGTCTCTTGTAAACTGCTCCAACATAGCTGTAAAAGACAAGTTCAAATTTGTAGGATTAAGCAGAGATGTGTCAAAACCTGGTTGCTTCTTTAATGCAGTGAGGGCTTCAGCAATACCCAAAGATTCTCCATCATGTGAGCCTTTATCACTCACATTAATCTGCTCATCCTCCCCTTTGGAAGATTCCTCCATCCCACGCCTAGTGTTAGCATTCTCCAAAATGACAATCCTCTCCCTCAATTGCTTGAGTTCAAGGCCTTGTGTACTGAAAATTTGTACCAATTCTGCATTTTGCTTTTGCAAGCTAATGCAGACAGCCGCCAATTCCATCAATGTGTATGGTTCTAATCTGCCCTCCTCTAGAATGAGTATTTGACCTCCCAAAGTAGAGTCATGGGGCATGGATGAGGTCTTAAAGATGTTAGGACTGTCTTGGCCTGCATCTAAGCCAGAACCGATAGTCCCAGCTTCATCCATAGCACCAACCACACTTGTGGTGGTGGTTCTCTCTGCTACATGGCTAGGACCACTAGAGGAGAACACTCCAGTAGTCCTTGGGCGTTTTTGCAACCTATATTCAGGTGGGGTTGAAGATGATGTGGATTGGGTGGTAGTTTGAAGGTTAAGGGGTGTTTGGGTCTGTGAAGGAAAGGTGTCAACATTTGGATTACTTGTGTCAATGCCAACGTTTAACGTGTCAGAGTTGAAAGGTTCTTTGTCAATTTCCATGTGTTGAGGTGAAGGCAAAGGTTCTGGTATTGGGTCAACTTGTGGTTGTGGGTCTGGTTGGGGTTGTGCTGCTGCAATAACAGCAAGCATAGCTGGGGTGAGGGGTAAGTCACGATTAGGGGGTGAATTCATCTTGGTAAAAATAGATTTCTTTTGCACAGGGATCTCATAAAAATCATCATGATCCCTTGTGCAGTAATTTTGCACATCAAAAACCATTTGCAAAAATTTAGTATGAGCCAAATTCATCTTATTCCCTTTGTTTTTACACATGCCATCAAAAATCAGTTTTGAAAAATTAAACTTTTGCCCATTTGCAATGCACACAGTTGCACTAGCAATTGATCTATTAATTTTATTATGTGCAGTACACTTCGGACTCAAACATTGAAGGATGACATGTATGAGGTACTTCCAGGCTGGTGGAAACTCTTGTTTATGATATTTTTTTAAAGTGCCCTCATCAGGGAAAGGATACCCCAAAGCCCGAAGTCCTTGTTCTATTTCATTAATGGGAAGGGTGGTTATACCATCTGCATCATTAAGATGCAAAGCCTAGCGAACCAAGGCTTCAGTAACCACCCATGTACGCCCATGAACAATAGCAGATAATGTAGTCACATTATTAATTGTTGAGGAACTGACAGTGTTCCAAAACTACTTAATATGAGTGACAGGGATGAGAGGAGCATGAGAAAGTGCATACCTAATTGGAGATGCATTAAAATATGCCATCATCTGGGTGTATTGTGGAAACAAAGTATCATCAACGTCCAAATAAGCAATCAAGTTGTGATGACTCCTGAATCCCAATACCAAGTCACTTGGTTTAAACTTTGGTGCCATTGTTGAAGAAAGCTGTTTGTGAATTGTTGAGAAAGATGAATTATAGGAGAAAAAGTGTTAGACAAGAATATGAGATACCCTGTTTAAAAATATGAGCCAAATATATAGGAGAGATAGGCACATGTGATTGGTCAAAAATAAGGCAAGAAATTTTCAAAATATAGTGATGAAAATCTTGAAAAGAAAATAATTTATCTTGTGCATTAATTAAAAGTTATCTACTCCCAAAATTACGGCCCCAAAATTCGTCAAAAATAACAACTGGGTAGGTCCCAATGAGTGTCAACGGTCAAAAATAACCCATCAACGCCCAACGGCTATATTCTTGTCAACGTTTGCCAAAGCCATGTCAGCGTCTAAATTGGTCATAACAACGCTTGGAAAAATACTTGTCAACGTCCAAAAATAAAAGTAAGAAAAATGAAAAAGGACCTTAACAAAGTAATTTATCCTAGTGAAGATAACCTATAAATTGATAATTATTATAGGGCGGCAAGCACTGTCCAATTATGCACACTTGCTTATGCAAGATAGACATAACAGTCCTCTAGTGTCCCTTGTTAACCAAAATTATTAACAATTAAGTTATCTCATAAAATTCCTTGTAACTCCCAGGTAAACCCATTGTAAATCATTCCCAAGTCTCCCAACAGACCACATCCAATTCTAGGGCAAAAAATGTCTTGGAAGCATGCATAGTATATCAACTTTGCATGCTACAGTGCCTCATGATTTAGTAAACTAACTCATACTCACCTGTGGACACAATCTAGAATTGTGATAAGAGTATTTTAAGAATACTCAAAAGTCCTAAAGGTTCCTAAAACCTCCCCTTAAACTGTGATACATATGTTGCCTAATAAAATGCATGAATATAAAAATTTATGTCAAGATAGGAATATAAATATTCCAACCATCATCCATAAATGAAAACATGCTCAAATGATTCTCCAAAGATCCATAAGCAACTCTGTATCCAATGGTACAATGCTAACAATGCCTGCACACTTAGATCAAAAACCACAAAACTAACATGTTGCTGACAACGTCACGATAACACTTATCAGCGTTAATATAACCTTTGTCAGCGTTAGACAAATATAGTGGAAAATCTAAGTTTTCAAAAAGACCAATAACAATGCATATCCTGTACATACTTTTACAAAAAGACCCCAAAACACATATTAAGTGAGATTGATCATTCCAATACTTGTTACCAAGTATTGAAACCTTCCAGTATCAAAAGGTTTAGTTAATAAATCAGACACATTTTCTTCTGTGTCAATCCTATCTGGTTGAATTAAACCCTTTTCAAAACAATCTCTTATAAAATGATGTCTAATTTCTATGTGTTTTGTTTTAGAATGATGTACAAGATTTTAATAATGCATAAAGTACTGTTATTTTCTACAAAAATCTTGGTATGCATGAAACTATACCCATAATCCAACAGTTGGTTCTGAATCCATAACACTTGTCCACAACAAGCAGCTGCAGCAACATACTCAGCTTCAGTTGTAGAATTGGCCACCACTGTTTATTTCTTGCATTGCCAAGTTATCAACCTACTCCTAAGAAACTGACATCCACCAGTTGTGGATTTTCTATCAAATTTGTCACCACCATAGTCACTGTCTGAATATGCAATAAGATCCAATGGTGAATCTTTTGGATACCATAATCCAAGATCTGGATAACATCTAAGGTACCTAAAGATTCTCTTGACAGCATGAAGGTGACACTATTTGGGAGTCACTTGATGGCGTGCACATGCACACACAGCAAACATAATGTCAGGTCTTACGGCTGTGAGATACATCAATGAACCAATCATTGATCTATAGTGCCTGACATCCACATCTTTCCCATCTCCAACTTTTCCCCAAGGGTGTTCTCTATCCATAGGAGTACTAGCCCACTTTTCATGTGGAGAAAAGCCAAACTTCTTCAAGATTTCTTCCACATATTTATCCTGAGAGATGAAGATACCATCTTCTTTCTGCTGAACTTGTAACCCTAGAAAGAAGTTCATCTCCCCCATTGCACTCATCTTGAATTTGTTTGTCATAAGCTTGGAAAAGTCTTCACTCATCTTTGGGTTGGTAGAGCCAAAGATGATATCATCAACATAAACCTGAACAAGTAAGACATCCTTACTAGTCTTCTTTGTAAATAAGGTCTGGTCTATGGTGCCCCTTTTGAATCCATTTTCCACCAGATAGGTGGACAATGTGCCATACCATGCTCTTGGGGCTTGATGAAGTCCATAAATAGCTTTCTTGACTCTATACACCTTGTTTGGATGCTCTTGATCTTCAAAGCCAGGAGGCTGCATTACATAAACCTCCTCAACAATTTTGCCATAAAGAAAAGCACTCTTCACATCCATTTGATAGACAGTAAATCCCATGCAGGAAGCATAGGCTAGAAATATCCTTATAGCCTCAATCCTTACAACTGGTGCAAAGACCTCCGCATAGTCTATCCCTTGTATAACCTTGAGCCACTAAACGTGCCTTGTTTCTGACCACAATGCCTCTTTCATCTTTCTTGTTTCTAAGAACCTATCTTGTCCCAATAGGTCTGACATATCTGTGATAATCAACCAACTCCCAAACATCCTGAATAGCAAATTGGTGAAGCTCATCCTGCATTGCTTCCACCTAACTTGGTTCTTTGAGAGTATCAAAAATCTTCTTGGGTTCCTGTTGTGACAGAAAACAGGCAAACAAACATGCTTGAACAAGAGGGGTATCAACCTTCTTGTGTATATTGGCAATAAATCCTCCAAGATTCTAATGAGATCTTTTAGTCTGAACAGGAGATATGACATCTCCAATAATTTGAGAAGAGGGGTGGTTCTTCATTGTAGAAGTAAGAACTCCTCCCTCAAAAAGTCTGTTGTCTTCAATCTCATCATCCAAGTTACCAAAATCTTCTTCAGACTCCCTTCCATCAATATCTGTATGAACCTCTCCATTTCTGTTTGAAGGTTCACCTTGTTCAAAACTGGAAGAGAAAATATGCTCAAAAGAGTTGTCAACGCCTGAACCAAGGTTGTCAGCGTTGGAGCCATCCACGCTTGAAATGGTGTTGTCAACGTTTGAGCCATCAACGCCTGAATTTGTCCGGTCAACGCCAGATTTTCCTTTGTCAGCGCCTGAAGGACCATGCATGTTGTTAACTGGTGATACTTGGGGACCACCATTTTCCTTTCCAGCAGCAGCAAAAGCATCTGTCCATATGGGAATAGTGACATACTCAAGTATGGGAGATGACTTGTCTGCTTGTGATCCAACCTCTTCATGAACCTGTGTACCTGAAACATCAAAAACTGTTTCTTCCACAACATTTGAAGTTACCTTCACAATGTCTGGATTAGTAACAGGCATATAATTCAAAGTCCTAGATAGAGGTTTCAAGTCAAATAACCAATTTGGACCACTTTCAGGATCACTAGGTTTAATCTCTAAAAACCTAACATGTACTTTTTCAAGTATACATTTTTCCTTCTTAAGGTAAACCCTATATCCTTTACTCTACACTGAATAACCAAAAAAGTAGCCTTCATCACCTTTATCACTAAATTTACCTAAGGCATCACTAGTATCTAGGACAACTACATGACAGCCAAAAGGTTTAAGAAAACCAATATTAGGTTTCCTTCCCCAAAGTAACTCATAAGGTGTTTGGTTATGTATCTTATTAACTAATGCTCTATTCTGAACATAACAAGCTGTATTCACAGCCTCAGCCCAAAAAGCTATGGGAAAGTGAGCATCAGCCAACATAGTCCTGGCTGCTTCAATTAGGGTTCTATTCTTTCTCTCAACAACCCCATTTTGCTGTGGGGTTCTGGCAATACTAAACTGTCTAGTAATCCCTTTCTTGGCACAAAAATCATCCAACAGTTTATTTCTAAACTCACCACCATTATCACATCTAAGCATCTTAACTTCATTACCAGTTTTCTTCTCAATCTGGTTAATAAAGTTAATTAAAGTATCAGCAGTGTCACTTTTCATGGCTAAAAAGAAAGTCCAAGTAAACCTAGAAAAGTCATTTGTGATGACAAAGCAGTATGATTTAACATTCAAGCTTTCTATATTAGTTGGACCAAACAGGTCCATATGCAGCAAGTGAAGTGGTTTAGAACTAGAGTACACTTGTTTAGACTTAAATGAGACCTTGTGTTGTTTAGCTTTAAGGCATACAACACAAGAGTGGTCATTATGGAAGGCCTTTTCAGGAAAACCATCAACCAAACCAAGTCTCATAAGTCTGTTTATATTTTTAAAGTTAATGTGCCCTAGTCTCCTGTGCCATAGATTACTCTCATCAACTGAAGCTTTAGCATAAAAACATGACATGTTATTATTCATCCTAATTCTATTAAGATTCACATTATAAATGTCCTTATGCCTAGGTGTTCTATAGTCAATAAATTTCTCATCTGACATTTTAAAATCTTTGCTCAACACCAAGCATTCAATATCAGTGAAAAGAACCTTATTTTTGTTATCACAAACTTGTGATACACTAAAAAGATTATAATCAAGTTCTATTACCAGAAACACGTTTTCAAAACGCAAATTGTTGGTGAGAAGAGTTCCTTTGCCTGTGATAGTTCCATATCTGCCTCCAAAGTAAACTTTATCACCATCCTTAATGGGAGTGAAGTTTGTGAGATAATCTTCCTTCCCAGTCATGTGCCTAGAGCATCCACTATTCCAATAGCCATAATCATTTACCTGTTTTTGAATGCCCTGCACATAAAGAAAACAAATTAGTTTTCTTTGGGAACCCAAGCCTGAGCAGACTTGGATTCATCTGGTTGTTCAACATGAACAGACTTAGTTCTCATAACAACCCCTAGTTCATCCCTTTTTGGATGAAACACCCAGTTAACCCCAATTAGTTTTGTGATGGCCTTTGAAATATAATTAAATCTTTTACAGGTCATAGAAATCCCATTAGAATTAGGGTTTTGATCTTGCTTATGTATCCATGTCAAGCTAGAAGAAGCTTTAGACCCCTTTCCATGTGGTTGCAAATATTTACCATTATTTGGTCTGGCAACGTTTCTATCAGCGTTTGATTTGGTCTTGTCAACGCTGAAATTACCCTTATCAGCGTTGAACCTATGGTTTGCTACAGGAACCCATTGCCTATTAGACCATGTATTGGTCTTCTGAAAAGGTCTTTGTCCATAAGTGTTAGACCCTTTAGTGAAGAATGGGGCTGGTCTAACAACTTGTGCACTTTGCTCCACAAAAGTTTTGGGTCTGACAGTGTTTGACCTTTTGATAGCGTTGACTTTGGAAGCGTTGACACACTTATAGGCTAAATGTGAAAAGCTACCACAAGTATAACAGGCTTTTCTAGACATAACTCTAGGTCTAGAAGAAAATAAACCTGTTCCATTACCAAGGTTTCCACAGTTGGTATCACTAACTTGGCTTTTTGGTAACCTAGTATTTTTATACATTTCTGCATATTTAATGCTAGGTTTTCTAACAGCGTTTGAGCCAAGGTCAACAGTCTTGCCAGTGATTGGGTTTGTTACTTTGATAGGGGTAGACTCATTTGGGCTATCACAAAGCATGCCACCCTTGACAAACAAGGTAGGGTTGGCTTTCTTCCATTCATCCAAATCAGTCAACTTTTGCCTATATTCCTCTACTGGGGTAAGGACTCTTGGTGGAGGAATAAATTCCTCTTTTTGGAGTTCTGGTAAACCAGTCCAAGATAAGTCTTTTCTTTGGACACCATAGAAGTCCCCAGCTGGTGGTGGAACACCAGCATACTCTTTCATCCCAATCCTAGTCATGTCCCTAGAATCCCTTTGTTTACTAACACATTCTCCTAGGGTTTGTTAGGCCTTATCAAATGTCTGAATTTTAAGGTCTACATTATCCTTATTCTTAATAGCCTCATCTAACTTAGCCTGTAATTCAGCATTGACCCTTTGCATGATGTTTCTAATATCATTACTAGCATTTAAATCATGTTTTAAGATATTTATTTTATCTTTTAGGTCAAACTCCATTTTCTTATACTCAGCTATAGTATTTTCAGTTTGAGTAAGAGCAAGTTGATAGTTAGACAACTTGCATCTCTCAGTACTCACATCTCCTAACAATCTTAAAACCTCTTTGTTAAGTCTTTCAGTATTTAAACGACAACCCTTACTACAAAAAGCATCATCATATACCTCATTGTCTGATGAAGATGAGGAGTGTGCCATGAGAGCATATTGAACATGCTCTTCTTCTTCTATCTCAGCAACCAAAGCTTTATCCTCTTCCTCATCCTTAGCCAAATAGCTCCAGTCCCATCCAATACCATCAATTTCTTGCACTGCCACCATGGACTTAGGATCCTGAGCCTTAACAATTTGGCTTGAGGGTTTTCCAGCATCAGATCTTCTTGGAGATCTGCATTCTCTCATAAAGTGTCCCATACGATGACAATTGTAACACTCAAACTTGGATTTATCAAATCCAGCAGTGTCCTTAGCATTAAAAGTCATCTTCTTCTTGAATCTTCTATTCCATCTGCTTTCTCTTATACTAGCAAGAGCCGTGTTCCACCTTATATCCATCTCCTCCAAATGCTCATCACTTATTTGCTCAAGGTCCTCATATGTAATCACTGAACCATTGGGTAATGAAGAAATTTATTCACACACAGTATCCAGATCAATACCAGCAGGCTTAACTCTTGGAGAGTCAATTTTGTATGTGTTAGCGTCTGAATGTGAGGCGTTGACAGGATATGATCCAACCTTGACACATGTTGATCCAGTAACTGGGTGCATGTATGAATCCTTCTGATCAAATTGGCCTTCACTATGTGAGAAGAAGGCCATGTTACTATTGGTAGACTTACTTCCATGCTCCAAAAGAGTTTCATTCTTCAACAGCCTCAGTTTGTTGTAAACATCATCAAAAGTAGAACTTTTGTGAGTGTTGTTGGCAATTATAGATCTTGCCTTAATCTTCCAGGCATCACCAAGGCTTTTAAGAAAAGTGGCAATAATGTCAACATCACCAATTACTGTCCCCATGAAGGACAGCTTGCTTGTAATGTCAAGAAGTCTGCTTCTCACACTACTTAGCTTCTCATTAGGTTGAGCCTTAAAAACAACATACTCATGTAAGAGTTGCTTCTTTTTCTCTTTCACAGTATCAGCATTACCACCATAGGCAACTTCAAGGGCTGCCCAAAGGTCTTTTGCAGACTCATAACCTCTGTATTTGTGCTAATTTTCTTGTCCCAACGAGAGTTTCAGAATGCTTAGGGTTTTCATATCAACCCTTCTCTTTGCTATGTCCTCAACAAACACAACTCTACCATCATTAGGTTTTTCATTCTTATCTGCTTCAGAGCATCCTTGAACAGCTGATCTTATAGCAATGGCATCTGCAATCTTTTGAGCTTTATTGAATGTGTTTCCATATTCAATAATCTCCCAGAGAGTGTAGTCATGGATTTGCAGATATTGCTCAAATTTGAACTTCCACAGCTCAAAATTGTCTGCATCTCGTATGGGAATCTTGATGTTGTGGTTTGAGGAGGAGGAGGTTACTTCTGGAGTAGACATGATGTTTTTAGGGTTTTGTGAAAATTAGGGTTATGGTGATTTAGGGTTCATGTGTTCTTTTAGATCAAAGTTTCTCAACAAGCTCTGATACCACTTGTTGATCCCAAACTTAGATCGATTTAGCTTGTGTAAACGAGATTAGATCAAGTTATATACGTAGAGAAACTTTGTTGTGTATAAAACAATTCAAGTATTATGCGGAATTAATACTTAAACAAGAACACACAAACATTTGTAAAACAAACTTTCACTTGATTGATAATAACGAACTTGCTTACAATGAAAGTGTTTAACGTATGAAAACTTATATGAAACATAACCTAAAGGTCTTCTTTTATAGACATAAGAAGCCTTGTAGAAGATTCTACGTATCAGCTATTCTAGGTAAAGATAATTATAGAAAATACAATGTTGATCCTATCTTTACTAGAAACAAACTAGAAACAAAATACGCGTACACCATATCTTTCTATCAGTGCTTGTCTTCAACCTATCAACGCTTGACTTCTTCCTGTCAACGCTTGATCTGTCAGCGCTCGTTCTCTTCTTATCAACGCTTGTTTTCTTCTTGTCAACGTTCAAGTGGACTGGCTACATTTTATTCCCAACACTTCAGTCTCATACTTGGCCATCAACAACCTCCAAAGGTCTGCCAAGTCTTCTCTATCCATACTTGCAAAGAGAGACATAAGAGTAGTAAAAGTGTGTACCTCTTTCCCATATCTGCCAATCTTCCAAAACCCACTTGCATCTTCTTCATAGCTAATGATAGGGTTTCTGGCATCAAGAGGTAACACTTGTACCATATCTGAAGCTTCAATGGGTGAGAGCTTAATGCTTCTTCTAAGAACAGCTTCACTGGGAACCACTTTATTTAGATCTTTAGGAAACTCAAGTAGGACTCCCTTCTTCAAAGTCCTTAGAACAATCATTTCCTTCTTAATCTCCATCTCTTCTGCAAGTTCTTTTTTCCTTTCATCTGAAAGAAGTCTAAGAGTATTCATTTCTTGCACTCTTGCCCAAATGGGATAAGCCTTGTACTCCAATTCTTCAAAGGATAATCCCTGCAAATTTCTTGAAGGTCCATCCAGTTCCATGACATCTGAGTAACATGTAGTAAAGCTCCCTTCTATCCCTCTTCAACAGTGAGAAAACATTGCTAGCCTTATGCTTCAGAATTACCTTGTAGTCTCTTTGAACTCTTAGAAGAATCTACAATAATTTGGATTCTCCATAATCCTATTCTCCCAAGCATGGTACATCTGAGCAACTTCTGGCATATCATAGTCTACTTGCAACTTTAACTCTCTAAGCTTCTCTCCTGCCAAGTCATCACCATATTCAAGTCTTTCTGGTTGTTCAAATATCATCACACTTGAATCTGAACTTTCTTCATCACTTCCTTCTTGTTCCTCAGAAGTGACAACAAATGGTGATTCACCAACCTTCTTCCTTTCTTGTTCCATAAGTTATGCAACCAACCTTGAATCGAACTCTACTTGTGCTGCATCCTTTGGAACTTCTATTTCTACCATGATTCCTTTACTCTTATCTAATGTATCAATGATGGGTAAAGATGATAATGGTACCTATGAAGACACTTCTTTGATGATAGCTGATGACTGGAATACATCAACCATATATGCAGGTCTGTCAATGCTCAAATTCCTTGTGTCAGCGCCCAAATTACTCTTGTCAGCGCTTGATGTGTCAGCGTTCAAATTTTGCTTGTCAATGCCCAACTTACTTGTCTTAGCGTCTCTTGTGAACTGCTCCATCATAGCTGTAAAAGACAAGTTCAAATTTGTAGGAGTAACCAGAGATGTATCAAAACTTGATTGCTTCTTCAATTCAGTAAGGGCTTCAACAACACCCAAAGATTCTCCATCATATGAGCCTTTTCCACTCAAATCAAATGGCTCTATAGCAGCTTCATGTGAGCCTTTATCACTCAAATTAACAGGCTCTATAGCAGCTTATTCCCCTTTGTAAGAATCCTCCCCAGATGAAAGGACTCTTGTATGCCTTCTCCTAGACTCAGCAGTTTCCAAAACAACAATCCTCTCCCTCAATTGCTTGAGTTCAAGGCCTTGTGTACTGACTGTTTGTACCAGGTCTACATTTTGCTTTTGCAAGCTAATGCTGACAGCCGTCAATTCCATCATTGTGTATGGTTCCAATCTACCCTTCTCTAGAATGGGTACTTGACCTCCCAAAGTAGAGTCATGGGGCATGAAGGAGGTCTTAAAGATGTTAGGACTGTCTTGGCCTGCATCTAAGCGAGTACCAATAGTCCCAGCCTCATCCATAGCACCAACCACACTTGTGGTGGTGGTTCTCTCTGCTACATAGCGAGGACCACTAGAGGAGAACACTCTAGTAGTCCTTAGGCATTTTTGCAACCTATATTCAGGTGGGATAGAAGATGACGTGGATTGGGTGGTAGTTTGAAGGTTAAGGGGTGTTTGGGTCTGTGAAGGAAAGGTGTCAACATTTGGATTATGTGTGTCAACGCCAACATTTAATGTGTCAGCGTTGAAGGATTCTTGGTCAATTTCCATCTTTTGAGGTGAAGGCATAGGTTCTGGTATTGGGTCAAGTTGTGGTTGTGGGTCTGGTTGAGGTTGTGCTGCTGTAATAACAGCAAGCATAGCTTGGGTGAGGGGTAATTCACTGTGAGGGGGTGAGTTCATCTTGTTAAAAATAGCTTACTTTTGCACAGGGATCTCATAAAAATCATCATGATCCCTTGTGCAGTAATTTTGCACATCAAAAACCATTTGCAAAAATCTGGGATAAGCCAAAGTCATCTTATTCCCTTTTTTTTACACATGCCATCAAAAATTAGTTTTGAAAAATTAAACTTTTGCCCATTTGCAATGCACACAATTTCACTATCAATTGATCTGTTAATTTCATTATGTGCAGCACATTTGGGACTCAAACATTGAAGGATGACATGTATGAGATCCTTCCAGGCTGGGGGAAACTCTTGTTTATGATATTTATTTAAAGTACCCTCATCAGGGAAAGGATACCCCAAAGCCTGAAGTACTTGTTCTATTTCATTGATGGGGAGGGTGGTTATACCATCTGCATCATCAAGATGCAAAGCCTGGTGAACCAAGGCTTCAATAACCACCCATGTACGCCCATGAACAATAGCTGTTAATGTAGTCACATTATTAATTGTTGAGGAACTGACAGTGTTCCAACACTGTTTAATATGAGTGACAGGGATGAGAGGAGCATGAGAAAGTTCATACCTAATTGGAGATGCATTCAAATACGCCACCATCTGGGTGTATTGTGGAACAAAGTATCATCAGCCTCCAATTAAGCAATCATGTTGTGCTGACTCCTGAATCCCAATACCGTTTAAACTTTGTTGCCATTGTTGAAGAAATCTGTTTGTAAATTATTGAGAAAGATGAATTATAGGAGAAAAAGTGTTAGAAAAGAATATGAAGTACCCTATTTAAAAATAGGAGCCAAATATATATGAGAGATAGGCACATGTGATTGGTCAAAAATAAGGCAAGTAGTTTCAAAATATAATGATAAAAATATTGAAAAGAAAATAAGTTATCTTGTGCATTAATTAAAAGTTATCTACTCCCAAAATTACGGCCCCAAAATTCGTCAAAAATAACAACTGGGTAGGTCCCAATGACTGTCAACGGTTAAAAATAACCCATCAACGCCCAACAGCTATATTATTGTCAACGTTTGCCAAAGCCATGTCAGCGTCTAAATTGGTAATAACAACGCTTGGAAAAATATTTTTCAGCGTCCAAAAATAAAAGTAATAAAAATGAAAAAGGACCTTAACAAAGTAATTTATCCTAGTGAAGATAACCTATAAATTGTAAAACTCCAAATTTTGGGCTTTTAACACGTCACTGGATTTACTTTATTACTACTCATCCTATAATACTTTTATCAACGACTTTTACAAACGAGAACATAATATAGTAAATATTATTTATTTACTTATATTACTTAAAAACTTGACATTTTAACCATAGTGCTATTTTATTTATTTATTTATTTTTGACAAATTTTATGTACTCAAATAATTAATAATTATATTTATTATAATTAATAATGATGATCCAAAATTTTACGCCTTAAAACTATACACATTAAATTTTGAACATAAACTTTTAGTACAATTAACTCGACTCAACAAAATATTTTAGAACACATAGACCTTTTAAAATCACATTTAATGATATACCCTCTTATCCTACACATGATAATAAGTAGCTACAAAAATATCTCATGCTTAGTATATACTTATAATAGGGATACAATTAAAACTACACTTTCCCTTTTTGAACATACTATCCCACGTTTTATTTTAAAAGTATATAAACCCTTACATTTTCTTTTCCTAACTCAATATCTACAACTTTATACCTTCATATTTTATAGCCAACATTTACCCACATGTCTATACTTGGTGCAACCCTTCTTTGGCCAAAGTGATGTACACATCTCAAATATCATTCCAAAATATCTTTGTACCCTCCCTTCCATCATAAACCGAACACATCACCTCCTAACTTGGTTATAAGATCAAGCTTATGTAGTTTATATTGTTACCACATGTTAGCATGTACCAAATCCATGCATTGTGGCCTCTTCTACACCACTTCTCCAACCAACCGACCCATAGTTTCTCTATATGTACAATGTATGTACAATGCTTAACAGTTAACACTCATCCCATTCACCTATCTCTCTCACTCTCGGCTACATACACACCAAACCTCAAACCTAAATGAACTATGTATGTTGTTGTTCCTACATCGCAGCAACTACAAAAACATTCCACTTCACCCGATTTGGTTTTGCTCGTTGGTAACAAACCTATGGTTACTCGTTGGTAATCATGGTACGCGTATCGATTCGGTGATGAAGCTCGGTTGGTCTTCCTTCCCTTCTCGTTCAACGCTTGAGCTGCTGTGGGTGGTTTAGTTGCTTAAACAAACTCGATTCCTTGGGTTTGGGGCATCCTCATGTCGTTGTCAAGAACAGTGAGTCAAACAAAACTTAAACCTATCTTACTCTTTGTTATGTATATACTTAGCATGGTTCATAGTGTGTGCTTAAGGCTTGTTAAAAACATAAACATGGAATCTTGTAGTTTAATATGGCAAGAAGTCTTTTACGTTAACAGTAAGATCGGGAAACAAATACATACTGACCATTTATACGACCCATGAAAACCTTCCATGAAAATCAGATCCTTGTAGTATACAAACTAGACGTAGGTCATTTGGCTTCTTGGATCCTTTAAATTCATTATGTATAGACTTAGGAAGTTAGACACAGAAAGTATACTTTCTGTTAAAGAGAACAATGAATTGTACTATGTAAACGCAGCCTAAACCTTGACCATTAAGACCCTAAACGAACCACCTAGGATGAGTGCCCACGAGTTTTATGGGGGCGAATGGTAGACAAGCTAGCTAAGATCCCATAATAACTCGAATCACCTAAAATGGTTAAGAAACGCGCTAGATATTAATCGGCGAAAATACCGTATGAGGCTTAGTATAATAGAAAATATAACTCGATTTAGTATTGGAAAACACGACCTTTTACGACATACTTTCGACCCTCTAAACGAGCTTGCCCCAAGTCGGGTAAAGAACGAAAGTTGTAGACGGCCATGTCGTCTACACGAGCCTATTTTCAGTTTAACCCAAAAGTCTTTAACGAAAACCGTATACTAGATCGAAAGTGACTCGATAAACACTTGTATTTTAAAATAGTTTTCGACACCAATTCCGAACATGATTTTACCCTATTAAACGATCTTGATTTATAAAACTAAGCTTACGGGCCTCTAGACGACCCGACCAGCTTTCTAACGATGCTTTTAGTTTGTATCAAAATGCATTTATGAACTCACCACTCGCTTTCGAAAATAACCACAACGACAAGTATTATATTGATCTTACCACCGCTAGTTTAATGTTGCCACCGTTATCAATTTAAAGCCACTGTTGGAGAATTGTAAAAGAAATGATCAAGTACGTAGCATGAAAACTTCCATTTTCTATAAAATGTTACTTGTCCCCCAACATTCAACATTCTTGTTCCCTGTTTCCCCAACACCAACATGTCTAGTTTTCTTAAAAGAAACATGTTTCACTTTTTAAAACACTTTTATAAAAATATTTAAATTAATTAATTAATTATTTTTATAATAAAAATATAATATGTTTAGGATATTCGACCCGTTAAATGACCCAAATAAATAAACTAGCCCGACAACAAAATATTTAATATTCCTAAATATATCCCGATTGAAAGACTACATTTTACTAAAACACTAAAACTTTCACAATTTTTATAACCACCGATTTATTTAATAAACTCAAGCACATACTAGGGGATTATATGCATTGTACATTATTATTACGATAACGGAAACTTGAAAGACTTTTTATGAAATATTATTTTTATAAGTCTTAATTAAATAAAAATCATTTTATTTAATTCATTTAAACTATTACCATTCAACCAATGTAAATACACTTTATTAAATTAAAGGTGTACATATTTTAATAACTTACTATAAGTTTAACAACGATAACAACTTATTAAATCTGTGATCATGCATTTTCATCAACTACATTTATATATGCATTTTATTTGTGCATTTACTGAGACACACATAAATTACTTAGGTAATTCTACTGCTTCGTGATCATACTGTGCCAGTACATCCAGTGAATCATCACTACATCATTACTACTAAGGTGAGTTCATGGCCCCATCTTTACTGTTTTATAACTGGGGGAGAAAACATACAAACGTTTATTTTTATGCAAGCATGCACAGACAACAACAATTTATTGCCTACTGTTTGCCCCATTCCCGTGGACTGTAATAGTTAATAGTGTAGCGCGAAATGTATGGATAGATCTATTCGGGTGTTGACAACACCCGGCCTGTCGTGATCAGCTGTCACGTGATGCTTAGGCCAAGCAACAGGTTTATGTCATTGTCGGAGTTAAGGGAAACAAACTTCAGGATAGACCCAATGGGCGTACTGACAATCATGTCTAGCTTCTATTACAGGGCAGTAGGAACTACTGTAGTATTGGGCTGTGATGTCCTGCTACCTTCGTGATGCTTTGCATATTAATACTTTAATTAATTAAACCTGTGAATTCACCAACCTCGTGTTGACCCCCACATTTTACTCTATATGTTTTCTCAGGAAGATAAGCAGGTTCATGTGCATTGGATTCCAGCATCATAAGAAGCATCATATTTACCATCGGGCTGGGATATTTCTACAAATAACAATAAATGTTGATTTCAAGACAGTTTTTTTTAAATTGTAAAGATTAATTCATGTAATATGTTTTAAATGATACTTTATGATCATCGCTCTATATGCTATGTGCTATCGATCCACCCAAGTAACACCCCAGTTACTATTCCGCTGCATTTGACCAACTTGGGGGTGTTACATAAATGGATAAATATTATAGGGCGGCAAGCACTGTCCAGTTATGCACACTTGCTTATGCAAGATAGACATAACAGTCCTCTAGTGTCCCTTGCTAACCAAAATTCTTAACAATTAAGTTATCTCATAAAATTCCTTGTAACTCCCAGGTAAACCATTATAAATCATTCCCAAGTCTCCCAACAGACCACATCTAATTCTAGGCAAAAATGTCTTGGCAGCATGCATAGTATGTCAACTTTGCATGCTACAGTGCCTCATGATTTAGTAAACTAACTCATACTCACCGGTGGACACAATCTAGAATTGTGATAAGAGCATTATAAGAATACCCAAAAGTACAAAGGTTCCTAAAACCTCCCTTTAAATTGTGATACATATGTTGCCGAATAATATGCATGAATATAAAAATTTATGTCAAGATAGGAATATAAATATTCCAACCATCATCCATAAATTGAAACATGCTCCAATGATTCTCTAAGGATCCATAAGCAACTCTGTATCCAATGGTACAATGCTAACAACGCCTGCACACTTAGATCAAAAACCCCAAAACTAACATGTTGCTGACAACGTCACGATAACACTTATCAACGTTAAGATAACCTTTGTCAGCGTTAGACAAATATAGTGGAAAATCTAACTTCTCAAAAAGACCAATAACAATGCATATCCTGTACATACTTTTACAAAAAGATCCCAAAACACATATTAAGTGAGATTGATCATTCCAATACTTGTTACCAAGTATTGAAACCTTCCAGTATCAAAAGGTTTAGTTAATAAATCAGACACAATGTCTTCTATGTCAACCCTATCTGGTTGTATTAAACCCTTTTCAAAACAATCTCTTATAAAATGATGTCTAATTTCTATGTGTTTTGTTTTAGAATGATGTACAGGATTTTTAATAATGCATATAGTATTGTTATTGTCTATAAAAATCTTGGTATGCATGAAATTATTCCCATAATCCAATAGCTCGTTCTGAATCCATAAGACTTGTCCACAACAAGCAGTTGCGACAACATACTCTGCTTCAGTTGTAGAATTGGCCACCACTGTTTGTTTCTTGCATTGCCAAGATATCAACCTACTCCCAAGAAACTGACATCCACCAGTTGTGGATTTTCTATCAAATTTATCACCACCATAGTCACTGTCTGAATATGCAATAAGCTCCAATGGTGAATCTTTTGGATACCATAATCCCAGATCAGGATAACATCTAAGGTACCTAAGGATTCTCTTGACAACAAGAAGGTGACACTCTTTGGGAGTCACTTGATGGCGTGCACATGCACACACAGCAAACATAATATCAGGTCTTGAGGCTGTGAGATACATCAATGAACCAATCATTGATCTATAGTGCCTGACATCCACATCTTTTCCATCTCCAACTTTTCCCCAAGGGTGTTCTCTATCCATAGGAGTACTAGCCCATTTTTCATGTGGAGAAAAGCCAAACTTCTTCAAGATTTCAGCTACATATTTATCATGAGAGATGAAGATACCATCTTCTTTCTGCTGAACTTGTAACCCTTGAAAGAAGTTCATCTCCCCTATTGCACTCATCTTGAATTTGTCTGTCATAAGCTTGGAAAAGTCTTCACTCATCTTTGGGTTTGTAGAGCCAAAGATGATATCATCCACATAAAACTGAACAAGTAAGACATCCTTACCAGTCTTCTTTGTAAATAAGGTCTGGTCTATGGTGCCCCTTTTGAATCTATTTTCCATCAGATAGGTGGAGAATGTGCCGTACCATGCTCTTGGGGCTTGATGAAGTCCATACATAGCTTTCTTGACTCTATACACCTTGTCTGGATGCTCTGGATCTTCCAAACCAGGAGGTTGCATTACATAAACCTCCTCAACAATTGTGTCATAAAGGAAAGCACTCTTCACATCCATTTGATACACAGTAAAGCCCATGCAGGTAGCATAGGCTAGAAATATCCTTATAGCCTCAATCCTTGCAACTGGTGCAAAGACCTCCTCATAGTTTATCCCTTCCTCTTGTTTATATCCTTGAGCCACTAAACGTGCCTTGTTTCTGACCATAATGCCTCTTTCATCTTTCTTGTTTCTAAGAACCCATCTTGTCCCAATAGGTCTGACATATCTGGGACAATCAACCAACTCCCAAACATCTTGAATAGCAAATTGGTGAAGCTCATCCTGCATTGCTTCCACCCAACTTGGTTCTTTGAGAGCATCAAAAATCTTCTTAGGTTCCTGTTGTGACAGAAAACAGGCAAACAAACATGCTTGAACAAGAGGGGTATCAACCTTCTTGTGTATATTGGCAATAAATCCTCCAAGATTCTGATGAGATCTTCTAGTCTGAACGGGAGACATAACATCTCCAATAATTAGAGAAGAGGGGTGATCCTTCATTGTAGAAGTAAGAACTCCTCCCTCAAAAAGTCTGTTGTCTTCAAGCTCATCCTCCATGTTACCAATATCTTCTTTAGACTCTCTTCCATCAATATCTGTATGAACCTCTCCATTTCTTCTTGAAGGTTCACCTTGTTCAAAATTGGAAGAGAAAATATGGCCAAAATAGTTGTCAACGCATGAACCAAGGTTGTCAGCGTTTGGGCCATCAACGCCTGAACTAGAGTTGTCAACGTTTGAGCCATCAACGCCTTAATTTGTCTTGTCAGCGCCAGATTTTCCTTTGTCAGCGCCTGAAGGACCATGCATGTTGTTAACTGGTGATACTTGGGGACCACCATTTTCATTTCCAGCAGTAGCAGCAGCAAAAGCATCTGTCCAAATGGGAATAGTGACATATTCAAGTATGGGAGATGACTTGTCTGCTTGTGATCCAACCTCTTCATTAACCTGTGTACCTGAAACATCAACAACTAGTTCTTCCACAACATTTGAAGTTACCTTCACAATGTCTGGATTAGTAACAGGCATATAATTCAAAGTCCTAGATAGAGGTTCCAAGTCAAACAACCAATTTGGACCACTTTCAAGATCACTAGGTTTACTTTCTAAAAACCTAACATGTACCTTTTCAAGTATACGCTTTTCCTTCTTAAGGTAAACCCTATATCCTTTACTCTGCACTGAATAACCCATGAAGTAGCCTTCATTACCTTTAGCACTAAATTTACCTAAGGCATCACTAGTATCTAGTAAAACTACATGACAACCAAAAGGTTTAAGAAAACCAATATTAGGTTTCCTTCCCCAAAGTAACTCATAAGGTGTTTTGTTATGTATCTTGTTGACTAATGCTCTATTCTGAATATAACAAGCTGTATTCACAGCCTCAGACCAAAAAGCAATGGGAAAGTGAGCATCAGCCAACATAGTCCTGGCTGCTTCAATTAGGGTTCTATTCTTTCTCTCAGCAACCCCATTTTGCTGTGGGGTTCTGGAAACACTAAACTGTCTAGTAATCCCTTTCTTGGCACAAAAATCATCCAATAGCTTGTTTCTAAACTCACCACCATTATCACTTCTAAGCATCTTAACTTCATTACCAGTCTTCTTTTCAAGTTGGTTAATAAAGTTAATTAAAGTATCAGTAGTATCACTTTTTACGGCTAAAAAGAAAAGTCCAAGTAAACCTAGAAAAGTCATCAATAATGACAAAGTAGTAAGATTTACCATTCAAGCTTTCTATATTAGTTGGACCAAACAGGTCTATATGCAGCAAGTGAAGTGGTTTAGAACTAGAGTGTACCTGTTTAGACTTAAATGAGACCTTGTGCTGTTTGCCTTTAAGGCATGCAACACAAGAGTGGTCATTGTGGAAAGCCTTTTCAGGCAAACCATCAACCAAGCCATGTCTCACAAGTCTGTTTATATTTTTAAAGTTAATGTGCCCTAGTCTCCTGTGCCATAGATTACTTTCATCAACTGAAGCTTTAGAATAAAGACATGACAAGTTATTATTCATCCTAATTCCATTAAGATTCACATTATAAATATCCTGATGCCTAGGTGTCCTATAATCAATGAATTTCTCATCTGGTATTTTAAAATCCTTGCTCAAAACCAAGCATTCAGTATTAGTAAAAAGAACCTTATTTTTGTTATCACAAACTGGTGATACACTAAAAAGATTATAATCAATTTGTTTTACCAGAAATACGTTTTCAAAACGCAAATTGTTGGTGAGAAGAGTTCCTTTGCCTGTGATAGTTCCATATCCGCCTCCAAAGTAAATTTTATCAACATCCTTAATGGGAGTGAAGTTTGTGAGATAATCTTCCTTCCCAGTCATGTGCCTAGAGCATCCACTATCCCAATAGCCATAATCATTAACCTGTTTTTGAATGCCCTGCACATAAAGAAAACAGATTAGTTTTCTATAGGAACCCAAGCCTGAGCGGACTTGGAGTCATCTGGTTGTTCAACAAGAACAGACTTAGTTCTCATAACAACCCCTTTTTCATCCCTTTTTGGATGAAACACCCAGTTAACCCCAATTGGTTTTGTGATTACCTTTAAAATATAATTAAATCTGTTACAGGTCATAGAAATCCCATTAGAGTTAGGGTTTTGATCTTGCTTAGGTCTCCATGTCAAGCTAGAAGAAGCTTTAGACCCCTTTCCCTATGGTTGCAAATATTTACCATTATTTGGTCTGGCAACGTTTCTGTCAGCGTTTGATTTGGTCTTGTCAACGCTGAAATTACACTTATCAGCGTTGAACCTAGGGTTTGCTACAGGAACCCATTGTCTATTAGACCATGTAATGGTCTTCTAAAAAGGTCTTTGTCCATAAGTGTTACACCCTTTAGTAAAGAATGGGGTTGGTCTAACAACTTGTGGACTTTGCTCCACAAAAGTTTTGGGTCTGACAGTGTTTGACCTTTTGTCAGCGTTGACCTTGGAAGCATTGACACACTTATAGGCTAAATGTGAAAAGCTACCACAAGTATAACAGGCTTTTCTAGACATAACTCTAGGTCTAGAAGAAAAGAAACCTGTTCCATTATCACTAACTTGGCTTTTTGGTGACCTAGTATTCTTATACATTTCTGCATATTTAATGATAGGTTTTCTAACAACGTTTGAGCCAAGGTCAACAGTCTTGCTAGTGATTGGGTTTGTTACTTTGATAGGGGTAGACTCATTTGGGATATCACTAAGCATGCCACCCTTGACAAATAAGGTAGGGTTGGCTTTCTTCCATTCATCCAAATCAGTCAACTTTTGCCTATATTCTACTACTGGGGTAAGGACTCTTGGTGGAGGAATAAATTCCTCTTCTTGGAGTTCTGGTAAACCAGTCCAAGATAAGTCCTTTCTTTGGACACCATAGAAGTCCCCAGCTGGTGGTGGAACACCAGCATACTCTTTCATCCCAATCCTAGTCATGTCCCTAGAATCCCTTTGTTTACTAACACATTCTCCTAGGGTTTGTGAGGCTTTATCAAATCTCTGAATTTTAAGATCTACATTATCCTTATTCTTGATAGCCTCATCTAACTTAACTTGTAGTTCAGCATTGACCCTCTCCATGATGTTTCTAATATCAGTACTAGCATTTAAATCACGTTTTAAGATATTTATTTTATCTTTTATGTCAAACTCTATTTTTTATACTCAGCTACATTCTTTTCAGTTTGAGTAAGAGCAAGTTGATAGTTAGACAACTTGCATCTCTCATTACTCACATAACCTTAAAACCTCTTTGTTAAGTCTTTCAGTATTTAGACGACAACCCTTACTACAAAAAGCATCATCATATACCTCATTGTCTGATGAAGATGAGGAGTGTGCCATGAGAGCATAGTGAACATGCTCTTCTTCCATCTCAGCAACCAAAGCTTTATTCTCTTCCTCATCCTTAGCCAAATAGCTCCAATCCTATCCAACACCATCAATTTCTTGCATTGCCATCATGGCCTTGGGATCCTGAGCCTTAACAATTTGGCTTGAGGGTTTTTCAACATCAGATCTTCTTGGAGATCTGCATTCTCTCATAAAGTGCCCCATACGATGACAATTATAGCACTCAACCTTGGATTTATCAAATCCAGCAGTGTCCTTTGCATTAAAAGTCATCTTCTTTTTGAATCTTCTATTCCATCCGTTTGCTCTTATACTTGCAAGAGCCATATTCCACTTAATAACCATCTACTCCAAATGCTCATCACTGATTTGCTCAAGGTCCTCATATGTAATCACTGAACCATTGGGCAATGAAGCAATGTATGCACACACAATATCCAGATCAATACCAGCAGGCTTAACTCTTGGTGAGTCAATTTTGTATGTGTCAGCGTCTAAATATGAGGCGTTGACAGGATATGATCCAGCGTTGACACATGTTGATCCTGTAACTGGGTGCATGTATGAATCCTTCTGATCAAATTGACCTTCACTATGTGAGAAGAAGGCCATGTTTCCATTGGTAGACTTACTTCCATGATCCAAAAGAGTTTCATTCTCCAACAGCCTCAGTTTGTTATAGATCTTGCCTCAATCTTCCATGCATCACCAAGGCTTTTAAGAAAAGTGGCAATAATGTCAACATCACCAATTACTGTCCCCATGAAGGACAGCTTGCTTGTAATGTCAAGAAGTCTGCTTCTCACACTACTTAGCTTCTCATTAGGTTGAGCCTTAAAAACAACATACTCATGTAAGAGTTGCTTCTTTTTCTCTTCCACAGTATCAACATTACCACCATAGGCAACTTCAAGGGCTGCCTAAAGGTCTTTTGCAGACTCATAACCTCTGTATTTGTGCTGATTTTCTTGTCCCAAATAGAGTTTCAGAATGCTTAGGGTTTTCATATCAACCCTTCTCTTTGCTATGTCCTCAGCAGACACAGCTCTACCATCTTCAGGTTTTTCTTTTCTATCTGCTTCAGAGCATCCTTGAACAACTGTTCTTGTAGCTATGGCAGCTGTAATCTTTCGAGCTTTATCGAATGTGTTTCCATATTCAATGATTTCCCATAGGGTGTAATCATGGATTTGTAGATATTGCTCAAAGTTGAACTTCCGGAGCTCAAAATTGTCTACATCTAGCATAGGAATCTTAATGTTGTGGTTTGAGGAGGAGGAGGAGTTTGTTTCTGGGGTAGACATGGTGTTTTTAGGGTTTTATGAAAATTAGGGTTTTTGGTAGTTTAGGGTTCTTGTGTTCTTTTAAGTCAAAGTTTTTCAACAAGCTCTGATACCACTTGTTGATCCCAAACTTAGATCGATTTAGCTTGTGTAAACGAGATTAGATCAAGTTATACACGTAGAGAAACTTTGTTGTGTATAAAGCAATTCAAGTATTATGCGGAACTAATACTTAAACAAGAACACACAAACAGTTGTAAAACAAACTTTCACTTGATTGATTGAATCGAACTTGCTTACAATGAAAGTGTTAAACGTATGAAAAACTTATATGAAACATAACCTAAAGGTCTTCTTTTATAGACATAAGAAGCCTTGTACAAGAGTCTACGTATTAGCTATTCTAGGTAAAGATAAATATAGAAAATACATTGTTGATCCTATCTTTACTAGAAACAAACTAGAAACATAATACGCATAGACCATATCTTTCTATCAGTGCTTTTCTTTAACGTATCAACGCTTGACTTCTTCCTGTCAACACTTGATCTGTCAACGTTTGTTTTCTTCTTATCAACGCTTGTTTTCTTCTTGTCAGCGTTCAAGTAAACTGGCTACATTTTATTCTCAACATGTCGAACGTGTGCAAGTGGTCTACATCTGACCGTCTTGAGCAGACCTGAAATGAAAATAATAGCTTAATATTCATGCGAGTGGTATCAAGCTGCATCTATGGAATGCCTAAGTTGAACTCAGGCTAAGCATTTCTGCTGGCGAAAGAAGCTCCAGCTAGAGCCGATGGTGTGTCTAAAAAACATGTTCCAAAATGCAACAATATTAAAGAAAGAAAGAATTAGAAATCCATAAGAGTAAGAACATAAACTACTGAAGAAGTAAACAAATAATTATTGTTTACATCTATTTTTGTAACGCGGCTATTGGTTATTAGTAAGTTATCTCAAATTTCATAGATGTGATAGGATATTTCAATAATAATTTATCATTTAGCTAATAAAAGATTCTGCATAAGCAATATATATAGAAAATATCAGACATTTATATAAGCAATTATGTATTATGTTTTAACACACGTCAAAGATAGCATTATATGCAAGACATAACGACACCAAAAATGTAGACAGTAGCCTCAAGAGGTCTCAATGGCAGCACCCAAGAGATGATAGCGAGATAAGAATAGCATAAATTCAACAAAGCTTCGTGTTAACGTAGCAGAATTGTTATACTCTTCTTCGGCATCAGTAATAACAGGACACTCAAGTAATGATCAATTAAATTCATCGTTTTTAATTACTAAATTACCGAAAAACTACCAATTATTATAGCTTTTAGAATATGACAACAACATATTCTAATCACCCGGTGTTTATTGACGAATAGTTATGGTCGACAAAAACAGTATTCTATGGGCAGAATTTGCTTTGGCCATGCTGCTGGAAAACAATATACAGTAACTTTTATCTTCATCGGCACATGAAAGTGTATCATTAGCTCCGACTTGCTGCCAATCTCTTGAAAATTCTTCATATGAAAAGATAGATCAGAAAACAATGTTCCAAGAATGAATTAAGAAAATAGTTAAGGTATCATTAGAAAGAACCATTTTATATGATATTGAGTAAAAAATTTAAAACTTATAATCTAAATAACAGACATGCATTTGTATATATACGTACGTACCTCTAGAAGGAGAAGGTGGTCGTGGTTTCTCCAATAACTTTCTCTACAGTCAAATTTATAGCAAAAGTGATCGACTCTATTATTTGCTGTCTTTTTCCTGCAACGGCTGGCTACCATCAAACAACATCAGACCAGTTGACATCCACTTCTTTGATTAAAATCTCAACGCTTGAACGTCAATCTGTTAAACATCATTATATATTGTTAGGAGCTAGAGGGAATAGAAGCAGTTATATTGTTCTTGGAGTCACCGCCAGTTGAGTATTGTTACACATTTGTATATATACGTACGTACCTCTATAAGGAGAAGGTGGTCGTGGTTTCTCAAATAACTCTCCTTACAGTCAGATTTATAGCAAAAGTGATCGGCAAAAGTGATCGACTCTATTAATTGCTGCCTTTTTTTCCTGCAATGGTTGGTTACCATCAACCGACATCAGACCATGTTCCTTCAATAAACCGGGAAGCATACATGTATAAGAAGATTATGGAATGAATAAATCTAGGTTACTACCAAGATACGGGTGTCGCGAAACATTGCTCCTAAGAAACACAATTGCAAAATTGTCACCATCGTTAATTTTTAACATTAAACTTGCTAAAATTAATGGATCAACTATCTTATTCCAGCTACTTTTTCACAAATTGACTCAAATAATAAATTCTTGGTTTGAATTGAGAGTATACATGATCAATCTTCGATTTTATTGTTATGGATTTGATTTTCGATCTTCTACCTAGGGTTTTTCTTCGGGGTGAGTTGTTTTAAGTATTATGGCCATGGTATAGAATAGATGAAACAGTTGTGAAAATAACACACATCATTGATCTCTTCAAATGGTAATAGAATGGTTGTCTATTAGTTCTAATTTTGTGTTATCTAGATTGACGAGTATCATGTCACTGGATTCTAGAATGAATATATACGGAGAATAATTTTTACCTTGAATATATTCGGATTTGGCTCATTCCTCCAAGCACCAGACAAAAACCACAGAAAGGATTTGTGCTTACCCTTCCCCTAACCTGCATACATTATATACAAAGACAACACATAAACATAAACCTACTCTTTACAAATAGAGGTACATCTCATAATCATTCATAACTTGTGATACAGACCTGTATCAAAGAGTTCTGAAGTTCATACAATTTCTCAATTAAATACATTATATACGGATAATCTGATATCGATTTCTAGGGGGTCCACTTAAAGTTTTATGTCGGGTTTTTCTAGGCTGTGATTAATTTTTTAGGGTATCGATCGATTGGTAAAATGATTAAATAACAATATAAGATCAACAAAAAAATCATGAATTCAAGGTAAAAAAAGAGCTTTACCTACCGGCCAATATTAGGGTTCTTGAAGATACATGAACGACATGCATTTGGGTTTTTGAAGATACATGTTTTCTTTTTCTTAATGTTATCAGGGTTTTAATAGTAGGTTTTTTTCATTGTTTCGTGCGTTTATAAAGATGGTTTTGCATATAAATATTACAATTATTAGTATGGTCCAATGGTTGAGGCAAATGTGCCTGGTCTCGCATACCCGAGTTTGAATCTTGGAATTGACAGCTTTTTTAAAATTACGAAATTTATTATAGTGCTGACGTGGATTAGGAGCCTGATTGATGACGTGGTAAATCCCTCCTCTTATATATAATGTAAAGATATAGAGTTAGGATCTAATAAGAAGATTAACTAAAATGAGAAGGATGAGAAGAAACCATAACCACTCATTTCAGATGCACCTACAAAAACTCCTACATCTCCCCTTAAAATTCTCACTCTTATTTGGAATGTGTGGTCCAGAATTCTTCTTATTCTTCTTATTTTTATTTCTCTTCTTACTGGATCGCTACTATATATATATATATATATATATATATATATATATATATATATATATATATATATATATATATATATATATATATATATATATATATATATATATATATATATATATATATATATATATATATATATATATATATATATATATATATATATATATATATATATATATATATATATATATATATATATATATATATATACATATATATATATATATATATATATACATATATATATATATATATATATATATATATATATATATATATATATATATATATATATATATATATATATATATATATATATATATATATATATATATATATGTATGTATACTAGTTGCAAAACCCTCCCGATGGGCGGGTATGACTTGTGGTTTTTGTTTATGTATTTTGAATTACATCTTTTGTATGTTAATGTAAATAGTTTTCCTATCTTAGAGAATAATTGTTGTTGATGTTTATTTACAAAATTTATATGTTGTGATTGTAATTTTTTATAGGTTACTTGTTATTAAAATATTTTTTCTTGTTTATACGCACAACTATGTTTTGTTAGTTAAAATTATTAGTTTTTTTACAATATTCCATAGTTTTTTAATATTTAGCTCTTTACATTTTAGTAGTTTTTATTAGTTATTATTAATATTGTTTTAAAAGTAAAACGCATTTACATTTTTATTTGTTGCAAATAAGAATTCACACTATTATATGTAAAAAAATTCATAATTCATCCCTACTTGTAAAAGTGGATCCTATTTGTAACAGTCAATATCACACACTTTAGAGTTGCTCCCAAACACATGTTAACTGGAAAGTAAATTGAGTACTGGTAATTTTTTGAAATTAGTGAGTAGTCCAACAAAGATTTTTAAAGCTTTATTGTATATGCATTTAATTTTCGAAGCTTAACAAATTATTTAAAGAGAATCAGATGGGTCAAGCTATATGCATTTATGAAAGGGAGATTTACATGTATATATTTTTTCAAGTTAAATATTACATAAATATTCTCTGCATGTACATATATATCATTCTTAGTTTTTTTAATTACATCAATATCCTTTGTAATTACATCTATATCATTCTCAAATTGTTTAATACTCATGTATGTTTAAATTTTAATTGAATCATAATTATATTAATTTTAATATTTGAAACTACTGTTTGATTTTTATTTACCTTTTATATTTATTGTAATTATATTGTTTATACACACTTTTCGACCTTAGGTAATGAAAAATATGATAATAAAATTACGAAAATTTGCATATAAATATGGAATAAACATATTACTCATATATATTAATTTGTTCATATTAGTTTTTTGGCCTCGGGTAATTAAAGACCATGTTAATTTTTAATATATACTATATATGTTTAGAAAAATATTGATATAATTCTAAATGTTTGCGAATGATATTGATGAAATAACAAAATTTTAGGAAGGATATTTACGTAATTACTAAAGTGAGAAGGATATTTATGTAATATTGAATTTTCGAAAGGATATATATTTTAATGGCCATTTATTAAAACTAATACTATTAAATGGTTGAAGTAATCCAAAATATGATATCTTCTTTAAAAAACACGATATATCTGCTGAGCATCGGTTCAAAACCGAATCGAACCGAGAACGTATTTTGAAAATAACACGAACCGAAAACCGAACCGAGATATAGGCAGATTTTTCGTGTTTTTAACCAGAAACCAAACCGAACCGATAAAACCCAATATAAATATACAAAAGTGAAAACCGAACCGAAAATGATCGGTTTGGTTCGTTTTTCGGTTGGCCCTAATCAAATGCATTAAAATCTCAATAGGTTTTTAAAAATGGGATGAATCGAAATTTTTAAGAGTAATACTTTATTATCTATACTTCTATACTATTATATATCTATATCTATACTATTATATAAAGAGGCTAACTCCGATCTTAATCCCGAACCTAAAATTTTCAAACCTAACTCCAAACCAAAAATTAAGATATAAAGTTTAAATTTAAACCCTTAAAGTATAGTTTGTTAAATTGATCTCATCTATCCATATGTTTTTATGACAAACTTATATAACAACCTTATTAACAAACAATTCAAAAAACTTTTATATTTAAATTGAAATATCTTTTGATATAATTATTTTTTGTATAATCTAATTTCACCATATTTTCTAAAATTTCGTACTCTTTAATTCAACATCAATTTTGATATAATTTTATTAAATTTTAGTTTTTCGTTTTTAATGAGTTTATTTAAGTTATTTTAATTTTTTTATAACTTTAACTTTAATTTGAACTTTAGTAAAATTGTAATATTTGTTTGCTAAAAAAATTGTTATCGGGTATTCGCCGCTGCATTGCGCGAGTATGATGCTAGTATAGTGCTAAAGCACATTATTTATATACAGTATGAATTATGGTCAAGTAAGTGTTTTTTGGATCCCTCCACGACTTATGTTCACTTGTTATGACTGATTATATGCTTACAGGTTCTAGAAAGAGCCAAGGAAGAAGACACTAGCTAAGTTTTTTGACGGAAGTATTGGGTTCCAAAACCTAACTAAATTTTTTCTTAAGAGGAAGCAACGTGATGTCTAGAGGTTTGTGTTTAATGATAAAGGCCAAAACTTTTCTAGTATGCTATATTGAAATTAGGTCCAGGTTTACATCTTTTCCGTGTAATTGTGAATTACTCTCTTTATATGTCTTGTTTTTGAGGTCTCAATTGAATACTGCTCGTGAAGAGCATAAACATAGCTATACACGGAAATTTGAAATCATAACTGAAAAAAATGATTATTTTAGTTGCGTATTATTTTAACGCGTCACATCATTTGTCAAGTCTCCCCATGTTTGTTCCATAACGAAAGTCTCATGGTTTGAGCTTTGACGCTAAAATGGGTCAAGGTTATTAAATAGTCATACAAAGCTCATAGAATACAGATGGACCCTTCTTGTGAGGTTATGAATAGCCATTTACATATTCCTTCTTTAAAAGTACGCCAAACATATTCTTCCACCTGCAACTGTGTGAAAAGAAGAGACAACCTAAACCAACCATTTATAATTGAAGTGATGAGCATTGTCATCAAAAGTACGAAATACATATTTAAGTTTAAAACTGCTAGAAATTAATAATTTATTAAAATATTGGAAAAACAAAGTTTGAACACAAAACTATTTGTCCTGAAACTGATATTGTATCATCTGGAGACCTTCATTATCCACAACATCTCTCTTTCTCTATTCCTACCACACACGTTTCATATTATGATTAACATGAAAAATAAAACTAAAAGAAGTCCATAAAGAAGGATATGATACAAAGACCTTGATGAGAGCCTCGAGTTAACTTTTTGATTGGTCAAGGTTTTACCTCACCTGATATAAAAGTTACAATGTAATATATCAGAGAGCAAACAATAATCTGGACACAAATATCAAAGTAGTATCGCATTACCTGGCGAAGAGTCCTTTATTATCCAACCTACCACTACCCCACTAAAAACTTACATAAAGTAAAACTGTGTACTTTTTGTCTCTTTTTCCCTTTCTCGGCAAGTATTTTTATTAGTTTATGATTCGTATTTTTGTCAGTTTAACAGTCTTAACTTGTTAAACTTTATTTTTGTGATTCCGTATTTCTCGATTCATAGTTTTATAACAAAACCGATATTAAAAAATAAATAAAAATAAAATATAAAATTGAGGAGGTACATATGGGATTTTTGGGGGTTCTTATACTTTTATGCAACACGTACTTTATTTATATAAAAAATTAAATATTTTTTTAATAAAAAAAGTTATTAATTTTTTAATAAAACTAAAAAAAAATATATTTTTTAAAGCTAAATATTTTTGTAAAAAACTTAATATTTGTTAAAAAGAATTTGTAAAGATATTTTTTTATAAAAGCTAAATAATTTTTATAAAGAAATATTTAATTTTTTAATAAAATGTATTTTTATATAAAGAAGTTATTTTTGTAAAAAAATTATTTAGTTTTTAAAAAACATATTTAGCAACATCCGCACCAGATGAAGAAACACAAAACTTACCAGATTGTTGTCATGCTTATCCCCTTTAATTTCAGCGGCCAGTTTGCTTTGTTCTACTTTTTCATCTTCTTAAATCCCTTTTGACTATTCCTGAACACCCTCTAAAAGCACAGAAGCACCTAACATGTAGCAAGTATACCTTCAATACCTCATAGCTCAACAACACACCTAAGATCTGCCAAAAAATAATTAAAAAAACCTTAATGCAGAATTCAAGGCTAAGCATATATGAAATGATATGACATCTAAAGCGAGCTAATCCAAAGTTCATAAGTGCGCAGAAAATCTGACTTTGGAGAATAAAATTATAGCGACAATAAAATTATAATCATATGAAGTTTATAAAAATGTAGTGCTCTAATAATCCTTTGTACTTGATGATATATCAACGAAGTAATTACATAATCAGTTAACCACCTTGATAAATCAATGCAAACAGCCTTTCAGAATATGGCCATGTGTTAACAATGTAATACTGGAATAACGTGTTTTAGATGGAACACAAACCACCGCCAACCCATGTAAACGGATTTGAACTTGTCCATTGTCAGGATTGAAACATGTATAAGAAATTGAAACAGGAGAGCTGACCTCGTGTAAATGTACAGGTTATGCTGCCTAGGAATCAGGAAGACTTTGACGCGGTCTGCACTTGTTTCCTTTAGTTGCTTTTTGTCAAATTCTACTAACTAAATCAAATATCTATAAGTTAATAAAACCATTGAGAAAACAATGAGATTGAGAGCCATAGGTGCGCAATAAAAGGTGGTCCCGTAGGAATATCCATCAAGGGCTGAGGTGTTGGGAACACCTTGGCCTCCAACTGCTGAGGTTGTGTGCATCCCATGTCCATCCATGTCGATTCCTGTCCTGCTATCTTGGGTGGTGTTCAGATGGAAGTGAGACAAACCGTTTAATGAATGAGTTTCATTCTACTTATATTTACTTACTAAAATGTACTACCATTGTTAAAAGGAAAGCACACCTGAATCGGAAAGTGATTATGGAACAGGTGAGAAACTTTGTGGTCCAAAAATAATTTCCCTGTCACATCAATCTCCATGTCAGCATGTAGCTTTGCTGGAATATCTCCGATTGGTTCAGTTAATATCGTTGCACCATCCCTTGATACAATGGTTTCAACTTCATCGTCACGTTCACGAATCCTGTTGGTGGAGTCACAGCTCCTTTCGATGTTATAGCCGATTCTGCTTACAGAAGGAACACACTTCCTGAAAGCAACTTCTATCAACGCCTTTGATGTTCTCCAGTTTAATCACTTCGACTTAGCAGAAAAGCTTCCATCACATCACAATAAAGCAGCAGCTGCTACAACAGCATAATCTTTAATCTGCTTCCCACTTGAATAAACCTGTACTTGATCAATTTTCGTGGCTGAATTCTGTAGGGTAACAACAGTTGGGGGGTCACATTGACAAACATCTTGAGCACTTTTTGGCCCTTCAGTTGCAACAACAACAGTAAAGGCATGTGAAATTGAGCTGCTAAGCTGTTAGTTAGTGGCTAGGAAAATGATTCTAAATATCAGTTTCTAAGGGACCGACAGTCTGTTTCGGATAATAACATAAGGAATACTTGAAAAAAATCACCTTCTGAGTGACGGAGTATATGATAAATTAGGTGCCATTTTACTTATGCGGTTTTCACCTTTTTAAATGAGTTTAGCATCTGCACTCATGAAGCTTCATTAAGGGGTGTTTGGCTCCTGTTTTAGCAGCAGCCAAACTTGCCATTTGCACCAGTAAGGGTGTTTGGATGTCGTTTTAACAGGATCCAAACACTCCTTCTCAGCAGAACATCATGTTTTGGGTCGGCATAATGTTACTTTGACACCTGTAGGGGCTGTTTCTTCTTGAACTTTTCTTGGAACCTACAGTGTAACAAATGGATGTATTAGTTACAACTTGGGTTTCACACAGTTTTGGGCTGTATCTTGTCAAGGGTGAGATGAAAGCTCACGCAACATATAAGTGTGTAGTCTCTTGTATCCTTAGAGGTTGATGTAATAGTGCGAAGCTGGTGTTACCGAGAGCTTCAAATCGCTTGTAGTTAAGGGTCAGTTTGGAAATTGTTTTTATAACTATCAATAACGTATTAAAAAAATTTATGAAGTTATTGTTTATAATAGGTTAATATTCAAGTCAATCTTTATTTATTTATACAAAAATATATTTATATCAAGACTCTAAAACCTCGATAAGCGCTCGATCGAGCTATCAAAAGCTTGAGCTGACTCATTAATAGGGCTTGAGTTCGATATAAGCTCAATTCAACTGAGTCGAGTTTAAAATCAAACACAAATTGTTTGATAAAAGCTTGGTTCGTTGGTAGCCCCGCCTTATTACAGTTAATCTATTTACTGTGCTTTACTAATACATTTTCGCAGAATGATCATATTGTAATATTCTACGTGCATTCCAACTTCCAATTCCTCTTTTACAATTAATTTATTTTACGTTACTGATACATTGACTATATGTTCAATACACCAATATCAATCGTTTATTGGATTTACACATCAGGCCAAACACTATTTAATCAATTTTACATGTTGGTTTCATACAAAGTTGGGGTTGGGTAATTGGCACGTGTTGTGAAAGTACCTTTGTACTTTGAAACTTTGTAGGAAGTGATAGCAAGCATGACTGGTGTGACCAATTGAGTTCATTTCATATCCAATATTATCAGTACAGTAAATGGATTTTCTATTTTGCTTATACAAGTACTATAAAGAAGTTTGTCAAATCAATATTTTGTATTTGCTGTAAAAATTTTCCTATTAAAATCTCTAAACTGATAAAAAAAGGATATTCAATTTGAAGTCTGTGTTTTTACCTTTGTAGTTGTAACATCCTTCTCGATAATCAGGTTCCTAGCTAGGAAATCAAGAGGAATATTGTCTGGGGTACTCCTGTTATAGAAACCTACAGGTTCGTGAAGAAGATGAACAACCAAGAGTTTGTAGCATCAAGAGCACTCTGCAATATCAGTCAATGTCACGCAACGATCAAATATTTAAGTTATATCTCAACAAATTAACTCAATTAATTATTAAACTCTCTTCAGCTGCTATAGCAACTCCTAAAAAGAAAACACAAAGTTAAATTCAGGAAGTTTTTGACAGTTTATTTGAATTGATAAATATACATGAGTCAAAAGATATAGTGTAACAATTTTACATTTAGCATTAGACCCACATGCTTCATATGGCCCCTTAATGTTGCTACACAAAAGATTATGTTAGCTTTGAGACATAAGTAAGATATGAAGACGGTGTTTGGCAAACTGGTTTATACTTCCGTAATGCATAGTAATTAAATTACTTTGAAGTTTTAGCATATAAAAGGTTTTGTGAACAAACACACAAATATATACAGTAAGGAAATAAGTCAACATGAACAAAGTCTGGTCTTGCAAAACGAACTGTCATAGGTCAACAAATAGCCATATTGTAACTTTCTCAGCTAATTACTAATTACGAAAGAATATTACCAGAAGACACCGGACATCTCTTTGTATATCCCAAATCTTTAATTGATGGTACTTCCAATGCTTTTGCCATGAATATGTAGAGAGCTTAGCCAAATATTACGGGAAGCAAGTTCAAGTTTCAAGCGATGTGCATTGAGATATTGAATGCCAATTGGATCTCTCCTACATTTAGACAGGAATATAAAAAAGAAAACAGAATAATCTAAAGTCACACAGAACATTTTGAAGACCAGATCGATATTAGGCAAAGTAAACCAGAATATTTTGCATACATCAGGCTTACTAACACAGACTAAAAGTGAATAGACATGTCAGCACAAACATAACTATGCTATGAAAACACTTATCATGAATTTATGCCAGATTCACTTATCTGGTATCTGGTGTGTATAACTAAGTTCAGTTATTGATAATTGATATAATATAGCTGACAACATACATAAGTTATTATCAAGGAAATGCCATCAAGATTCATGATTTAGTACTTATACAGTTAACTTGTGATATCTGTGATCTACATAAATATTTTCAACTACCTCCATTAAACATATGGGGTACAAAGAGGATGTTTTTGTATACATAAGAGCAACAGAGGTGTATCAAGTGTTGCCTTTTATCTACTTTATACTTATGCTACAGGTAACAATCCCAACAGTTCTCGTTAATTGTATTTCACAAGGTCGATTTTAGACAAGTGCTCGGTTGCTTGACAGCAGTTTGTGGTATAAATAAATAAAAGAGACGACTTGTATACAATACTTGTCAATAATTAAAGTGTGCCCAATTAGTACTGATGGGTAGTGATAGTAAAGGAACAAATACAAATGAAGTTACAAAGGAAACAAATACCAAGGAGGTTTCATCAGAGCTCCAGGTTACACGATTAACTAATGTAGCATACTCGCTGGCCATAGAGACCTAGCAGAAATACAAAAGTGTACCCCAGAGTCAACGGTGAAGATGAACCCAAAATACTATTTAGAATAAAGAAAGGTGTAAACAAATATATAAACAATACAGGATGAAGATGAATATAATTCTTATTTCAAGCTACAAAATAATTAGATTTAGAGTGCAAACCTGGTAGCTCAATAACCTCAAAGGATTTTATCATAGTCTGCAATAAATAAAGTATATAATATGAGGTTTACATCATAACTTGATAGGAATAACTATTATAAAAGAATAAGACGATCTACAAAAAAGTTTCAACCAACAATAAAACTATGACCCGAAGGCCTATGTGCTATTACCAAAAAACACTGATTAGATCAGATATGATATATGATAAGGCTTACTCGTCATATGCACTGTTTCAATTATCAGCAGAATCATCTCGTATCAGTTAACATAAAACATCCGTTCTTAATGTGTATTTTCTCGAAAGAATTGAATAAAATATCTTACCTACAAAGGTACGGGTCAAACATGTTTAAAGCGCTCTTAGTTGTCTTAATGTATTATCTCGAAAGAATCATTTTTTTTGCAGAATAACCGCGTCCATACGGAAACTATTTCAGCAACTATTGTACAATAGGTCTATGTGGTTAATATAGATCATGTTCACATCTCGCAACTTGAATAATAATACATCGACGTGACTACTTAATAGTGTCAGTCAATAAAATTAACTATTTGAAAATTAGAGAACACATACCTAGCTTTTACATTTGACCAATAAACTAACCAATAGGCTGGGAGGAGCGCCATGACGGTTTAGATTGCAATAAATCGGATAAAAAACATAACTAATGACTCTATGGCAAGAACTGCTTCACTTAAGAGTCCTTTACGGAATAGTTCCTGACCTTCTCTCATAGGATCAAGATGCCCGACTTATGGATTTAGAACAGAGAACTCATAAAATCCCTTGAACTGTTAGATACGTATGACATATCATATCAACAACAAAATCATCGTACATATCATAAGCACTTATCATCAGTCTACTGGAAAACATCACGTGATTATATACACCACAACTATTAAAAATCAAAGTACCTGGTGAGGGAGTTTTAATGTTGGACATATGGATTCGTTCTTTTTTTTGAAAGATTTTGTGGCTGCATCTTGAATGCCTGTAATTCGGGATTTTTTAACCTCGTGACTGCCTTTAGGATATTAGGGTATAAGAGGGTTTGCAATTATGATTACGATTAGTTTTAATATTAATAATAGCAGGGGTTTTTGTTTTGTTCCGTGTCTTTATTAGTCTAGTTTTGTAGTTTAACACCACAACTATTAGTCTGTTGTAATGGCTGAGGCTCTCTACATTTGTTTGAAAGACCCATGTTCGATCCCTGTGACTGACAATTTTTGTAAAATTCCGGATTTCAAATATCTTCAACCGATATTAGTAAATTTCCATTTTAATTGGCAAAATGCAATTAAAAAATAATCACTAAAAATGAAAATTATGAAAAATAAAAATGATGACATGGATTAAAACATGCTTATGTGGCATATCCCTCCTCTTATATATAATGTAAAGATATATATATATATATATAGAATTAGGATCAAATAAGAACTTCTTAAAGTTATAAAAGTAAGAACCAAATCAAAAATTGACAAGTGTAACATAAATTTTTATTAATATCAAAATAAATAATTAAATCATAAGGGCATTAAAGGTACTTTACATCTTTCCTCAGCCCTAATAGTTACCTCCTCCATCACATCTCATAACACCAAACAACCTCTTTTAGTTTATCTTCCACTCTCCTCTCATTTCCCAGCTACCACATCTCTCCCCTAATTTTTGGAAGACTATTTTAACAGCAAATACTACCGTATCTCTCAACACCCCCAATCATTTATTCGAATAAAAAAACAATGAAGATTTTTATATTGAACAAGTTTTGTCTTTTTTTTGGTCTCGAATAGATGTGTCTGATGGGATCCATGTCTCAAACAACCATGATGTATGATTATTATATGGGATCAAGTACAAATATCATATTGAAGGTGTATTTTAATGACACAAAAATTGTTCAAAAAAATGACACAAAAATTGTCGAAAAAGACAATATGTTAGTATCCCATGGTCAAAAATATCATGCTAACTATAATTGTTTTTCTTTTTTTTTATAGATTTAATGATTTAAATATATATATATCATAAAACCATGTTATTACTCTTTTTAGTTTATAAGTCATCAAAAAGTTATGTATGGTTGATGACTTAGTGTGGGCATTTTTCAACCGATTCCATTTTAATACTATTTACTATTTACACCGTCGCTTGTCATTGAGGTCATTAGAATCACGATGCTTAGCAGGTAACCTATGTGGTTTTTTTTTTTGGTTGATACTACTATTGTAGCACTTGTACAAACTATGTTTTATTGTATCACTTACCAGATGTTTTTTTATTGTACGAGTTGTATTTTAGTATATCATTTTCTTGAGTTGCATTTTATCGATGTACCTGATGGTGATGTCCTGATGCACCGGTGACGTTGATGTATCGATGTACCTGATGGTGGTGTCCTGATGCACCGGTGTACCGGACTCTGATGGTGTTGGTTTAGTGTCATTGTTGTACCAGTATATTGGAGACTCATGGTGGTGGGGCTGATGCATCGGTGCACCGGATTCTGATGTGTTGAGGGTAGTGCCTCTAATGTGCGAGTGTACCGGAGACTGATGGTGGTGTACCGGAGACTACGGGTGTACCGGAGACTAATGTGCGGGTGTACCGGAGGCTGATGCGTCGGTGCACCGGATTCTGATGTGTTGGGGTAGTGCCGCTGATGTGCGGGTGTACCGGAGACTGATGGTGGTGTACCGGAGACTACAGGTGTACCGGAGACTGATGTGCGGGTGTACCGGAGGCTGATGCGTCGGTGCACCAGATTCTGATGTGTTGGGTAGTGCCGCTGATGTGCGATTGTATCAATTTTAGTATTAGTATGTGCTTATATGGATGATACATTTTTTAATGTCACCTATACACCAACGATAGGTTAAAATTATTTACTATGTCCATAGAAAATGAAATAACATCTCGAACTAAATTTTTCGTAAAATCATCAAGTAGAAAATAGTTGAGTTAGTAGAAAATCACCAAGACACCAACGGTATTAATTCTAATATAAGTTGCATCGTATAGTAAGTGATTACCATTTATGCCCTTGTTTGTATTTAATAGTTACAAAATGCAAGCTCATTTATTTTTCATCAAGTGACATCATTATCAACCAATCTAATGGTGTATATTGGCTCTTATTTTTACTACTTTAAGAATTCTCTTACAATAACCCTCCTCTATATATATATATATATATATATATATATATATATATATATATATATAGTTAGGATCAAATAAGAAGATTAAGTAAAATGAGAAGAATGAGAAGAAACCACAACCACACATTTCAGATGCACCTACAAAGTCAGATGCATCTCCCCTTAAAATTCTCCTTCCTTTGTGGAATTTGTGGTCAAGATTTCTTCTTATTCTTCTCATTTTAATTTTTTATATATATATATATATTTATATATATATATATATATATATATATATATATATATATACTAGTGGCGAAACCCGTCCGATGGACGGGTATGACTTTTGATTTTTGTTTAACTTTTTTTATTTGGTAAGTGTTCTTTTGTGAATACTGTTTACAAAAACATAACTAAAAGTAATTCAGATGTAAATTTACAGAACCTTTTATTGAATGTATTAACAAAAAAAAATGAATGTTCATTTAAAGAAACTAAAAGTTATTAAAATATCCGCAAAAATAAAGTTGTGCTTCGTGCAACTTCATCTCGAATGTTGTAGTCATTTAACAACTACATTAAAAAAATAGCAAGTCTCTATTTGAACATAAAATTAAGATCGGTTTGTCTAAATAAACCAGACCCTGCCAATGTACATAATAAGTAAGCCACGCACGACCCTTTTGGCCAATTAAATACTACCAGTTTATGCCAAAATAAAAATGTATATTTTTTATCCCACCCGTTTAAACCCATAAGTTATTTCATGTTTTTCCAAATCGTTTGTTTATCGGATGACTACAATATCCGAAGGATTTTGAAAGATTATTTCGATATATGATCAGTACGGGGTGAAAACAAAAACAAAAACTGCAATTAAAGACCGATTATCAGTATGGGGTGAATTCTGCAATTCACTCTCTTTAATATATATTATTGGTTTAAAAGCTTAACGTTACTCATTAGATACTCATACAGAAAAGAGTCGTCAATTTGAAAAGTTACCTGGCCAAGTGGCCGGTAGTACATCTTCAAGAAACTGAACAAAACTTTCATATAGGACTACAGAATTTTATAACATTTTCTTAGCCAATCAACCATGTAATTTATAGTATTCATATAGTATTACAATATCACCATCTTTCTTCCTTCATTCAGGAATGTTGGCTCCCAGCATTACAAATATTTCTTTGGTTTGATATTTTAGTTACCGTAGCACTACATTTCACTTATAAAATGAAGAAAAAAAAATAAGTGCAATAAAAGTTTGACGAAAGACAACAATTATGTTATCGAACCCATTGCACAGTTTATAGTATTTATCAAGTGCTATTTTTTTAAATGTAAGGAAAATATATTAAAATAATACCTTCATAATTAGGTTTATAGATAATTAGGTTTGAAAAAAATAATACCTTCATCCCGGCACCAAAAGCAGAATGAGCAGTTTTATTACTCTCAATTCTCAAACACACCCGGGATCCTCTCCAACAAACTAATTTAGATGATCACGACACTGTAATATCACAAAGATGGTAAATATGTTTCGAATCAGTTTCAAAGTCAAATGAAACCAAAAGACAATCATAATATATATTGTAAAAATAATGGGTAATCATGAGGGGTCGCAAGAACTGACAAAAGGAGAGCTGGATCATGAAGTTTCTTAGCAAGCACAAATCACCTGCCGTTGTTTAGTCATCTTCTCGAGATTCACTGAAACCAATTTAGTAAGATTTGGATCTTCATAAGCGAGCTCTGTACTAAACCTGCAAAGCTGAACATGAAAAACAGATTTAACCATCTAGCCAAAAATAAGGAAAATAATATTTTGTTGAAGGCGTATGTCATATAAGTTCTCAAACACATATATAATGTCAAATTTGTAATTATGTCGTTCAACAAAACCAATGAAAGTTGTCTTGTTAGCAAAATAGGGACACTAATATACACCGTCTTTTTGCTAGTCAAACGATAATGTCTCATACATAAGCAATGTTTTCTGACCCAGGTCACCTCGGCCGGGTCAATCGGTTAACTCGGTTTCAGCCGAAAAACGGATCATTTTGAACCGGATTTTATATTTTCGAAATCTGACTCGACCCTTCAGGTTTAGGGTAACCCGGGTCAATCCGATTCTCGAGAGTTTTTATTTTTTCGAGTTTTTTTAATATAATATATAAATTTTATGCATTTGCGACATACGTTTATTTTTACATATTATATTGGTTGGTAAATAAATTATATCTTTAATATACGAAAGTTTTCATGATTTTTATATATAATTTTGTTAATTATTAAAAATATAAACAAAAAAATTAAAAATAGGGTTGACGCTGATCGACCCACGTTGATCCAAACACGATGACTCGACCGGGTCATTTTAAAAACCGGGTGTCAAAACATTGCTCATAAGCAAGACTTTTAGTAGCTCCCAACTTCTCCAAACTAATTAAACATATTCGTGGGTCACTTTCATGATGAATAAAAATTAAGATAGAATCCACCAAATAAAAATATAAAAATATAGAAAACAAAAGTTGATTACAAAGTTAAAGTACTCCGTAATGCATAGAGCTTCTGATGATGAGGCCTATACATGCACCAATTAAACTGTGAAGCTAAAGCTCTCATTTCCTATATGATAACAAGTTGTGCGGTTAACCAACTAACTTAGAGGTGGCGAGAGTGGCAGTTGTAATATATTCATCATTTTACCAATCTCTTTCAGCGGCTTCTATAGTTCATTCTTTTGTTCCACCGGCACTGCCTCCCCCGCTCTTGAACAACCTTTGTTGCTCCTTCGCAACCCACTCGTAAGCTGCTTTTGATTTGTCTTCAAACTGGCTCTTGAAAATTTCAGTCTGCAAATATAATAAAACATAAAAAGGGGATACTTTCGATGCAATAACATGGTATCCAAGTCGCTGCATAAAACTTGCATGGAACTAAAATCACTTATATCAATGGCTTCAAGATCCAACGACTGTAAACCCTTTGGCAATCTCTTCACTGATATAACGCTTCAGGTAATACGTTGTAGGTAAACCATTAGGGGGCATTTGGATGTGCTGAGTCATTAATTACCGACAGCAACAATCAGTTTACTAACTCATGTTTAGCGCCAAGCCGCCAAAAGAGGCAAAAGCCGACAGATGTTGATAAATGCCAGATGTAACGTTGTCCTAATCCACAGGCCTTTATAGATCTTTCACTATGTCAAGTGGAGTTTAAGTCACGTGAAGTCTATACAACACATACTAACATGACTTCAGATTCATTTAAAGTATGCAACAACCCCAAGCCAAATAACCGTATTCAAAATTCTAAATGCTTAGATCGTTGGAAATAATGGCCTTTTTAATATGTTGTGCCGTATTGTTTTCGAACTTCATAGGGTTCTGTTGAGATTAGTGAAGATATTCTTGATGCTTATTTCGAGTAGGTTGTTAGGGGTCGGAGGAGGCATGAATATTGCAGTACAGGTTATTACCTGAAGCTGTATTATTCCCCGACGTGTACCTCGCTATGGAGCTGTATTAACGGCCGGAGCAAGCCTGAATATTGCAGCTTCACGTGTAGCGTGGAAATTAGAGCAGATGGAATAGGTGTTTTTTAACGGATGTGTTTTGCACATTATTGAATGGATCGATTTGGATTATGATTTATTTGAGATAGGTGAATGGGACAAAAATAAATTACCAGCCAGACCAGTAACATAGCAAGCATTGCGGGACGTGTCTCCAACCATCTGGAAAAAAGTTTATATATGCATTTTCTTTGAATAGAATATTTGGAGTTGCTTTTTCAAAATGCCATTTCAGAACCCAATCCCAAACACATATAATTGATATATACCATGGTTCATAGGTATTCACCAGATCACTATGAAAGTGGAGCCTGGAATATGGGTGGGTAATGTACAGAGAAGATTTCGAGAGGATTGAATAGTAAGATCGGTCTTCTGGTTCAACGATTATGGACTCTCAAGTCTCAGCAGAGCTAGAGGTGGGAAAATGGACGGGTTGGGTAATGGGTCAAAGGTTTGGTACAGCCGGGTCGATATAGGTCCTTAGTAGTCTCTTGTACTGACCGAACCCTCAGTTCGGAAGTCTTCGTCAACATGTAACAAAGATCCAGTCTTGTAATTAACAGGTGCCAACCTTTTTTATCGTTCCAAGACGAAAACGGCATTGCATTAATTACCCTACTTTGACTCTAACAAACCCTACAAGTTAAATCAATAAAATTAAAAAATGAGACAGGTAGAAAGGCGCCTATGATAATGCATAAAATCTCCGGAATCAGTTGAAGCAAAGAATATTATATTTATAACAGTTTTAGTAATTAACATGCTGTATAACTGAAAAGTTGAGACTAAAAGTGTGTTTGGGTAACCTGACCCCATGACACATATGTTCACCACCACCAGCTTAAAAAAATAGCCAAAAAGTTTTACTCCATAATATACTGAGTCTCGTAAATGTGTTGAATTTCAGGGAACATGAACCTTTTTGTGTGATCCTTATTACAACCAATAAAAAGATACAATCTCGCTATAAGTCCCGTTTAAGTTAATTCATGTTTTTCTCATTAATGCACAAATTATGTTTGTTGTGGAGAAAGAGTTACCTTATCTTTTCTAATGAGTTTGCATCCTTCAACATTATTCGTCTGGTCAACTGGAAAAGCAGGGCCCACAAATCTGAAGTATGTACCAGACCACCCCTAAAACATGAAATCATCCATGGCTCGGCTTCTAAGCGAATCTCCAATCTTTCGGGTCATATTCACAGACCTATACAGATGCAAAGGGTTATTAAAATAATTAACTCTGAAAACGGGGTTCGTTCCGCATCAGTAATTCCAATGAAAGTGTTCCGGAAGAGTGAGGCCCTATACAATCTTCTCCATAACGCTAGAAACTGTGAGAAACCATATTTCTTTCTGTATAACACCTAGCAATCAGCAAAATTCAAATTCAAATATGAAATAATTGTGGGTATTGTTGAATATGTTAATGACGGATAGGCTCTTACGTAAAGCTGAAAAAATGAACATGACCGGCTGAAGCAACCTCCCCTTTGCCAAAGAGGGTCAGACACTGAACCATGATCGTTCAAGCTGCTACTGATGCAAATAATGCAAGTTACGGTTACAAAGGTGCCCCAGATCAAGCTTATGGTGGACCTTCGGTTCAGCCTTCCTATTCTCAACATGTTCCAGGCAGCCCCGTTATGAACAATCTATCCCTCAAACTGGTGGCTATGTAAGTCAGCCTCAAACACAAGCACAACCAGCCACAGCCGGGTCATGGTCAGTATGATAGAAGTCGGATGTATGCAGCACAAAGTTCAGTATTAGTGTTGTTTCCATAGGTCGAGTGAGGTCCGAGGACTATGACATAAATGATGCAAAAAAGCAAATAAACATAGAATTCATAATCTTGTGAATAACCTCATAGCTTTTCAGTCATTCGCATCAAACTCAAGCGCAGAAATATTAGTAGTCAAATAACTAATCAGATGCACAAATTTTCCTTTTAAAACATATAGTTAAAATCTTTACTGTTCCAACCTTCATTCGCTTCTTTACTATCCACATCATATATACCACTTTTTTTATCGAAATATGTAGCATATTCTTCTCTACCTTCGTATCTGAATAGAAGAAAGACCATATAGTAGATTAGTGATATTATGTATTTGTATTAAGTAATGTACATGAAACATCAAGGTTGGCTGAAAGCAACCGGTTAGTCTTCTTACTTTATATCCTCATATTATTTTAGATTTTGCTTTCCCTATGCTTTTTTTCCCTTTAAAATCTGTATATTTAGAGCTTCTGATATTTCGTGCCGACAACACAAAGAAAATCACATATATTGCTTGTTCTTAAGCTCGGCTAACAATGATGAAACATATTTGATCAGAAATAATATCACGCGCTGTATTTCTAAAAGATGGAGCAACTTGCATAGCCTGTTTTTGCTGTGACAAAAGTCTAGAAATTTCCACTAATTTTTTCTTATACAGCATACCACGACCATACATAGGATTCATATATTTATTATTTAAATTCCCTGTACCAGCAAGTGGTGAACCGTAATGCTGGTTCAGTTGAGCAAAAAAAAAAGATTAGTAGATGTCTCCAGTTATGCTTTTCTTTCCATAATGAACAACGTCGGCACTAACTTCCTCTATAAATGGAACTTAGCAAAAGCAGTTAGTTGTATATTAAGTATTTTTAAGCTATAAATGGCTGTTAATATTTTAAGTTTACCAGACATGATATGTAGTTCTCTAGTTTTGGATCTGGACTCAACAATCACAAAGTCAGGATTTGCAACCACGATATGGATTCGTTTTGCTTCTTACCATATTTAGCGTATCAAATATTTTATGTAGATTAACAGCGAACAAATCTTGTTTGGAATACAGCCAGTATTACATTAATGAAACATGAGATACCTTACTACTTGCACCAAGTGTCATCACGTGTGGTAAACATTTTCTTTTTCTACATTTTCAGACATACGAACTCACATCTGCAAACCCAATTAGTTTCTCAATTATAATTTACCCATCGCATGGGGCTTACCTGTTAAATATATTTCTTAGCAGATTAGTTGCATTTACAGTGATTCAAAGTAAAAAAATAAGTAAAAAAAAACTCAGTATTATAAAATGACCAAAATCGTTTATTTTTCTTCGATAACCGTTTTGACATGTTATCCCACCTGCTTGACTCGTTTATTTTTTCACATTTAATTAGTCAATTTCAATGAAATCGTCACCCATTAGACAAGGAGAAATGTTTCATGTTAAATGTTGTAACATCGTGAATGTATTAGAACGATCAACCATGGGTAGAGAATGTTGTTCACCTTTGGTAGTTCCTTAAGTAGCAATTGTGTACATGCCGCGTAAGTTGCATTATATCTATCATCTATACTCATTTGTTACTAACAAATTTAAATCGTAAAAAAGCCTTGAAAACTTAGTACTTACCAATAGCCGAGTAGGAAACAAATTACAATATTGTATTTTGAAGCTCACTTGATTGAATACCACCGCATGTTAAAAGTAAGCAGATATACAGTTTGAAGAGTGTTTGGCTATTTCAGACTTCCTATTATCTACTTATTTTGGAGCGAACTACGCGTTTTCAATTAGCAGGTTTCAAAATACTTATTTGATATAAAATTATAATAATTTCAGATCCTTACATCTAACCCAAAACCTTTGAATTTATGCAAATGAACCACCTTAGCACCTTTTATCTACTTGTTCTAATCCAAAACATTAATAATAAGGAGGTGCTTGGGCTAATTCCATGCCTAATAATGAATGTTGTTAAGTGTATACATAAATATGCACTATGTACCTGCACCTAGGATTCATGGCACGCGACCAGCTGCTATTATGCAAATTGGTTCATTAAAGATTCGCTTTCAAGGAGCGCCTACAGGGACGGAACCACCAGCTTCAACTATTCTCTCCTAATTTGTATTTGCACATATCACAACATATTTGACAACGACACTCCAAAATCCCTGTACACACAGTTTCACTCACAAGTACAGTTTCACAAATCGGTAACCGAACAAATCAACTAAAATTTATATATCTCATTACCTCCGATCCGGTCTAACATCTGTCGAAACATACTTATTGACCCGGTCATCAATCTGTTCCTGTTTAACACATGCGAAGAAATTACTAATCCTGTTATTAATAAAAAAACGTATCAAATTGAGGATCAGTGATTTTAAGAAAACCGGTGATGTGATCAACTGTTGGGATTTTAAGAAAATCAGCGACGTGATCAACGTTTGTCCCACTACATCTTGAAATCTTTATTACTCAATATACAATATGATAAAAGTACGTATTGTGAGCAAGATGATCTTTAATTTAAATCCTTTGTTCTATTTGGCAATTAACATGCAACCTATAAAATATCAGACAAGTCGAAAGATTAGCCATGCATGCCTAATAATGAATGTTGTTAAATTAAGGGTTGCTTCATTACGTGCCAATTCTCTTACATAATTAAGATTTATTATGTACAATTATCATGTTACCTCAAGATGACATCTAACCAAAGTCCACAACTGGCTTCATTGCGATGAAGCACTCCAAAGTCCAAATTCCAAAGTCAGCAAAACGAAGCAGAAGTTATGCAGAATGAAATTATCTGATTCTTAAATTTCAACAGTATTCTTTCTATATGTAGGTGTCTTAGAATTAGCGAATACATGTAATATGATCAGAAAAACAATAATATCCTAGTAATTAGGATTTAGGATGCATCACTTGTTACAAACATGTTAAAGTCGGTAACCTTGCCCATTGCATGTTTGTTTTGATAGGCATGGTTTTATTATAACAAACACTGGTCCCTTATTCCCTGCAGCATAAATTTCATCATTCATTAAAACAACCACTCAATATCCCCGACCTTTAAATTGAAATTGAACAATGATCACGATAATTTTTAAAATTCTAGTTTAATTTTTGCTCGCTTAAAGTTATACATTCAATATGTAAAATCAGAATAATTAGATACTGAATTGTAAAACTAAAATCCGGATACACTCTAAATCACAGGTAAATACTCACCTGCTCAAATGTGAACCAAGCCTGAATGATAACTTCACCGAAAAATCAAACCGAATGAGGTTGGAAATACGAAAATTATAACACAGTTCATGATAAGGGGGTGTGAGAAAAGGAGGCCTGGTTTTTCTTTAATACGATTAGGGTTTTTTCTCTAATTGAATTTGTTATTAATATGGCTATAGGGATTTTTGAAACTGATAAATGTTTACGGGCGTATAAGAAGTTGATTCTTGAGTTGGATATCAAAACAATTGGTCTGGTGTAGTGGTTGAGCTTTTATGTATTGTGCTGCAAGACTCAAGTTCGAATCTTGGTTGGATATTTTTAAAGCATTTTCTGAAAATTAATGAATTATGGATCATACGGCAAAAAAAAAACGGAAATTAAAATAAAAAATAAAAATAAAAAAATGATGACGTGGATTAATAACATGCTTATGTGGCATTTCCCTCCTGTTATATATAATGTAAAGATATATATATATATATAATATATCTTTACATTATATATAAGAGGAGGGTTATGCCACATAAGCACCTCATATTGCCATGTCATCATTATTTTTTTAATTTTCGTTTTTTAATAATTTATGTAAAAAATTTGCCACTTGCGAGGATCGAACCTGGGTCTTTGATCCCAATACAAATAGCTTCCACCACTGGACTAACCCAACAGTTTTGATATCTGAATGCAAAATCATATTAATAAACGCATGAAATAATTTAAATTAAAACTCTATGCGGGCCTGTGATATTTACAAAACAGATTAACATCAACACGGATTATAACATTGAGTAGCGATTATCCAACCAGAAAAACCTTCCCTTATTTTTCTCAAAACCCTAATCATCATGTATCCCTACAGTCGATCTTCTTCTCAACATCATTTGTTATAATGCAATTTTTTATTATGTTTGTTTTTATTCTTTTGGTGATTTTTTATGCAAACTCACACTTCTGCTAATGTAACTGTATGGAGTCTTACAAATGTTCTCTGACTTTATCCTCTCTATGATCATGCTGGCAAGGTGGTAACGCTTTCTAAACAGTTGAAAAATTGGTACTTGGATTAAATGATTCAATCAAAACTAGGGATGGATTTCCTGAGAGGTATGATACAATCAAACGCTTTGAAAACTTAATATTGTTATTGTATTAGTATAGTCATATTTGATATCTGATATATTTGAAAAAATATTCGGATTTTTTAATTGAAAGCAAAGTAACTATTCCATATCTGACAAATATCTACCGAATACTATTAGTTATATTTTTCTTTTCTCAAAAACCCTAAAATATCCGGTTATGTTTTTCTACAGGTTCTCTTTTTACTCAAAACCCTAATATTAGTTCCAGAAGAAAAGCAACTCAGTTTTCTAGAAAACATAAATTTGGTCCTTGTGTATATAACATCAATTGTGATCTACGTGTTTGGTATATTTATGTGTTTTCAAGGTATGAATTCTGATCCGCCTGTTTGTGAGATTTAGGTATTTTCAAGGTCTTGATTTTGTTTAACGTACAATGCTTTTATGTTAAGCAGACAATGGAGGGTGACAAGAACCGACCTCAAATTATTTGTTTGACTAAAAGATCTAACCGACTATTATATATAGTAACATAGGTACAAGTCTCTATATGTAAGTGTTATATTTTTTCTATAGGCAGTAGGCACCAGCTTGGATCAGATAATTATGCATAATTTATGAAACAGAAAGAAGCGATGATAGATAACTTCAATAGAGTTATTACTTTCTTGAGCAATTTATGACGTTTACCATTATACGCAGTCATTTATATGTATTGTAGTTTCTTGAGCATGTAATCAGTGCTGTAAAACCCGCATGCTTTTACCATGCATAGTACCCTTTAGATCGTACGTACTAGATTAAAACTTTCCTATTATAGCATGATTACGTTTATGTGTTAGGATTTTTTCGTATTACGTACGTGTTAGAACACGATATGTATTTATTACGCACGAACACGCAATAATTATTTAACAATAATTAATCACGAACATGCGATCATGAAATCATGAACGTAATTAAATCAAGAACTAATATTAATTACGTATATATATTTATTACGAGCGTGAATAAATATATTAGGTCACGGTAAATATTTAACGAGAACACACTAAACACGAACACAAATAAACACGAACGAACACTTAAACAACGAGACATGGAAAATGGTACGGGTACCCCATGTGGGGCCCCCTACACGCGGCTACACCAACACCATGGGCCAAGCCCATCAAATTTTACAATGAAAGGGGGGTAAAGGTAAAACTTGTTTTCATTTTTCACTTCACAGGAAAACAAATTAAAAACCTAAAAAGTTTTCTCCTTTCTCCTTCTTGTCCTCTTTGGCCGCCGCATACAACACAAGAAAAGGGGTGTTCGTTTGATTTTGAGGTTGAATATTGTACGTGTGTTCGTGTGTGTTTATCCTCGTTAGATCCACGCATTCGGTATATTCTTTTAAATCCTTTTTCTTTTTGATTTGATCTAATAAAGTTAATTAAGAACATGATGTTTTTAAAAACCTAATTAAAAACATAAATCAATCATGTAAATGGTTTTTGGGTAAATCAAAAAGGTTGTTAGGGGTGTTTGTTTGGCCGGCGCCTAAACCGAACCCCAAGGGGGTCTCGGTTTGGCTAATAGACAACCACCGAGACCATATGGTCCCGGTTTGGTGGTGTGGGTCCCACGGCAGCAGCAAACCAAAGGGAACCCCGAAGTGGTTCGGGGTGTGGTGTCGATTTCATGTCCGGTTCATGGTTTCTAGTCAAGATCCGGTTCACAGTTTATGTTAAGATTATTTTTTTATAATCATATGTTAAAATTAAATTAATAAATATGACATGATTAATTTAATAAACATGACTTAGGTTATAATTTAATTATTAGAATCATGGAACTATTAACCTAAGTATTTTATATTTTCTAGACTTTATAATTAATTAATTATTAAAAACCATAGTTATAATTAATTAATTAACATGACTTAGGTTATATTATTAATAAATAATAATACATGTTTTAACCTAAGTATTTAACTTTATTTAATTAAAAACATGATATATTTAATTAAATACTTTTAACCTATAGTTTATTTAAATTACATGTAATAATTCATAAACTATACATTATATCATTATGACTTAGAAAATAATCAGAAAAACACTTAAGCTTATATACTTAGCTTATTTAACCAGCTTATATCTAATTATAAAACTTTCTATTTTTAGAAACTTATTTAATTAAGGCAACTAATCTATTTATGGAAACTTTCTATTTTTAGAAACTTATTTATTTCAGGCAGCTAATCTATTTATGGAAACTTTCTATTTTTAGAAACATATCTATTTTAAGCAGTAATTCTATTTTTGGAAACTTTCTATTTTTGTAAACTTTCTATTTTTGGTAACTTTCTATTTTAGGAAACCTGCTATTTTTGGAAAGTTACTTATTATTACACAGTAAGTATAATAATACATGAAATACCAGAAATACTTAATCAGAATAGACAGAATATAAGATAAACACAGTTTAAGGATTTAAACAGTAAAACATGATATGAACATATAAAATAAGCTAAGACATTGCATAAAACCAGTTACGTATTTAGTAAGCAGATACTTATTCATGTATGTATTTATGTAGCATTAGTGATACCGAAGTAGGATTCTCCTCAGTTCATCTTCTTCGTTCACTAGACATAAGGTACGGATTCCCGTCCTTTCAGTATGGACATTCTTTCCTTATTAGGATTCCCCGTATGCAGCCAAATGTTTTCCCGTAGTATAAGTTTATATGTTTGACTTGCTTATGTTTAATTTAGAATACCTATAGCCATATACATGCATGACCAGTTTCACCTAGTTATGGAGGTACCATAACCATAACATTAGAGGCACTGATGTTATGACTTCACTACGGCGGAGTGATTGCTCGTGGCGTCCCTTCAGCTTTTGGCCATATTTTTATATTTATCATGTGGGGCGTATGGGTGCATCCTAGCTACATGTTTTTCAGCAGATTACTCAGTGTGAATGTGGTGTGTGCCTTGCATCCTTCACAAGGAGTTGATCCCTCCTACCCAAAACCAGTATATTAAATTAGAGGCAGCCCCTCTAATTTACATGATGAGGTCACCCCTCCAAGTATTCATGCACGGTGGATTTTCATGACCTATATTGGCTAATGGTAGAAGATGTTAAACAGTTTTTATAAGATAAACATAAGGCTTTTCAAACTATAAAACTAGTTTTACCAAGACTTAACCAGGTTACTCGGGACTTAGTTTCTTCCGCTGTTATATGTTATATGCTTATCCTATTCATGCTTTATTGTACATCCGTGCACTAAGCGTATTGCTCAGCCGTTTTCCTTTTCTATGTTCCCAAAACGGTAGGTACTCAGGGACGCTCGTAGACTTTAAGCGTACGTGCATATGGACTGGAAGCTTTCTAGCCTTTCTTTACTTTATGCATTATCTTTACATTGATACTCTTGCTATGGACATTGTTTAGTCCTTACCTTTACAGTACTTATGTTTGTGTGTGATGAGCTTTACTTTTGGACTACCGATGTTTGATTCCGGTATTTTCCTTTTATGGTCATGTAATGTTTAGACATTTTTCCTTGTATGCTTTGATGACACGCCATAATTATGCGTGACATTCCATTATCAAAATGGGGTGTTACAATTATGGTATCAGAGCCAGGGCTTCAACCTGTAGGCTCTCAAAATATGACCTGTTATTAGTGGGTAGTCACTACGGTCTTCCTAGAACTAACAGTCGTTTTTCATGCATTCATCATTTTTATGCATACATATATATGTCATTGTCGCAGGTTTATGACTAAGTAATGGTTGGTACAGGACTGGCCCTATTTAGTCGCATGTGTTTTATCGAAACTTTTAAATTTGGGACCGACCCATAGGCGTCCCCTCGCCATGTCTTTTATTTTGGGTGAACTGACCATAGGCGTTCACTCTCGAGCATACAAAAGTTTTCATAAAACTGCATCATGCATTCATACACAAAATTTTCTTGCATAAAATTTTTCTCTTGAAATTTTGGTATAAATTTTTTTCATGTATATGTATATATATTTTATGTTTTGATCTGTTTAATCATATGTTTTATGTTATACTGTCAGATGGTTCTCACACGCGAACATGAACAACTTAATGCTGCAATCCAAGCTGCAATGCAAGCTTTGCTTCCTCAACTGAGGAATGACATCAGGGCTGAAGTTCAAGATGCCAACAATCAGCAGCATAATCTGGCACCTCCTCCTCAAGTAACACTGGCAGTATGGCTGGAGAGATTCAACAAGCTCCGTCCTCAATCTTTTGAGAAGACAGATAGCCCCAGTGATGCTGAAAGCTGGTTGGCTCACATCGAGAAGATTTTCAATGCTATGGGTTGTGACCCCGCGTACAAGGCGAGGTTGACATGATATCGGTTCGAAGGCGATGTGCTAAATTGGTGGTTAGCATTGATGCAGTCTGAGGGAGGTGACGAGTGGGTTGCTGGTTTGACTTGGGCTCTGTTGATCCCAAACTTAGATCGATTTAGCTTTATGTATACGAGATTAGATCAAGTAATACACTTAGAGAAACCTTTGTATATGCTTATGAATTTAAGTGTTATGCGGAATTTAACAATTAACTAAGAACACACAATGATATAAACAAACTTTCACTTTGATTATCAATATCAAACTTGCTTACAATGAAAGTAGTTTACGAACGAAAATTTATATAAAACTTATATCAAACATTAACCTAAAGGTCTTCTTTTATAGACATAAGAAGCCTTGTACAATAATCTACGTATCAGCTATTCTAGGTAAAGATAAATATAGATAATACAATGTTGTTCCTATCTTTACTAGAAGTAATTTAGAATACAATAAACGCGTAGAGAATATCTTCCATCAGTGCTTGTCTTCAATGTGTCAACGCTTGACTTTATCTTGTCAACGCTTGAGCTGTCAGCGCTTGTTTTGTTCTTGTCAACGCTTGTATTGTTCTTGTCAGCGCTCAAGTGATCTGGCCTTAATTTATTCCCAACAATCCTCCCTTAAACTTGATATCCACTCTTATGATCAAGTTTCTGAATAAGCATTAAGGACTAGGAGGAATCTTACAAATCTTCTCATATTGATAATGAATAAATCTAATCAAATCTTTTTCCACGTCACTTGAATAATCTATTTCCAGCTGAGTGTCCTTCATCTTCTCCAAAATAGCCTTCGATATGAAATACTGACCATCCACAAGTAGATACTCAGCAAACTTTGTAGAACTCAAATGGTAAACACCAGCAGCTGAATATAACCTCCATTTAAGACCACTGAGGTCATCTTCAAGATCCTTCCAAACAGCAGGATCCTCATCTCTTGGTCTCTTTTGAATGTGGACCAAAGTTTTATTCCATTAGCTGAAGTTGGTGCTTCAGCCTCATACTTGGTCTCCAACAACCTCCAAAGGTCCACCAAGTCTTCTCTATCACAACTTGAAAACAAAGATATAAGAGTGGTAAAAGTGTGTACCTCTTTGCCATATCTGCCAATTTTCTAAAACCCACATTCATCTTCATCATAGCTCACAATTGGGTTCCTAGAATCTAATGGTAACACTTGCACCATATCTGAAGCTTCTAAAGGTGAGAGCTGAAGGCTCTTTCTGATGACAGCTTCACTTGGATATAGTGGATCCATATCTTTGGGAAACTCAAATGAAATTCCCTTCTTCACTGGCCTGGGAACAAACATAGCTTTCTTGAGTTCCATTTCTTCTGCAAGTTCCTCCTTTCTTTCATCTGAAAGAAGCCTGAGAGTGTTTGCTTCCTGCACTCTCACCCAAATGGGATAAGCCCTACTTTCCAGCTCATCAAATGTCAAAGCCCTCAACTTCTGATAAGTCCATCCAACTCCATGACATCTGAGCAACATAAAGTATAGCTCCCTTCTATCCCTTTTTAACTCTGAGAGAATATTACTTGCCTTGTGTTTCAAAATTACCTGGCAATCTTTCTGAACTCTAAGAAGAATCTCCAATCCCCATATTTGATCTGAAATGGTCAAGTCTGGATTCTTGATACATCTTTCTTCCCAAGCAATGTACATTTGAACCACCTCTGGCATGTTAAAGTCAACCTGCAATTTCAATTCTCTCAATTTCTCCTTGGCCAACTCATCCCCATACTCAAGCCTTTCTGGTTCTATAATCATCACACTTGAGTCTGAGCTAGCTTCATCACTTTCCTCTTCTGAAGTCATAACAAATGGTGACTCCTTCTTGTCTTGTTCCATGATTTTTATAGCTAATCTTCTATCAAACTCAACTTGAGCTGAATCCTTTGGAACAATCTCTTCTACCAAAATACCCTTACCCTTATCTGATGGTGCAATGGTTGGTAAGGTAGATGGTAATACCTGAGTAGAAACCTCCTTGATGATAGATGATGACTGGGATACATCACCTTCATGTGCAGGTCTGTCAACGCCCAATTTTGTCCTATCAGCGCCCAAAATATTTCTGTCAGCGTCCAAATTTTCCTTGTCAACGCCCAAATATCTTCCCCCAGCGCCTTGTGTAACCTCTCTCAACATAGCTGTAAATGACAAATTTAAGTTGGTAGGAGAGACTAAGGACGTATCAAAAACTGTTTGTTTCTTCAAAGTTGTAAGGGCCTCAGCAACATATATTGATTGACCATCATGACTGCCCTTATCACTTAGATTTATTGGATCTTCCTCCCCTTTGGAAGATTCCTCCATACCCCTCCTTGCACCAGCACTCTCCAAAACAACAATCCTCTCCCTCAATTGCTTGAGTTCAAGGCCTTGTGAGCTGACAATTTATACTAAGTCTGCATTTTGCTTTTGCAAGCTTATGCAGACTGCCGTCAATTCCATAAGAGTCATTGGTTCCAGTCTGCCCTCTTCTGAAATGGGGATTTGACCTCCCAAGTCAGATTCATTGGGCAAGGATGAGGACTTAATGATGGTGGGACTTTCTTGGCCAGCATCTAAGCCAGAACCAATAGTCCCAGCCTCATCCAGGTCACCAGCCACACTTGTGGTGGTGGTTCTCTCTGCTACATGGCTAGGACCACCAGAGGAGAACACTCCAGTAGTCCTTTGGCGTTTCATCAACCTATATTCAGGGGGTGTGGAAGATGGTGTGGAAGAATGGGTGGATGTGGGTTGATTAAGGGGTGTTTGGAATTGTGAAGGTTGTGTGTCAGCGTTGGAAATAGGCACATCAATGCCAACATTAGATGTGTCAGCGTTGAAGGAAACTTGGTCAAGTTGCATATGATCAGGTGAAGGTATGGGTTCAGGTATGGGTTCAAGTTATGGTTGGGGGTCAATTTGTGGTTGGGGGTCTGGTTGGGGTTGTGCTGCTGCAATAACAGCAAGCATAGCTTGGGTTAAAGGTAGGTCACGATGGGGTGGTGAATTCATCTTCATAAAAATAGCTTTCTTTTGCTCAGGGATCTTATAAAAATCATTGTGATCCCTTGTGCAATAACCTTGGACATCAAAAACCATTTGTAGAAAACGGGGATAAGCTAAAGTCATTTTATTCCCCTTGTTTTTACACATCCCCTCAAAAATCATTTTAGAATAATTAAATTTTTGCCCTGTTGCAATGCACACAATAGCACTTGCAATGGATCTATTGATCTCATTGTGTGCAGTGCATTTGGGACTCAAACATTGAAGGAGGACATGTATGAGGTACTTCCAGGCTGGGGGAAATTCCTGCTTATGATACTTGTTGAGAGTACCTTCATCAAGAAAAGGATATCCCAAAGCCCTAAGCCCTTGTTCTATTTCATTAATGGGAAGGGTGGCTATACCATCAGCATCATCAAGATGTAAGGCTTAGCGTACCAAAGCCTCAGTAACCACCCAGGGTCTCCCATGAACAATAGAAGTCAATGTGGTCACTCTATTAACTGTTGAGGAACTGACAGTGTTCCAAAACTGCTTAATATGTGTGACTGGAATGAGTGGTGCATGAGAAAGAGCATACTTTAATGGGGATGCATTCAAATACGCCACCATTTGTGTGTATTGAGGAAACAGAGTATCATCAGCGTCAAGATATGCAATCATGTTGTGTTAAGACCTGAACCCCAATTCCAATTCTGATGGTTTAAACTTTGGTGCAATTGAAGAAAGATGGTAAATTTAAGTGAAGAAGATGAAGTTGATAAGAGAAAATTGTGTTAGACAAGAATTATAGATACCCTGTTTAAAATAGGAGCCAAATTTATAGGAGAAAAGAATGCATGTGATAGGCCCAAAAATAGGCAATTATTTTCAAAAATCAATCATGAAAATATTGAAAAAGTATAAGTTTATCTCATGCATTAAATGTAAAGTAACAACTCCCAAAATTACGGCCTAAAAATATGTCAAAAATAACAACTGGGTAGGTCCCATTGAGTGTCAACCGTCAAAAATAACCCATCAACGCCCAACGGCTATAATCTTGTCAACGTTTGCCTATAGCCATTTCAGCGTCCAATTTGGTCACTACAACGCTTGGAAAATTCTTGTTAGCGTCCAAAAATAAAAATGTTTTAAAAATGAAAAATGACCTAAACAAGTAATTTATCCTAGAGAAGATAACCAAAAGCTGATAATTATTATAGGGCGGCAAGCACTGTCCAGTTATGCACACTTGCTTAAGCAAGATAGACATAACAGTCCTCTAGTGTCACTTGCTAACCAAAAAAACTCTTAACAACCAAGTTACCTTACAAAATTCCTTGTTACTCCCAGGTAAATCCCATAACAAAATTATTCCCAAGGCTCCCAACAGACCACAACCAATTCTAGGCCAAAAATGTCTTGGCAGCATGCATAGTATATCAACTTTGCATGCTACAGTGCCTCATGATTTAGTAAAACTAACTCATACTCACCTGTGGACACAATCTAGAATTGTGATAAGAGTATGCATACCCAAACATCCTAAAGGTTCCTAAAACCTCCCCTTAAACTATGATACAAAAGTTTGCTAAAATCATGCATGAACATAAAAATTTATGTCAAGATAGGAATGAAACATTCCAACCATCATCCATAAATAAAAACTTGTCCAAATGCTTCTCCATTGATCCATAAGCAACTCTGTATCCAATGGTATACTGCTAACACCATCTGCACATTTAGATTAAAAACCACAAAACTAACATTGTTGCTGACAACGCCCCGATAACACATAACAGCGTTGAAGGAAGCTTTGTCAGCGTTAGACAATTATATTGCTGACAACGTTGCAAAAACACTTATCAGTGTTCAAGCAGCCTTTGTCAGTGTTAGAAAAATATAGTGGAAAATCTAAATCATCAATAAGACCAATAACAATGCATCATCCTGTACATACTTTTACAAAAAGACTCCAAAACACATATTATGTGAGATTGACCATTCCAATACTTGTTACCAAGTATTGAAACCTCCCAGCATCAAAAGGTTTAGTTAATAAATCTGACACATTTTCCTCAGTGTCAACCCTATCTGGTTGTATTAAACCTTTTTCAAAGCAATCTCTTATAAAATGGTGTCTAATTTCTATGTGTTTAGTTTTAGAATGATGTACAGGATTCTTAATGATGCATAAAGTGTTGTTATTGTCCACAAATATCTTGGTATGCATGAAATTATACCCATAATCCAACAGCTGGTTCTGAATCCACAAGACTTGGCCACAACAAGCAGCTGCCGCCACATATTCAGCTTCAGTTGTAGAATTAGCCACCACTGTCTGTTTCTTGCATTGCCAAGAGATCAACCTGCTCCCAAGAAACTGACATCCACCAGTTGTGGATTTCCTATCAAATTTATCACCTCCATAATCACTATCTGAATATGCAATCAGCTCTAATGGTGAATCCTTTGGGTACCACAAACCAAGACCAGGATAGCATCTTAGGTACCTAAAGATCCTCTTCACAGCATAAAGGTGACATTCATTGGGAGTCACTTGATGGCGTGCACAAGCACACACAGCAAACATGATGTCAGGTCTGGAGGCAGTAAGATACATCAAGGATCCAATCATGGATCTATAGTGCCTGACATCAACATCTTTCCCATCTCTAATCTTTCCCCAAGGGTGTTCTCTATCCATAAGAGTAGTAGCCCTCTTTTCATGTGGAGAAAAGCCAAACTTCTTCAAGATCTCAGCAACATATTTATCCTAGGAGATGAAGATACCATCTTCTTTCTGCTGAACTTGTAAACCAAGAAAGAAGTTCATCTCCCCCATAGCACTCATCTTGAATTTGTCTGTCATAAGCTTGGAGAAATCCTCACTCATCTTTGGATCAGTAGACCCAAAAATGATATCATCAACATAGACCTGCACAAGCAACACATCCTTGCCTTTCTTCTTTGTAAATAGTGTCTGATCTATGGTGCCCCTCTTGAATCCATTGTCCACCAAGTAAGTAGACAAAGTACCATACCATGCTCTAGGGGCTTGATGAAGGCCATACATATACTTTTTGACTCTATACACTTTATCTGGATTCTCTGGATCCTCAAAACCCGGAGGCTGCATCACATATACTTCCTCAACAATAGTTCCATAGAGGAAAGCACTCTTGACATCCATTTGATAGACTGTGAAGCCCATGCAGGATGTATAGGCTAGAAAAATCCTAATAGCTTCAATCCTTGTGTAAAACCCGCGTGCTTTTACCATGAATCGTGCCCTTAAGATCGTACGTCCTAGATTAAAACTTACCTTATTCAGTATTGATCACATTCATGTGCTAATAATCAAGCAAGTGCATACGTGTATGACATGACAAGTATCGTTTACGTACGAACCCATGATAAACAATTAATAAATATGTCACGTGAACGTAATTAAATCAAGATCACCATTTAAAATACGAACTAGAATAATTACGTAAATACATATAATATAATTACGAGCGTTAAGATTACGGTAAACTACATGATAAAATAAACAGAAACGCTTCAGACACGAACACGTTTAACCACGAACGAACACGAAACATCGGGACACGAGAAAACATTTGGGCTACCCCTTGTGGGCCCCATATCCACGAATTAAGGAAGAGAAATAGGCCTAGCCCATCATTTTTACTAAACAAGGGGGGTAAGGGAAAATTAGCTAGTCATTTTTCACTTTTCAAAAGAATTAACCAAAAACCTAATTTTGTTCTTCCTCCTCCCCTTTTCTTTCATTTGTGCCGCCACCTATAACACCACCATAGGTGGTTGTTTGTTGATTTTGATCATAAATTCAAGAGTTAGAAACCGTGTTTGTTCATCCTCTTTCAAGATACGTAGTGGTATACCTTTCTAACCCTTCTTTTTAAATTCTTTTAATTCTTTTAATCTTTGATTATTTTCATGAACATGTTATTATTTTTCTTATTAAAACATGGTAATTAATCATTGATCTAACATGTTTTGGTATTAAATAAAATCAAAGAATGATTTAAAAGGGGTGTTAGTTTAGGCCGCCTAGCAAACAAACCCGAGGGGGGTTTGGTTTGCTATTGCCGCCACCACCAAGACCATTTTTGGTCTTGGTTGGCTCATGTGGGACCCACGACAGCAAGGAGGCACACGTGCCCCGGGTTTGGCTCGGGGTACGGTGTCGAATTCATGCCCGATTCATGGTTCGTTGGTTAAATCATGATCTATGTTACATGTTAATTTTTATGAATCATGAACTTAGGATATAATTAATTAATAACATGAAATATTAATTAAATCATGACTTAGGTTATTTTAATTATTAGTTTAACATGACATTAATTTAACCTAAGTATTTTATGTTATAAGTTATAATTAATTAATTATTAAAACATGCCTATAATTAATTAATTTAGTCATGACTTAGGTTATATTATTAATAATAATAATACACATTTTTAACCTAAGTATTTTTCATTTCATTTTAATTAAAACATGTTATACTTTAATTAAAATGCTTAACCTATAGTTTAATTAAAATACATGAAATAATAATTAAACTATACACTATATCACATGACTTAAGAAGCAAGCTTATAAACACTTAGACTTATATGTTAGCTTATGTAACCAGCTTAATTCTAATTATGGAAACTTCTATTTATAGAAACTTAATTAAATAAGGCAACTAATCTATTAATGGAAACCTTCTATATATGGAAATCTATCTATTTCAGGCAGCTAATCTAATCATGGAAACCATCTATATATGGAAACTTATTTAATTAAGGCAGCTGATCTATTTTTGGAAACTTTCTATTTTTAGAAACTAATCTATTTTAAGCAGTAAATTCTATTTTTGGAAACTTTCTATTTTTGGAAACTTTCTATTTTTGGAAACTTTCTATTTTTGGAAACTTTCTATTTTTGGTAACTTTCTATTTTTGGAAACTTTCTATTTTTGGAAACTTTCTATTTTTGGAAACCTGCTATTTTTGGAAAGTTACTTATTATTACACAGTAAGTATAATAATACATGAAACACCAGTAATACTTAATCAGATTAATCAGAATACCAGATAAACACAGTTTAAGGCTTTAAACAGTGAACCATGACCTAAAACATACCAAATCAGCTATAATGAGACACAAAACCCAGTACGTAATCAGTGAATCAATACTTATACACGTGTGTATTCATGTAGCGTTAGTGATCCAGAAGTAGGAGTCTTTCTTCCGTTCATTCACTGGACTTGAGGTACGGATTCCCGTCCTTTCAGTATGGACATTCCTTCCTTATTAGGATTTCCCCGTATGCAGCCAACTGTTTTCCCCAGCATTTGTTTTATTGTTTTGAACTGCTTATGTTAATTTAGCATAAACTATAGCCATATACAAGCATGACCAGTTTCACCTAGTTATGGAGGTACCATAACCATAGCATTGGAGGCACCGATGTTATGACTTCCCCACGGCGGAGTGATTGCTCGTGGCGTCCCTTTCAGTTTGGCCATATTATTATATCAGGTGGGGCGTATGGGTGCATCCTAGTTACATGTTTTATTCAGTTTATCATGGTGAATGTGGTGTGTGCCTTGCACCCTTCACAAGGAGCTGATCCCTCCTACCCAAATCAGTATATTGCTTAGAGGCATCCCCTCTAATCAGCATGATGAGGTCACCCCTCCAAGTATTCATGCACGTGACCTTTTCATGACCTATATGGGCTATGGTATATATATGTTAAAACAGTTTCACAAGTTAAACATAAGGCTTTTCAAACTATAAAACCAGTTTTCTTGATACTTAACCAGTTACTCAGAACTTAGTCTTCCGCTGTTATATGTTACATGCTTATCCTATTTCATGCTTTATTGTACATCCGTGCACTGAGCGTCTTGCTCAGCCGTTACTTTCCTTTCCATGTCCCAAAACGGCAGGTACCCAAGACTCGAGCATTTGGAGGATGCACATAGGATGGAAGCTGCCAGAGACTTCTTTTCCTTTTTGCCTTCATATAGTTATGCTTGTTTAGTCTTTATTCAGTTCATTTCCTTTATTTATGTTTTGGGCTTATGTTTGGGAACCGATGTTTGATTCCGGTTTTCCCTATGGTCATGTATGTTTTACTACATATCACCTTGCATGCTTTGATGACACGCCATAATCACGCGTGACATTCCATTTATCAAAATGGGGTGTTACAATTATGGTATCAGAGCCAAGGCTTCGACCTGTAGGCTCTAAAACTCGACCTGTGACTAGTGGGTAGTCACCAGGAGCTTCCTAAGCCAACGTTTGTTATTCCACGTATTGATGTTTCAGCGCGTTGTTGTTTCAACCATTACGTTTTCAACACCTTTTTGTTTTAGCCATGACGTTTTCAGCACCTTGTTGTTTTCACCATGATGTTTTCACCAGTATCGTCTTACTAATATGGAATGAACAACCGTCATCCATACTTAGTTATGTGTCATTGTCTATGCATGATGTTCCTCGTGAACTGTGACGATGTGGACTGACCCCAGTAGTTCATAATTTTCACATAAAAATTTTTCTGTTAAGTTTTGACAATGACTTTTAATTATTATGTTTCATGCATTCATGCATTTATATCATATGTCATCTGTTACAGGAATTTTGACTAAGTAATGGTTGGTACAGGACTGGCCCTATTTAGTCGCATGTGCTTTTATCGAAACTTTTAACTTTGGGACCGACCAATAGGCGTCCCCTCGCCATGTCTTTTGTTTTGGAACCGACCCATAGGCGTTCCCTCGCACATATAAAGGTTTTATAAACTACATTACGCATTCATGCACTGTTTTTCTTGCATAAAATTTTTCTCATGATTTAAATTGACATAAAAAATTTTTCATGTCCCATCATAAGTTATTATGTTTTTATGTCAAGTATGCCTTCATACTGTCATGGTTAACTTCAGTTTCATGCTGATTATGTTATACACTTCTTCGTAATAGATGGTTTCATGTTTCCTCATGATAATTCCGTCTTCATGTTGATTATGTTTCATGCCTCTTTTGTTATTTACGTTGTCCTGCAAGACATTGTTAGATTTCTCTAATCATGCTTTCATGATAGTCATGGTTGGTTTTCATTGATCATGCTGTCAGGCAAATCATCGTTGAATTTTATGTAACCACACTTTAGCGTTTCTCTATGCAACCAGAATGATGTCTATGCTAATACTGCCAGGTTATCATGATGGTTTTCCTAACCGTTTAACCGGTTTACTTTCCTTAAATCAGGACAAATGATCGAGCCCATACCGATCCTTTCATGTGTATTCCATGTGTACTCCACGTACCGTATTTCATGTGTATTACATGTACCTTAATCCATGTGTATTCCACTTGCAATACTTCACGAGTATTCGCTAGTCGATTCTAAATCATCTCAGGCGTATGTTCACTTACTGATATTCTACAAGATTGTCGATGCCGCTCATAGCTTGGAGATGTCACTGAAGGTTGATGCTGCTGATGTTGGGAGACGCTACGAGATGCTGATGCTGATGCTGTTCACAACCTGGAGATTCTAAAAGACGAAGACAAAGGCGTCGGAGAAAAGCAATTGGACGAGAAGATGCTTCACCATCAGACAATTCCCATCAATCATTGTCCTAAATTCATAGTTACATGTCACACGTCGTTCGGCTGTCATTTCAGCCATATGAGTGCAAACCAGTACCAGCCAGCCACTCAGCTAAATAGTTACATGAGTCACGGTCATGAGAATGACCGTCATGGAACCTACAGACAAGACGATAGTAACCACTACCATGACAGAAAATATCCTAGAAATCGCAACCGAGGCTCTGGCCGCGGACGTGATCAGACATACAAATGATCAGTAGTCCAACCGATCCGCCAATTCTGGCATATTAACCTAATATTTGTAGTTCTAATTGTTTCACATCTCGAGACACATGTCAAGACATCAGTCAAGACACATGTCTCACGTATACTTTCTGAGGACACATGTCAAGATACCAGTCAAGGCATATGTCACGCTCACATTTCTCAAGACACGAGTCAAGACACATGACTCACGTCTAATTATGGAACATTTCTAAGAAATTCAGGGTACCCTCCAAGGGTATATCTATGTTGTTGTGCCATGTATTAATCAGGCCACAAGAATTTCAATACCGTTATCGGCGCATCAGTGAGAACTGTCACGTTGCCGACGTCACTTTCATTTCTTTCACCATAGTTCATATATTCATGACCATGAAGGACGCCTTTCGTATTCCCACGTATACGACGGTTTTCCTTCAGCGTAATGATGAGATCCAAGCTGCTAACGCATTTTCCTCGGACAGACACGAGATAAATTTTATCCAAATTATGTACTATGAACACCACACCATGCTATGATTCATAATTATGTACAGTAATGTTCAGGCTCCTGAATACTTTCAGCTTGATTTTCCATCAGGAAAATCTGTACAAGTTATCTATGCTTTTCAAGCACGTGCTTTGTTAGCCATATTGCTAAAATTTTCTAGCTGTTAGTAACACACGACTACTAAGGTCCTTTTACGCATAACCAACGGATTATTCCAAAATTGTTCCTTACACTCCAGAAGAACCTTCAAGGAGAAGGATGGTACCATGAGATTATGTGTCGACTACCGTCGACTTAAACAAATCACCATTCATGACCGTTATTCTCCTCCACATATGGACAACATGTCCAATCAACCGTATAGTGTTAATCACATTTCCAAGATCGAACTCACAATCATGCTGCCAACAGTGACGAGTGAAAAAGCAGGACATGTCCATGACTGCTATTCGTGCACGACTCGGTCATGCCAGATTTATGATTTTGAATTAGTCTCATCAATGCTCCAACCGCATTATGAACTTAATAAATTGAGTTTCCATGAACTCCTAAACAAATTCATCAGCGTTTTCATTGAGGATAACCTGATTTCCTCTAAGCCTAGAGAAGAACAGGAAGACCATATCTGCACTACGTTGCAAATTCTATGACAAGAGAAATTTTACCCTGGAATTCTTTCCGATATCAATTTTGTTTGATTTCAGTGACACGCTGAATCACATGGCATTCTACGGTTAATCTTACCATGACTCAGCTTATGAGTAAAGAAGAGAACCCGACACTACATTAGGTGTTCTATAAAATCCTACGCTAGGAGAAGTCTAGATTCAGAGACTCAGAGTTTCGCAACCTTCCATGTATCAAGTTTCTACGAAGCAGGATACAGTTACGTTCATATCTTCATACCTGTTATACAAACAGGCTAAGATAGGACACCAGCAGACGGGTATGTTTTCATCATATGAAATTGTGAATCGAAAAGGGACAAGATCTCCATGGATTTTAGTTACCAGATTTCAGCAAACTCAGAAGAAGCATGATGCTATCTGGGTTATTGTCAACAGTTTGATCAAGTCTGCAGAATCCTTACATCCGTACGGATTTCAGAACCAACAGATTGAACAAACATGTTCCAGCCAAGGCTCATCCGATCACTTGGCAATCCCTCAGCTATCGGTCAGACAAAGATTCGTAATTGTACTCCTAACTTACTTTACGTCTTCATTCTAATTCTACGACTTGCTTTCGCACTCACGTTCATGACACTATTCACGTTCATGATCGTATTTTGGCTTACGATTTTACGTTCATTTCTTTTCTCATTCTGGGAAGGTTGCAAGAACTTGTGAGACCAGACCCAAGTTTAGTATAACCCTCCATCATCAGATAGACGTTTCACGTCATATTCCACGTCTCACCTTGCAGCGTTTGGCGTTACCGCCATTATATTCTATGATCACGATATGTCTCACATGTCATGTTCATTCCATGTTCCTCATATCATGATCAAAATATGTTACACGTATCATGGATCACGATATGTTTACTCATACTACACTCGCCATATCTCCACGTAGCACGTTCAAAATTTTTCACGTATCACGTTCAAAATGTTTCACGTACTACGTTTCTTTATGTCTCGCGCATCGTTTCAAATTATCAGTTAAGTCAGATGGTCTTGCATCGTAACGTTTCAGTACCCTTGCACGTTAACTCTTATTTCCTCGATCGAATTTAGGGGATCTACCTTCCGTTAAAACCAAGAATTTCTTCGTATTCCAAGTCAAGGTCAGGAGGACCAAGATTTATCATTAGTGTCAGGATCTTCTGAAGGAACCGTTCCAAGAGGGAGGCCACTTGGAAACGGACAAGTTCATCCGGACTTCTTATCCATTTTCTCTTATCGATTAGATATGTCCTTTCAGTCACGTCACGTTCCATGTCTTTTCAAGACATGTCATGTTCCACGTTCCCCTCTACCATGTCACCTTCATTTCCGTTATTTTGCATACCTTTCCAGTTTGATTCGGGTATGTTTCGCTTTCAGTTACTTTATCTATAATTCGGGGACGAATTATTCTTTTTAGGGGGGAAGAATTGTAAAACCCGCGTGCTTTTACCATGAATCGTGCCCTTAAGATCGTACGTCCTAGATTAAAACTTACCTTATTCAGTATTGATCACATTCATGTGCTAATAATCAAGCAAGTGCATACGTGTATGACATGACAAGTATCGTTTACGTACGAACCCATGATAAACAATTAATAAATATGTCACGTGAACGTAATTAAATCAAGATCACCATTTAAAATACGAACTAGAATAATTACGTAAATACATATAATATAATTACGAGCGTTAAGATTACGGTAAACTACATGATAAAATAAACAGAAACGCTTCAGACACGAACACGTTTAACCACGAACGAACACGAAACATCGGGACACGAGAAAACATTTGGGCTACCCCTTGTGGGCCCCATATCCACGAATTAAGGAAGAGAAATAGGCCTAGCCCATCATTTTTACTAAACAAGGGGGGTAAGGGAAAATTAGCTAGTCATTTTTCACTTTTCAAAAGAATTAACCAAAAACCTAATTTTGTTCTTCCTCCTCCCCTTTTCTTTCATTTGTGCCGCCACCTATAACACCACCATAGGTGGTTGTTTGTTGATTTTGATCATAAATTCAAGAGTTAGAAACCGTGTTTGTTCATCCTCTTTCAAGATACGTAGTGGTATACCTTTCTAACCCTTCTTTTTAAATTCTTTTAATTCTTTTAATCTTTGATTATTTTCATGAACATGTTATTATTTTTCTTATTAAAACATGGTAATTAATCATTGATCTAACATGTTTTGGTATTAAATAAAATCAAAGAATGATTTAAAAGGGGTGTTAGTTTAGGCCGCCTAGCAAACAAACCCGAGGGGGGTTTGGTTTGCTATTGCCGCCACCACCAAGACCATTTTTGGTCTTGGTTGGCTCATGTGGGACCCACGGCAGCAAGGAGGCACACGTGCCCCGGGTTTGGCTCGGGGTACGGTGTCGAATTCATGCCCGATTCATGGTTCGTTGGTTAAATCATGATCTATGTTACATGTTAATTTTTATGAATCATGAACTTAGGATATAATTAATTAATAACATGAAATATTAATTAAATCATGACTTAGGTTATTTTAATTATTAGTTTAACATGACATTAATTTAACCTAAGTATTTTATGTTATAAGTTATAATTAATTAATTATTAAAACATGCCTATAATTAATTAATTTAGTCATGACTTAGGTTATATTATTAATAATAATAATACACATTTTTAACCTAAGTATTTTTCATTTCATTTTAATTAAAACATGTTATACTTTAATTAAAATGCTTAACCTATAGTTTAATTAAAATACATGAAATAATAATTAAACTATACACTATATCACATGACTTAAGAAGCAAGCTTATAAACACTTAGACTTATATGTTAGCTTATGTAACCAGCTTAATTCTAATTATGGAAACTTCTATTTATAGAAACTTAATTAAATAAGGCAACTAATCTATTAATGGAAACCTTCTATATATGGAAATCTATCTATTTCAGGCAGCTAATCTAATCATGGAAACCATCTATATATGGAAACTTATTTAATTAAGGCAGCTGATCTATTTTTGGAAACTTTCTATTTTTAGAAACTAATCTATTTTAAGCAGTAAATTCTATTTTTGGAAACTTTCTATTTTTGGAAACTTTCTATTTTTGGAAACTTTCTATTTTTGGAAACTTTCTATTTTTGGTAACTTTCTATTTTTGGAAACTTTCTATTTTTGGAAACTTTCTATTTTTGGAAACCTGCTATTTTTGGAAAGTTACTTATTATTACACAGTAAGTATAATAATACATGAAACACCAGTAATACTTAATCAGATTAATCAGAATACCAGATAAACACAGTTTAAGGCTTTAAACAGTGAACCATGACCTAAAACATACCAAATCAGCTATAATGAGACACAAAACCCAGTACGTAATCAGTGAATCGATACTTATACACGTGTGTATTCATGTAGCGTTAGTGATCCAGAAGTAGGAGTCTTTCTTCCGTTCATTCACTGGACTTGAGGTACGGATTCCCGTCCTTTCAGTATGGACATTCCTTCCTTATTAGGATTTCCCCGTATGCAGCCAACTGTTTTCCCCAGCATTTGTTTTATTGTTTTGAACTGCTTATGTTAATTTAGCATAAACTATAGCCATATACAAGCATGACCAGTTTCACCTAGTTATGGAGGTACCATAACCATAGCATTGGAGGCACCGATGTTATGACTTCCCCACGGCGGAGTGATTGCTCGTGGCGTCCCTTTCAGTTTGGCCATATTATTATATCAGGTGGGGCGTATGGGTGCATCCTAGTTACATGTTTTATTCAGTTTATCATGGTGAATGTGGTGTGTGCCTTGCACCCTTCACAAGGAGCTGATCCCTCCTACCCAAATCAGTATATTGCTTAGAGGCATCCCCTCTAATCAGCATGATGAGGTCACCCCTCCAAGTATTCATGCACGTGACCTTTTCATGACCTATATGGGCTATGGTATATATATGTTAAAACAGTTTCACAAGTTAAACATAAGGCTTTTCAAACTATAAAACCAGTTTTCTTGATACTTAACCAGTTACTCAGAACTTAGTCTTCCGCTGTTATATGTTACATGCTTATCCTATTTCATGCTTTATTGTACATCCGTGCACTGAGCGTCTTGCTCAGCCGTTACTTTCCTTTCCATGTCCCAAAACGGCAGGTACCCAAGACTCGAGCATTTGGAGGACGCACATAGGATGGAAGCTGCCAGAGACTTCTTTTCCTTTTTGCCTTCATATAGTTATGCTTGTTTAGTCTTTATTCAGTTCATTTCCTTTATTTATGTTTTGGGCTTATGTTTGGGAACCGATGTTTGATTCCGGTTTTCCCTATGGTCATGTATGTTTTACTACATATCACCTTGCATGCTTTGATGACACGCTATAATCACGCGTGACATTCCATTTATCAAAATGGTGTGTTACACCTTGCAACTGGTGCAAAGACCTCCTCATAGTCTATCCCCTCATATTGTGTATATCCCTGAGCCACTAACCTTGCCTTGTTTCTAACCACAATGTCCCTTTCATCTCTTTGTTCCTTAGAACCCATCTTGTCCCTATAGGTCTGACATATCTAGGACAATCAACCAGCTCCCAAACATCCTGAATTGCAAATTGGTGAAGCTCATCCTGCATTGCTTCCACCCAACTTAGTTCTTTGTGAGCATCAAATATTTTCTTGTGTTCCTGTTGTGACAGAAAACATGCAAACAAACATGCTTGCACAAGAGGGGTATCAACCTTCTGTGTATATTGGCAATAAACCCACCAAGACCTTGATGAGATCTTCTAGTCTGAACTGGAGTCATAATATCACCAATGATCTGGGAAGGGGGGTGATTCTTCATTGTAGAAGTGAGAACTCCTCCTTCAAAAAGTCTGGTGTCCTCAACCTCATGCTCCAAATTGCCAATATCTTCTTCATCAGACTCTCTTAAATCAACATAAGGATGACCCTCTTTATGTAAATTGGAAGGTTCACCTTGTTCAAAATTGGAAGAGAAAAGATGGGCAGAATTGTTGTCAACGTCTGAACCTTGTTTGTCAGCACTTGGGCTAACAACGCTTGAACTGTTGTTGTCAACGTCTGAGCCATCAACGTCTGAATTGGTCTTGTCAGCACTAGATTTACCTTTGTCAGCGCTTGAAGAACCATGCATGTTTGTATCTGGTGGTGCTTGGAAACCACCATTATCTTGTCCAGCAGCAGCAGCAGCAGCAAAAGCATCTGTCCAAATGGGAATAGAAACATATTCTAGGATAGGAGATGTATTTTCTGCTTGTGATCCAACCTTTTCATGAACCTGAGTACCTGAAACATCAACAACTTGTTCCTCCATAACAATTGAAGTTACCTTCACAATGTCTGGATTAGTGACACGCATATAATTTAAAGTTCTAGATAAAGGTTCCAAGTCAAACAACCAATTAGGACCACTTTCAGGATCACTAGGTTTATTCTCTAAAAACCTAACATGTACTCTTTCAACTATACGTTTGTCTTCTTTAAGATAAACCCTAAATCCCTTGCTCTGCACTGAATACCCCATGAAGTAACCCTCATCACCTTTTGCACTAAATTTCCCTAAGGCATCACTAGTGTCCAACACTACTATATGACAACCAAAAGGTCTGAGAAAACCAATATTAGGTTTTCTTCCCCAAAGTAGTTCATAAGGTGTTTTGTTCTGAATTTTGTTAACCAATGCTCTATTTTGAACATAACAAGCTGTATTCACAGCCTCAGCCCAAAAGGCTATAGGAAAGTGAGCATCAGCCAACATTGTTCTGGCTGCTTCAATTAGGGTTCTATTTTTCCTCTCAGCAACCCCATTTTGTTGTGGGGTTCTAGCAATACTAAATTGCCTTGTAATTCCTTTCCTGGCACAGAAATCATCTAGCTTCTTATTCCTAAATTCTCCACCATTATCACTCCTAAGCATTTTAACCTCATTGCCAGACCTCTTCTCAATCTGAGTGATAAAATCAATTAGAATATCAGCTGTGTCACTCTTCATAGCTAGAAAGAATGTCCAAGTAAACCTAGAAAAGTCATCTGTGACAACAAAGCAATATGACTTACCATTCAAACTTTCTATATTGGTTGGACCAAAGAGGTCCATGTGAAGCATATGGAGAGGTCTAGAACTAGTATGCACCTGTTTGGACTTGAATGAGACCTTGTGCTGCTTGCCTTTAAGACATGCAACACAAGAGTGGTCATTGTGGAAGGCCTTCTCAGGCAAACCATCAACTAAACCAAGTCTCACAAGCCTATTTATATTTTTAAAATTTATGTGCCCTAGTCTTCTGTGCCACAAATTACTCTCATCTACTGAGGCCTTAGCATAAAAACAAGACATATTATTATTCATTTTAATCCCATTTAAATTCACATTATATATGTCCTTATGCCTAGGTGTTCTATACTCAATATATTTCTCATCAGGGATCTTAAAATCCTTGCTTAACACCAAACACTCAGTATCAGTAAAAAGAACTTTATTTTTGTTATCACAAACTTGTGATACACTAAACAGGTTATAATCAAGTTCTTTTACCAGGAAGACGTTCTCAAAACGCAGATTCTTGGTGAGAAGGGTTCCTTTGCCTGTGATAGTACCATATCCGCCTCCAAAGTAAACCTTATCACCATCTTTAATAAGAGTGAAGTTCGTCAGATAGTCTTCCTTCCCTGTCATGTGCCTTGAGCATCCACTATCCCAATATCCATAATCATTGACCTGTCGTTGAATGCCCTGCACATAAAGAAAACAAATTAGTTTTCTTTGGGAACCCAAGTCTTAAAAGACTTGGATTCATCTGGTTGTTCAATAAGAACAGACTTAGTTCTCACAACAACCCCATTCTCATCCTTCTTAGGATGAAATACCCAGTTAACCCCAATAGGTTTTGTAATGACCTTTGAAATGTAATTAAATCTATTGCAAGTCATTGAAATCCCATTATCATTAGGGTTTTGATCTTTCTTGGGTCTCCATGTTAAGCTTGAAGAAGCTTTAGACCCCTTACCTTGTGGTTGCAAATATTTAGGTCTGTTCACGTTTCTATCAGCGTTAGAATTTGTCCTGGCAACGCTGAAATTACCCTTGTCAGCGTTGAACCTAGGGTTTGCTACAGAAACCCATTGCCTATTTGACCAGGTGTTTGTCTTTTGAAATGGTCTTTGTCCATGAGTGTTAGACCCTCTAGTAAAGAATGGGGCAGGTCTAATCACTTGTGGACTTTGCTGCACACAAGGTTTGGGTCTGACAACGTTTGACTTCCTAACAACGTTGACTTTGTTTCTGTCAGTGCTGAAATTGTTTCTATCAGCACTGGTTTTGGGAGCGTTGACACACTTGTAAGCCAAGTGTGAAAAGCTACCACACGTGTAACAAGCTTTCCTAGACACAACCTTAGGTCTAGAAGAGAAGAAGCCTGTTCCATGATTGCTAACTTGGCTCTTGGGTGACCTAGTATTCCTATACATCTCTGCATATTTAATGCAAGGTTTTCTATCAGTGTTTGAGCCTAGATCAACAACTTTACCAGTGATTGGGTTAGTAACCTTAATGGGTGTTGACTCATTGGGACTTTCACATAGTAAGCTACCCTTAACAAACAAAGTAGGGTTAGCTTTCTTCCATTCATTCAGGTCAGTCAACTTTTGTTGATACTCTTCAACTGGAGTGACAACTCTTGGTGGAGGAATGAATTCCTCCTATTTTGGAGCTCTGGCAAGCCAGTCCAAGATAGGTCCTTTTGTTGTACACCATAGAAGTCACCAGCTGGTGGTGTAACTAAAGAGTAATCATTCATCCCAATCCCAGTCATATCCTTAGGATCCCTTTGTTTAACCACACAGTCTCCTAGGGTTTGGGTGGCTCTATCAAATCTTTGAATCTTAAGAACAACATTATCTTTATTCTTAATGGCCTCATCTAAATTAGCCTGTATTTCACCATTAACCCTTTCCATGATATTTCTAATATCCATACTAGCCTCTAACTCATGTTTTAAAATGTTGATTTTATCTTTTAAATCAAATTCCATTTTCTTGTATTTAGAAACAGTTTTCTCAGTTTCAGTAAGAGCTAGTTGGTAATTAGACAATTTACATCTTTCAGTACTCACATTATCTAATAATCTTAACACCTCTTTGTTAAGTCTTTCAGTATTTAACCTACAACCTTTGCTACAAAAAGCATCATCATATACCTCATTATCAGATGAAGAGGAGGAGTGTGCCATGAGGGTATATTCAACATGCTCTTCTTCTTCAATATCAGCAACCAAAGCTTTATCCTCTTCAACATTCTTAGCCAGATAGCTCCAATCCCATCCCATACCATCAATTCCTTGAACTGCAACCATGGCTTTGGAATCCTGAGCTTTGACAATCTGACTTGAGGGTTTACCAGCATCAGATCTTCTAGGAGATCTGCATTCCCTCATGAAGTGCCCCATACGATAACAGTTGTAGCATTCAACTTTGGATTTATCAAATCCAGCTGTGTCTTTAGCATTGAAGGTCATCTTCTTTTTAAACCTTCTGTTCCACCTATTGGCTCTTATATCGGCAAGAGCCATGTTCCACTTGATGTCCATCTCTTCCAAATGCTCATCACTTATCTGCTCAAGGTCCTCATATGTAATCACTGAACCATTGGGCAAAGAAGCAATGTAAGCACAAACAGTATCCAAATCTAAACCAGCAGGTTGAACTCTTGGGGAGTCATTCTTGAATGTGTCAGCGTCTGAAAAGGAGACGTTGACAGGATTTGTTTCAGCGCTGACATATGATGATCCAGTAACTGGATGTATGTAAGAGTCCTTCTGATTGAATTGACCTTCACTATGAAAGAAGAAGGCCATGTTACTGGTGGTAGACTTGCTTCCATGCTCTAGAAGAGTTTCATCTTCCAACAGCCTTAGTTTGTTGTAGATGTCATCAAACGAGGAGCTCTTGTAAGTATTGTTGGCAAGAATAGATCTTGCCTCAATCTTCCATGCCTCACCAAGACTTTTAAGAAAGGTAGCATTAATGTCAACATCACCAACTTGTGTCCCCATGAAGGACAACTTGCTTGTAATATCAAGCAATCTGCTTCTCACACTACTCAGTTTCTCATTTGGTTGAGCTTTGAAGACAACATAATCATGCATGAGTTGCTTTTTCTTTTCTTCCCTAGTGTCTGCATTGCCACCATGTGCAACTTCAAGAGCTGCCCAAAGATCCTTAGCAGATTCATAGCCTCTATATTTATGCTGGTTTTCTTGTCCCAAAGAGACTTTCAGAATATTTAGGGCTTTCATGTCAACCCTTCTCTTTGCTATGTCATCAGCAGCCACAACTCTACCATCTCCAGGTTTTTCTCTCTTATCCTCTTCAGAACATCCAGCAACAGCTGTTCTTGCAGCAATGGCATTAAGAATCTTTTGGGCTTTATCGAATGTGTTTCCATATTCAATAACCTCCCAGAGTGTGTAGTCGTAGATCCCCAGATATTGTTCAAAGTTGAACTTCCACAAGTCAAAGTTGGTTGCATCAAGCATGGGAATCTTGATGTTTCGTAAAGCTGAGGAGGAGGAGGTTATTGCTTCAGACATGATGTTGTTAGGGTTTCTGAGAAAATTAGGGTTTTGGTGATTTTTAGGGTTCTTGTGTTCTTTAAGATCAAAAGTTCCTCAACAAGCTCTGACACCACTTGTTGATCCCAAACTTAGATCGATTTAGCTTTATGTATACGAGATTAGATCAAGTAATACACTTAGAGAAACTTTGTATATGCTTATGAATTTAAGTGTTATGCGGAATTTAACACTTAACCAAGAACACACAATGATATAAACAAACTTTCACTTTGATTATCAATATCAAACTTGCTTACAATGAAAGTAGTTTACGAATGAAAATTTATATAAAACTTATATCAAACATTAACCTAAAGGTCTTCTTTTATAGACATAAGAAGCCTTGTACAATAATCTACGTATCAGCTATTCTAGGTAAAGATAAATATAGATAATACAATGTTGTTCCTATCTTTACTAGAAGTAATCTAGAATACAATAAACGCTTAGAGAATATCTTCCATCAGTGCTTGTCTTCAATGTGTCAACGCTTGACTTTATCTTGTCAACGCTTGAGCTGTCAGCGCTTTTTTTGTTCTTGTCAACGCTTGTATTGTTCTTGTCAGCGCTCAAGTGATCTGGCCTTAATTTATTCCCAACAGGCTCAGTTCAAGGACAGGGTGATGGAGCAGTTCTTTCCCAAGGCTGAGCAAGACAAGCTCAAGAGGGAGTACCATGGGATCCGACAGAGAGCTGGGAAGAATAGCAATGAGTTTATACAGCGCTTTCTTTGCTTAGCTGGTTTCCTTGGTGCGGCAGCAGGTACTCCTAAAGAGCAGGCACACCACTTTAGGTGGTCTCTTCGCACATCGGTCGCAAACAATCTGGTGTGTGCTACGTTCAACACGGTAGCACAAGTCGCCGATGTAGCACGTAAGCTGGAGATGCTGCAGGAGAGAGATGAGTTCGGGGAAGCTAAGAGACTCGACAAGAGGTAAACATTCGTATTCAAGCGGTGATCAATCTGTATTTCTTTCCCATATATGTCAATTATTCATCTCTTTAAAATGTATCTTCCAGGCAGAAAACTGTGGACCGGTCTCAGTCGGTTACTCAGCAGCAGCCTCATCAGCCCAAGGGAAACGGTCAGACTAACAACCGTTCTGCTACGGATAGGCGTGGCGGAAATGATAATTCCCGTCACAATGCTGGACACTCCAATGGCAACAGGTCCTAATACTTACGCATTTTCTTATGATTTCATGTTATAACTCATATTCTAACACTTTAGCAAAACTTCTACCAGGAACCATGGAAATGGTAGGGACCAGAACCAGAGAGGCTCACAGCCTAGCCGTCCAGCTATCACTGGTATTCAATCATACGATTATCCGCATTGTCCTTTGTACCCTATTATCATGTCTCATGTAAAATGTTTTATCAGGTTCCCAGCCAGCCAGAGCACCTGTTGGAGGATATACTCATCCTCTTTGCTCTACTTGCCACCGTAGGCACCCAGGGCCATGTCGCCGTAACATTGACGCATGCTTCAAGTGTGGTCTTCCTGACCATATCATGAAGGATTGCCGTAAGGGCGAGATGGAGGGCACATCGGGACATGCTGATTTCAAGCCGCCTCCTACCACTGGGCGTGTCTACACGACATCTCGAGACCAGGCCAACAAGTCTACAGGTACCATCACTGGAATCTTGTATATGTATGGTCAAGCTGCATGTGTTCTTTTTGATACGGGTGCTACTCACTCGGTTATTTCTACTGCCTATGCTAAGAACATTAGGATGCTCCCCATGCCACTAGAGAATAGGCTTACTATTTCCACGCCCTTGAGGGACTCTGTATTAATCACCCATGTATACAAGATTCTTCCCCTAGAATTTGACGATAAGGTTCGACCTGTTGATGCACTTCCGCTGGACATGAATGACTTCGACATGATTTTGGGCATGGATTGGCTATCCAAGCATCATGCTACCATAGACTGCCATTCATATCGAGTTATCTTCGGTGATGTTAATGCACCAGAGTACATTCATAACGGGTTCGTACCCGGACGGTCTGTACAAATCATATCTACCCTGCAAGCGCGTGCACTACTGTCACATGGCTGCGAGGGTTATCTAGCTACGGTTCACGACATGGATGCTGAATCTCCATCAATTCAGGATCAACCAATAGTGTCGGAATTCCAAGATGTTTTTCCAGCAGAACTTCCGGGCTTACCACCTGCACGAGAAGTGGAATTCAATATCGATCTTATTCCAGGAGCTGAACCAATCTCCAAGGCTCCTTATCGCATGGGTCCCATAGAGCTGAAGGATCAACTACAAGAACTTCTTGAACGAGATTTCATTCGACCGAGCGCATCTCCATGGGGCGCACCGGTCTTATTTGTTAAGAAGAAGGACGGCAGTATGTGTCTTTGCATAGACTATCGCGAGCTCAACAAGATTACTATCCGGAATAGGTATCCACTACCGCGTATAGATGATCTGTTTGACCAACTCCATGGGGCCAAACACTTCTCCAAGATTGATCTTAGGCCAGGCTATCATCAGCTACGGGTCAAGGAGCAGGATATCGCCAAGACTGCTTTTCATACCCGATATGGCCACTACGAGTTTGTAGTTATGCCATTCGGCCTGACAAATGCTCCAGCAGTGTTCATGGACTTGATGAACATAATCTTCCATGAATTTCTGGACAAGTTCGTCATTGTCTTCATCGATGACATCCTGATTTTCTCAAAGTCCAAGGAGGAACACGAAGACCATCTTCGTACAGTACTACAGATTCTTCGCTAGAAGCAACTGTATGCTAAATTCTCCAAGTGTGAGTTCTGGTTAGACAAGGTGGCATTCTTAGGTCACATTGTATCAGCAGAAGGAATCACTATAGATACAGCGAAGGTTGAGGCCATTACTAAGTGGCCAAGGCCGACATCAGCGACGGAAGTCTGCAGTTTCTTAGGCTTAGCTGGCTATTACCGTAGGTTCGTGGAGAACTTTTCCCGCTTAGCACTACCATTGACCAAACTGATGCGGAAAGGGGAGAAATTCGTTTGGACTGAAGAACGAGAGAAGAGCTTTGAAGACCTGAAGCAGAAGCTAGTATCTGCACCTATTCTTACTCTCCCATCTGGTACGGGTGGATTTCAAATCTACAGTGATGCATCGGGGAAGGGACTTGGCTGTGTACTCATGCAACATAGGAAAGTGATCGCGTACGCTTCACGGCAGCTTAAGCCTTATGAAGAAAATTACCCCACGCATGACCTGGAACTTGTTGTAGTCGTGTTTGCATTAAAGATATGGAGGCACTATTTATATGGAGAATCATGTGACATTTTTACGGACCACAAGAGCTTGAAGTATATCTTCACTCAACGTGAATTGAACATGAGGCACAGGAGATGGTTAGAGCTGTTGAAGGATTATGACATTAATCAACAGTATCATCCCGGAAAGGCAAATGTAGTAGAAGATGCTCTTAGCCAGAAGTCCGGAACGATCAACGGCATTAAAATCGAGGAGGAAATCATAAGAGACTTGGAGCGGTTAGACATCAAGATCATGGTACGTGGACAGCACGGTTACTGGGCTAATCTTAGAGTAGAACCTGAGTTACTCTCTAAGATCAAGGAAGCTTAGAAAGGTGATGGAGAAATCTGGGCGATAGTACATAATTTGGAGAAACAGACGGAATTCAGAGTAGATGCAGATGGTATCGTATGGCAGGGTACGAGACTTTGTGTTCCTGATGACCAAGAACTCCGGGAAGCCTTGTTAGCTGAAGCTCATAGCTCCCCATTCTCTATACATCCTGGTTCGACTAAGATGTACCATGACATCAAGCAATACTTTTGGTGGAGTGGTATGAAACAGGATGTGGCTACTTACGTCTCCAAATGTCTTACCTGCCAGCAGGTTAAGATCGAGCATCAGCGATCTGGCGGTCTACTTCAACCGGTAGATATTCCAGAGTGGAAGTGGGAAAAAATCACCATCGATTTTGTTACTAGTCTTCCGCCTACCAAGAGGAAGCATGATGCAATTTGGGTTATCGTAGATCGACTTACCAAATCAGCTCATTTCTTACCGATCCGCAAGGAAGATCCGGTAAGTAAACTCGCCGATACGTATAGAAGAGAGATCATGACACTCCAGGGTGCTCCATCCAGCATCGTCTCAGACAGAGATCCTCGTTTCACTTCGCGATTTTGGAAGAGTCTGTAGAAAGCTTGGGGTACACAACTTAAGCTTAGCCCGGCTTTTCATCCTCAAACGGAAGAGTCTGTAGAAAGCTTGGAATGGACGTGTGATTGGGACGATTCCATCTGTTTGGTGGAGTTTGCCTACAACAACAGTTGGCACGCAAGTATCAAGTATGCTCCTTTCGAGATGTTGTATGGCAGAAAGTGTCGAGCCCCAATCTGCTGGGATCAGGTTGGCGAGTGAACACTTGAAGGACCAGAAATCATAGAGATGACCAATGATAAATAGCAGTAGCTAAGCAAAAACTTCAGGAGGCACGGTCACGTCAGAAGAGTTACGCTGATAAGCATCGTAGGGACATACATTTTAGCGTAGGAGATCACGTCTTCCTTAAGGTTTCGCAGGCACGTGGTGTTAGACGCTTCGGGATTAAAGGGAAGCTCAGTCCTCGGTTCATCGGACCGTTTGATTTCATTGAACGAGTCGGTGAAGTATCTTACCGGTTAGCGTTACCTCAGTAGCTTTCACATGTACACAATGTGTTTCATGTGTCTGTACTCAGAGGGTACCAGTATCATCCCCTTCACATGGTTCAGTATCCACTGGAACAGATACGTGAAGATCTCACTTTTATAGAAGAACCCGAACAAGTTCTTGACAGACAAGAACTAGTCATGAGAAGGAAGACGATTCCATTCGTCAAAATCCTTTGGAGGGATCATACCGAGCGAGAAGCCACTTGGGAAACAGAGGAGTCTATCCGGGCTTCTTACCCTCATTTCATATTTTGAATTCGGGTATGTTCTTCTTTTTCAGTTTACTTTATCTATAATTCGGGGACGAATTATTCTTTTTAGGGGGGAAGAGTTGTAAAACCCGCATGCTTTTACCATGAATAGTAACCTTTAGATCGTACGTACAAGATTAAAACTTTCCTATTATAGCATGATTACGTTTATGTGTTAGGAATTTTTCGTTTTACGTACGTGTTAGAACACGATAAGTATTTATTACGCACGAACACGCAATTATTATTTAACAATAATTAATCACGAACATGCGATCATGAAATCATGAACGTAATTAAATCACGAACTAATATTAATTACGTATATATATTTATTACGAGCGTGAATATATATATTAGGTCACGGTAAATATTTAACGAGAACACACTAAACACGAACACAAATAAACACGAACGAACACTTAAACAACGAGAGACGGAACACGATACGGGTACCCCATGTGGGGGCCCCTACCCGCGGCTACACCAACACCATGGGCCAAGCCCATCAAATTTTACAATGAAAGGGGGGTAAAGGTAAAACTTGTTTTCATTTTTCACTTCACAAGAAAACAAATTAAAAACCTAAAAAGTTTTCTCCTTTCTCCTTCTTGTCCTCTTTGGCCGCCGCATACAACACAAGAAACGGGGGTGTTCGTTTGATTTTGAGCTTGAATATTGTACGTGTGTTCGTGCGTGTTCATCCTCGTTAGATCCACGCATTTGGTATATTCTTTTAAATCCTTTTTCTTTTTTATTTGATCTAAGAAAATTAATTACGAACATGATGTTTTTAAAAACCTAATTAAAACATAAATCAATCATGTAAATGGTTTTTGGGTAAATAAAAAAGGTTGTTAGGGGTGTTTGTTTGGCCGGCGCCTAAACCGAACCCCAAGGGGGTCTCGGTTTGGCTAATAGACCACCACCGAGACCAGATGGTCCCGGTTTGCTGGTGTGGGTCCCACGGCAGCAGCAAACCAAAGGGAACCCCGAAGTGGTTCGGGGTGTGGTGTCGATTTCATGTCCGGTTCATGGTTTCTAGTCAAGATCCGGTTCACGGTTTATGTTAAGATTATTTTTTTATAATCATATGTTAAAATTAAATTAATAAATATGACATGATTAATTTAATAAACATGACTTAGGTTATAATTTAATTATTAGAATCATGGAACTATTAACCTATGTATTTTATATTTTCTAGACTTTATAATTAATTAATTATTAAAAACCATAGTTATAATTAATTAATTAACATGACTTAGGTTATATTATTAATAAATAATAATACATGTTTTAACCTAAGTATTTAACTTTATTTAATTAAAAACATGATATATTTAATTAAATACTTTTAACCTATAGTTTATTTAAATTACATGTAATAATTAATAAACTATACATTATATCATTATGACTTAGAAAATAATCAGAAAAACACTTAAGCTTATATACTTAGCTTATTTAACCAACTTATATCTAAATATGGAAACTTTCTATTTTTAGAAACTAATTTAATTAAGGCAGCTAATCTATTTATGGAAACTTTCTATCTTCAGAAAGTTATTTAATTCAGGCAGCTAATCTATTTATGGAAACTTTCTATTTTTAGAAACTTATCTATTTTAAGCAGTAATTCTATTTTTGGAAACATTCTATTTTTGGAAACTTTCTATTTTTGGAAACTTTCTATTTTTGGAAACTTTCTATTTTAGGAAACCTGCTATTTTTGGGAAGTTACTTATTATTACAAAGTAAGTATAATAATACATGAAATACTAGAAATACTTAATCAGAATAGACAGAATATAAGATAAACACAGTTTAAGGCTTTAAACAGTAAAACATGATATGAATATAAAATAAGCTAAGACATTGCATAAAACCAGTTACGTATTTAGTAAGCAGATACTTATGCATGTATGTATTTATGAAGCATTAGTGATACCGAAGTAGGATTCTCCTCAGTTCAACTTCTTCTTTCACTGGACATAACGTACGGATTCCCATCCTTTCAGTATGGACATCCTTTCCTTATTAGGATTCCCCGTATGCAGCCAAATATTTTCCGGTAGTATAAATTTATATGTTTTACTTGCTTATGATTAATTTAGAATACCTATAGCCATATACATGCATGACCAGTTTAACCTAGTTATGGAGGTACCATAACCATAACATTAGAGGCACTGATGTTATGAATTCACCACGGCGGAGTGATTGCTCGTGGCGTCCCTTCAGCTTTTGGCCATATTTTTATATTTATCATGTGGGGCTTATGGGTGCATCCTAGCTACATGTTTTTCAGCAGATTACTCTGTGTGAATGTGGTGTGTGCCTTGCATCCTTCACAAGGAGCTGATCCCTCCTACCCAAAACCAGTATATTAAATTAGAGGCAGCCCCTCTAATTTGCATGATGAGGTCACCCCTCCAAGTATTCATGCACGGTGGATTTTCATGACCTATATTGGATAATGGTAGAACATGTTAAACAGTTTTTATAAGATAAACATAAGGCTTTTCAAACTATAAAACCAGTTTTACCAAGACTTAACCAGGTTACTCGGGACTTAGTTTCTTCCGCTGTTATATGTTATATGCTTATCCTATTCATGCTTTATTGTACATCCGTGCACTGAGCGTATTGCTCAGCCGTTTTCCTTTTCTATGTTCCCAAAACGGCACGTACTCAGGGACGCTCGTAGACTTTAAGCGTACGTGCATATGGACTGGAAGCTTTCTAGCCTTTCTTTAATTTATGCATTATCTATACATTGATACTCTTGCTATGGACATTGTTTAGTCCTTTCCTTTACAGTACTTATGTTTGTGTGTGATGAGCTTTACTTTTGGACTACCGATGTTTGATTCCGGTATTTTCCTTTTATGGTCATGTAATGTTTAGACATTTTTCCTTGTATGCTTTAATGACACGCCATAATCACGCGTGACATTCCATTATCAAAATGGGGTGTTACAAGTGCTATAGTTATACGCACACTGATTTGTATTGTGGCTTCTTGATCATTTAAATCATTTTCAATAACATGTACAGTCTTTTATAAAGTAATCGTACTTCATTTTTGTTTAGGTATGGAACATATGCAAGAAAAAACCACTCTGCAGCTTCAAAAGATTAAGCATTAACTGAGCAAAAGGGGTCGTTGGTGTTACAAATGATATCTATGTTAATCTAATCTATTATATGTCCGCAAACTAATTTTATTTATATCATTTGGTGCATTCGATGTTTTGTTGCTCAATTGGCGATTAAGGAGCAGAAGAATGCGGATGAAAGAATGTTAAAGTTACTTAACAATTAAGAGGTTTCTAAAAGTCGTTTGTGGGTTTCGCTTTCTCAATTTTATTGAATCTTGCTCTGAAATCTGTCATTTTGTTTCTTGAATCAGTATATGACCAGAAGAACCCCACCTGATCCGGTGGAAATATTTAGAAGCCATCGTCCTTCTGTTATGGATGTTTATTTTCATCCTACTCAAAACTTATTATTCTCAGGGTAACCAATGTTTCTTACGTTAAAAAACTATTTTCATCATATCTTGAATTGTTTTAACGGAGGGTTTTACTGCAGGTCTTCAAATAGTGAATCGCGAATCTTTAACAGCGTGCAAAATAATGGAACATCATACTTGAAATTCTACACTACTCGAGGTTAATTATAAACATTATATGGTCAATACGATTTTTGTAGCTGCTGAAGATGCGACTTGCAACTGCTCTTGACGAATCTTGTTGCTGATGCAATTACATTATAAAACTTTAAAGGTTGGTATCCATTATAATAATCCTAATTGTTTCTGTTGTATGCACTCCCTTTGAAGTGGAAATTACATGATATGATTCCACTAAAGGTCTTCATTCTCTTCAGAAAATTTACTAAGGTAGTTTAATTATTAGTTAGTTTCTCTAATCATGTCATTCATCCGAACGATGCTGAAACACATAGTAATAGCAATTGTAGGATCGTGTTTTCTAAGGATTAGGCATGTTATGGTTTATCTATTGAGATGGATGGAGAAGTGGAAGAACTAGAGAGAGAAAGGTAGAGAGAGAGGAGAGAATGAGAGAAATGGTTGATTAATGAAAGTGTTTGTAAACACAAAGTGACCAACCCCTCCTAACATGCTAGGAGAGGGTATATATAGCCCACCCTACATGTGGGCCATATAGGCTATATTGGATCACGAGCCCAATATCATTAGAGTGACCGATCCTTTCTAAATTCGTAAAAACGTATTTCCAACAATCTCCCCCAAAGGGAGGTCACTCCAAGTTACAATGTCCTAAATAGTCTATAGCTCGTGATCTATGCTAACAATGATGTGACCGAGACTTTCCTTGGAAAAACGTATATCCAACAATCTCCCCCAAAGGAAGGTCACACCATTTTACAAAATCTTTAACCTAGCATACTATGCTTGAGTTTTCGATCTTGTTCTTGTGAATATGCTGATGAGATCTTTGACTTTGGTCTTGAACATGTGTCCTTGCTTTGACCTTGTGCATTCATCACTTGTGATATTTGCCTCCTCGTGACTTAAGAGTTTGATACAATGGAAGAATTGACTTTTAGACTTTCTTGAATTTGTTGAAGTATTAAGTGCATACAGTATAAGCATGTGGTGACGACTTCTTCTGGGTTGTACACCACAATGCCACCTTCTTGTTACGTTGCATAAGACAGTTAGCAACAAAACATATACACGGATGAAATGGCCTTGAACATTTCCTTCTAATTCGGTAGCATTTTACCTCCGGTCGGTGAACACCGTTGGACGATATTAACTATCGTACTTGTGGCAAGTAGTTTCAATTAAGAACCTCCTTGACAAGATTTCGCGGGTAAACCCGTTCTCTTTATTCGACCGTCCAAAGCTGACTGCGAACATAAAGAGTGAATCATTTGGATAATAATATCCGCATGATTTGAAGCCGTCAATTCATGTTCCTGGAACAAGTGAAATTCAATTAAGAACCGCACCATCGTTGCTTTCCAGTTGTCACGAGCTTGATTCGTATAGAATCTTGCAAGTTACCTACCAAGTGCTGTTTGAGGTTAACACTAGAAGGATTTCCACTCATCACTGTGAACACTAAGTTATCACTCTGAGTGTTCTGGCAAGATCACTAAGATATTGCGTAGAGGCCTGGAACATGTTTAAAATCATTTAAGAATTAAACCACTGTTGCTTTCCAGTTATCACAAGTTTGATTCATAAAGAATCGCACAAGTCACCTACCATGAGCTTTTTGATATTCGCTCAAGAAGGATTTCCATCTTCATTGTAAGTACTTTCGTATTACTCGGATGTTCAGGCAAGATCATGAAGATTTTGCGTAGGACTCTGAAGATCTTTCTTACTTTTCACAGTGTGTGAAGAAGCAAGGAATTATGAAAGTGTGTCCTAATGAGATATTTGATGATCTCTAATGGCTCTAGACTCAATCGTGCATTTTAGATTTTAGTGATCAGAGGCTGGAGAGGAGTGCCACCATTTCAATACCAATTTATTCGGAGTGAATAAATCAATAGATAATGCGTTGTCTCCGTGTGATTAAAACAAATATCTTTTGAGAGATATCTAAGTTAGCTGGGATGGGTTGTGCATTGCATCACTGGGTCCATGATGTCTGTCTTCAATATCAAGCATCATTAAAAATGATCTCAATAACATATGTTGTAAAACCCGCATGCTTTTACCATGAATAGTACCCTTAAGATCGTACGTACTAGATTAAAACTTTCTTTTTATAGTACGATTACGTTTACGTGTTAGGATTTTACGTATTACGTACGTGTTAGAACACGATAAGTATTTATTACGCACGAACACGCAATAATTATTTAAACAATAATTAATCACGAACATGCGATCATGAAATCATGAACGTAATTAAATCACGGGCTAATATTAATTACGTATATATATTTATTACGAACACGAATAAATATATTAAGTCACGATCGATAACTAATTAAAACACGTAAAACACGAACACGAGAACACACCAATATTTAAGACACGGAAAAACATTCGGGTTACCCCTTGTGGGCCCCATTACCACGAAATTAGGGAGGGAGGATGGGCTTAGCCCATCAATTTTTACTAAAAGGGAAAAGGGGATTTTTCACTACTCATTTACAATTACAGAAGATTTTTAGAAAAACCCTAAAACCCTCTTCCTTGTTCTTCTTTGTGCCGCCACCCTACAACCACCACAAGGAGGTGGTTTGTGATCTTGGATCTTGGAATTTTAGTTGTTGATCGTGTTTGTTCTTCATCCTTTTGATCCACGAATTCGGTAAATCCTTTTTAAACCTTTTCTTTTGATTTGATCTTTTTATAAATCAAGAACATGTTATGTTTTTACAAAAACCTAATAATTAAACATGGATCTAACATGATTTGGGGTTTAATAAAATCAAAAGTATGTTTTAAGGGGTGTTTGTTTTTGGCCGCAGGCTACACCGAACCCGAAGGGGTTTTGGTTTGGCCAAACCGACCACCACCAAGACCATACGGTCTTGGTTGGTGTGTGTGGGTCCCACGACAGCAGTAAGACACGGGGTACCCCGAGTTGGTTCGGGGTACGGTGTCGATTTCATGTCCGGTTCATTGTTTTTAGTTTAGATCCGGTTCATGGTGTATGTTTAGTTTTTTATGTTTTATGATCTTATGTTAAAAAACTAAATTAATAAAATGATATGATTAATTTAATAACATGACTTAGGTTATTTAATTATTAATAATCATGAAATTAATTAACCTAAGTATTTTATATTTTAGACTTATAATTAATTAATTATTTAAAAACCATGACTATAATTAATTAATTAACATGACTTAGGTTATATTATTAATATATAATAATACATGTTTTAACCTAAGTATTTAACTTTATTTAATTAAAAACATGTTATACTTTAATTAAATATTTTAACCTATAGTTTAATTTAATTACATGAAATAATTATTAAACTATACATTATATCATATGACTTAGAAAATAATCATGAAAACACTTAGGCTTATATACTTAGATTATTTAACCAGCTTAATTCTAATTATGGAAACTTTCTATTTTTAGAAACTTAATTAAATAAGGAAGCTAATCTATTTATGGAAACCTTCTATTTTTAGAAACTTATTTATTTCAGGCAGCTAATCTATTTATGGAAATTTATTTAATTAAGGCAGCTAATCTATTTATGGAAACTTTCTATTTTAGAAACTTATCTATTTTAAGCAGTAAATTCTATTTTTGGAAACTTTCTATTTTTGGAAACTTTCTATTTTTGGAAACTTTCTATTTTTTGAAACTTTCTATTTTTGGTAACTTTCTATTTTTGGAAACTTTCTATTTTTGGAAACTTTCTATTTTAGGAAACCTGCTATTTTTGGAAAGTTACTTATTATTACACAGTAAGTATAATAATACATGAAATACCAGAAATACTTTATCAGAGTAAACAGAATATAAGATAAACACGGTTTAAGGCTTAAAAACAGTAAAACATGGTAAGAATACATAAAATAAGCTAAGACATGACATAAAACCAGCTACGTATTTAGTAAGCAGATACTTATTCATGTATGTATTTATGTAGCACTAGTGATTCGGAAGTAGGATTCCTCTCAGTTCGTCTTCTTCGTTCGCTGGACATAAGGTACGGATTCCCTTCCTTTCAGTATGGACATTCTTTCCTTATTAGGATTCCCCGTATGCAGCCAACTGTTTTCCCGTAGTATAAGATACGTGTTTTATTGCCTATGTTTAATTAAGATTACCTATAGCCATATACATGCATGACCAGTTTCACCTAGTTATGGAGGTACCATAACCATAACATTAGAGGCACTGATGTTATGACTTCACCACGGCGGAGTGATTGCTCGTGGCGTCCCTTCAGCTTTTGGCCATTTATATTATACTTATCATGTGGGGCGTATGGGTGCATCCTAGTTACATGTTTTATTAAGGATTTCATGGTGAATGTGGTGTGTGCCATGCATCCCTCACAAGGAGGTGATCTCTCCTACCCAAAAACCAGTATATTAAATTAGATGCAGCCCCTCTAATTTACATGATGAGGTCACCCCTCCAAGTATTCATGCACGGTGGATTTTCATGACCTATATTGGCTAATGGTAAAATATGTTAAACAGTTTTCATAAGATAAACATAAGGCTTTTCAAACTATAAAACCAGTTTTATGATCATGTTCCAGGTTTTCCAGGACTTATACATTTCCGCTTCTATTAAGTATTTATTATGTTTTAGTCATTTATACTATGTCTATATCCGTGCACTGAGCGTTTTGCTCAGCCGTTACTTTCCTTTCCATGTCCCAAAACGGCAGGTACTCAAGGACTGACTGGAGCATTTGGAGGACACGCATAGGATGGGAGCTACCTTAGATTCCTTCTCCTCTTGCCTTCATATTTATGCTTGTCTAGTCTTCCTTTTTGTAAATTTACTTTATTTATGTTTTGGGCTTATGTTTGGGAACCAATGTTTGATTCCGGTTTTCCCTATGGTCATGTATTGTTTAGGCATTTATCCTTGTATGCTTTGATGACACGCCATAATTACGCGTGACATTCCATTTATCAAAATGGGGTGTTACAATTATGGTATCAGAGCCAAGGCTTCGACCTGTAGGCTCTAAAACTCGACTTGTGACTGGCGGGTAGTCACCAGGAGCTTCCTAAGCCAACGTTTGTTATTCTACGTATTGATGTTTTCAGTGCATTGTTGTTTTAACCATGATGTTTTCAGCACCTTGAGGTTTTAACCTTGATGTTTTCATCGATATTGTTTTACTAATATGGATGGACAACCGTCATTCATATTTAGTTATGTGTCATTGTTTCATGCATAATGTTCCTCGTGAACTGTGACTATGTGGACTGAACCCCAGTAGTTCATAATTAGTCACATAAATTTTTTTTTTCTGATAAGTTTTGACAGATAAGTTTCATTTATTTATGTTTCATGTATCATTGTTGCAGGGATTATGACTAAGTAATGGTTGGTACAGGACTGGCCCTATTTAATCGCATGTGCTTTTATCGAAACTTTTGACTTTGGGACTGACCCATAGGCGTCCCCTCGCTATGTCTTTTGTTTTGGGACCGACCTATTGGCGTCCCCTCGCACATATAAAGGTTTTATAAACTACATTACGCATTCATGGATTGTTTTTCATGCATAAAATTTTTCTCATGATTTTTGGCATAAATTTTTTTTTATGTCCCCTCATAAGTTACTATGTTTTTATGTCAAATATGTTTTCATACTGTCATGGTTAAACTCAGTTTCATGTTGATTATGTTATACACTCCTCCATGTTAAATCGTTTCGTGTTCCTTCATGATAATTCCGTCTTCATGTTGATTACGTCTTACGCCTCTTTTGTTATTTACGTTGTCCCGCAAGACCTTGTTGGATTTCATTGAATTCTGCTTTCATGACAGTCATGGTTGGTTTTCATCGATCATGCTGTCGGGAAAATCATCGTTGAATTTTGTGTAACCACACTTTAACGTTTCCGTTATAACCAGAATGATGTCTATGCTAATACTGCCAGGTTATCATGATGGTTTTCCTAACCGTTTAACCGATATACTTTCCTTAAATCATGACAAATGATCGACCCCAATACCGATCATTTCATGAACATTCCATGTGTACTCCATGTACCGTATTCCATGTGTATTACACGTACCTAAATCCATGTGTATTTCAGTTGCAATACTTCACGAGTATTCGCTAGTCGATTCTAAATCATCTCACGCGTATGTTCACTTGCTGATATTCTACAAGATTGCCGATGCCGCTCATAGCTTGGAGATGTTACTAAAGGTTGATGCTGCTGACGTTGGAGACGCTACGAGATGCGGATGTTGTTCACAACCTGGAGATCCTACAAGACAAAGACAAAGGCGTCAGAGCAAAGCAATTGGACGAGAAGATGTTTCACCATCAGACGATTCCCATCAATCATTGTCCTTAATTATTAGTTACATGTCACACGTCATTCGGCTGTCATTTCAGCCATATGAGTGCAAACCGGTACCAGTCGGCCACTCAGCTGAATAGTTACATGAATCACGGTCATGAGAATGACCATCATTGAACTGACAGACAGGACGATAGTAACCACTACTATGACAGCAACTATCCTAGAAATCGCAACCGAAACTCTGGCCACGGACGTGATCAGAAATACAAGGATTAGTAGTCCAACCGATCCGCTAATTCTGTCATAATAACCTTATATTGTGGTTATATTTGTTTCACATCTCGAGACACATGTCAAGACATCAGTCAAGACACATGTCTCACGCATACTTTCTGAAGACACATGTCAAGACATCAGTCAAGACACATGTCTCACGTATACCTCCTGAAGACACATGTCAAGACACATGTCAAGACACCAGTCAAGACATATGTCATGCTTATAGTTCCAAGAAACGAGTCAAGACACATGTCTCACGTCCAACTATGGAACATTTCTAAGAAATTCAGGGTACCCTCCAAGGGTATATCTATTTTTGTTGTGCCATGTATTAATCAGGCCACAAGAATTTCTATACCATTATCGGCGCATCAGTGAGAACTGTCACGTTGCCGAGGTCACTTTCATTTCTTTCACCATGGTTCATATATTCATGACCATGAAGGACGCCTTTTGTATTCCCACGTATACGAAGGTTTTCCTTCAGCTTAATGATGAGATCCAAGCTGCTAACGCATTTCCTCGGACAGACACGAGATGAATTTTATCCTAATTATGTACTATGAACAGCACACCATGCTACGATTCATAATTATGTACAGTAATGTTTAGGCTCCTGAATACATTCTGATTTTCCATCGGGAAAATCTGTACAAATTATCTATGCTTACAAGCATGTGCGTTGTTAGCCATAGTCGCTAAAATTTTCTAGATGTCAGTAAGACACGACCACTTAAGTCTTTTACGCATAGCCAGTTTATTATTCCAAAATCTTCCCATACACTCCAGAAGAACTTACACGGAGAAGGACGGTACCATGAGATTATGTGTCGACTACCGTCGGCTTAAACAAATCACCATTCATGACCGTTATTCTCCTCCACGTATTGACAACATGTCCAATCGACCTTATAGTGTTAATCACTTTTTCCAAGATTGAACTCATGATCGTGCTGCCAACAGTGACGAGGGAAAGAGTAGGACATGTCCATGACTGCTATTCGTACACGACTCGGTCATGCTAGATTTATGATTTTGAATTAGTCTCATCAATGCTCCAACGACATTATAAGAATGAGTTTCCATGAACTCATACCAAATTCATCAGTGTTTTCATTAAGGATAACCTAATTTCCTCTAAGCCTAGAGAAGAACAGGAAGACCATATCTGCACTATATTGCAAATTCTCTGACAAGAGAAATTTTACCCTGGAAATTTTTTTTTTCCAATATCAATTCTGTTTGATTTCAGTGACACTCTGAATCACATGGCTTTCTACGGTTAATCTTACCATGACTCAGCTTATGCGTAAAGGAGAGAACACTACATTAAATTAGGTGTTCTAGAAAATCCTACGCTAAGAGAAGTTTCGATTCATAGACTCAGAGTTTCGCAAGCTCCTATGTATCAAGTTCGATGAAGCAAGATACAGTTACGTTCATATCTTCATACCTGTCATACAAACAGGTTAAGATAGGACACCAACAGACTGGAATGTTTTCATCATCTAAAATTGTGAATCGAAAAGGGACAAGATCTCCATGGATTTTAGTTACCAGATTACAACAAACTCAGAAGAAGCATGATGCTATCTGGGTTATTGTCAACAGTTTGATCAAGTCTGCAGAATCCTTACAACCGTACGGATTTCAGAACCAACATATTGATCAGACATGTTCCAGCCAAGGCTCATCCGATCACTTGGCAACCCCTCATTTATCGGGTCAGACAAAGATTCGCAATTGTACTCCTAAATTACTTCACGTCTTCATTCTGATTCCACGACTTGCTTTCGCGCTCGCGTTCATGACACTATTCACGTTCATGATCGTATCTGGGCTTAAGATTTTACGTTCATTTCGTTCTGGGAAGTTTTGCAAGAACTTGAGAGACCAGACCTAAGTTTAGTATAACTCTCCATCATCAGATAGACGTATCACGTCATATTCCACGTCTCACCTTGTAGCGTTTAACGTTACCGCCATTATATTCTATGTTCACGATATGTTTCACATGTCATGTTCATTCCACGTTCCTCATATCATGATCAAGATATGTTACCACGTATCATGGATCACGATATGTTTACTCATACTACACTCGCCATATCTCCACGTAGCACGTTCAAAATTTTTCACGTATCACGCTCAAAAATTTTCACGTACTACGTTTCTTTATGTCTCGCGCATCGATTCTAGTTAACAGTTAAGTCAGATTGTCTTTCATCGTAACGTTTCAGTTACCCTTGCACGTTAACTCTTATTTTTCCTCGATCGAATTTAGGGGATCTACCTTCCGTTGATAACCAATAATTTCTTCGTATTCCAAGTCAAGGTTAGGAGGACCAAGATTTATTATTAGTGTCAAGATCTTCTGAAGGAACCGTTCCAAGAGGGAGGCCACTTGGAAACGGACAAGTTCATCCGGACTTCCTATCCGTTTTTCTCTTATCAATTAGATATGTCCTTTCAGTCACGTCACGTTTCATGTCCTTTCAAGACATGTCACGTTCCACGTTCCTTCTGCCAGGTCACCTGTACGTTCATTTACCTTACATACCCTCTCAGTTTGATTCGGGTATGTTACTCTTTCACTTACGTTATCTATAATTCGGGGACGAATTATTCTTTTAGGGGGGAAGAGTTGTATAACCCGCATGCTTTTACCATGAATAGTACCCTTAAGATCGTACGTACTAGATTAAAACTTTCCTTTTATAGTACGATTACGTTTACGTGTTAGGATTTTACGTATTACGTACGTGTTAGAACACGATAAGTATTTATTACGCACGAACACGCAATAATTATTTAAACAATAATTAATCACGAACATGCGATCATGAAATCATGAACGTAATTAAATCACGGGCTAATATTAGTTACGTATATATATTTATTACGAACACGAATAAATATATTAAGTCACGATCGATAACTAATTAAAACACGTAAAACACGAACACGAGAACACACGAGAACACACCAATATTTAAGACACGGAAAAACATTCGGGTTACCCCTTGTGGGCCTCATTACCATGAAATTAGGGAGGGAGGATGGGCTTAGCCCATCAATTTTTACTAAAAGGGAAAAGGGGATTTTTCACTACTCATTTACAATTATAGAAGATTTTTAAAAAAAACCCTAAAACCCTCTTCCTTGTTCTTCTTTGTGCAGCCACCCTACAACCACCAAAAGGAGGTGGTTTGTGATCTTGGATCTTGGAATTTTAGTTGTTGATCGTGTTTGTTCTTCATCCTTTTGATCCACGAATTCCGTAAATCCTTTTTAAACCTTTTCTTTTGATTTGATCTTTTTTTAAATCAAGAACATGTTATGTTTTTACAAAAACCTAATAATTAAACATGGATCTAACATAATTTGGGGTTTAATAAAATCAAAAGTATGTTTTAAGGGGTGTTTGTTTTTGGCCGCAGGCTGCACCGAACCCGAAGGGGTTTCGGTTTGGCCAAACCGACCACCACCAAGACCATACGGTCTTGGTTGGTGTGTGTGGGTCCCACGACAGCAGTAAGACACGGGGTACCCCAAGTTGGTTCGGGGTACGGTGTCGATTTCAAGTCCGGTTCATTGTTTTTAGTTTAGATCCGGTTCATGGTGTATGTTTAGTTTTTTATGTTTTATGATCTTATGTTAAAAAACTAAATTAATAAAATGATATGATTAATTTAATAACATGACTTAGGTTATTTAATTATTAATAATCATGAAATTAATTAACCTAAGTATTTTATATTTTAGACTTATAATTAAATAATTATTTAAAAACCATGACTATAATTAATTAATTAACATGACTTAGGTTATATTATTAATATATAATAATACATGTTTTAACCTAAGTATTTAACTTTATTTAATTAAAAACATGTTATACTTTAATTAAATATTTTAACCTATAGTTTAATTTAATTACATGAAATAATTATTAAACTATACATTATATCATATGACTTAGAAAATAATCATGAAAACACTTAGGCTTATATACTTAGCTTATTTAACCAGCTTAATTCTAATTATGGAAACATTCTATTTTTAGAAACTTAATTAAATAAGGCAGCTAATCTATTTATGGAAACCTTCTATTTTTAGAAAGGGTAAAAGCTATAAAATACCATCTTACTTATTGATTTGTGCCGACTTTAAACATTTACTATTTAATCTCGTGACTTTACCAACGTACTTGTTTGTTTTGTAATAATATTACCAATATGACCGGATACATTTCCATGTCATTAATTTTATTTTTATTATTTTAAATAATGACACATGTCTAATTAATTTAAGCTATAAATTACCATCTTACTTATTGATTTGTGCCGACTTTAAACATTTACTATTTAATCGTGTGACTTTACCAACGTACTTGTTTGTTTTGTAATAATGTTACCATATGACCGGATACATTTCCATGTCATTAATTTTATTTTTTATTATTTTAAATAATGACACATGTCTAATTAATTTAATTTTTTATACCGGTCTAATTACTTTGATTGCACTAATGATTCATCTTTTTCAACAATCTTAACTCTTCACCATTTTAGACTTGTGTAATTCGTCAATTATTGAGAACACTCGATTT